>CM060626.1:12603417-12995917 GCA_030578275.1 Meda fulgida
ATAATGTGAAGGTATACAATCAGGCTGAGTGGATTACCAACTCACACTGTTATGCTGATGAGATCAGGAAGAGTTGACTCCTGTGCTTCATTTACATGCTTTGTTTAGATTGTCTTCACCTCTATGTAACTCCTCCCCCTTTCAATGTATAAAATACAGACTGTATTTTGCCTTAGTTAGACTAGTTTGTGACTACAGCTGCCTACAGCTCGTTTCTCAATAAAGAATCTTGCTGAAAGATATCCCAACATCTCTTGGTCTGCGCTTCTGAGTTTTCCTACACTTGAGAAGAAAAAAGGTTTTCAACAGATGGTGCCGTGACCCGGATAGAGATACTCACCAGAATCCAGAACTGAACCTCAACAAAGATCTCAACAAAGCTGACTGAGTTCCAGAACTGAATCTCAACAAAGAATGAACCTTTCTGACTGAGTTTTCCAGATGGAATCTTTCCGTACAACTAAAGATTTGGTGAGTTTCACTCCATTCAAAGAACCACTGCAGACCAGTACAAATGTGTTATCCTCTGCCCCGTCAGAGAAGAGTTATCAGACAGCTGTAGAGTTTGCTTAACTAAAGTTACCCTTTAAAAGTTTTCTTTTAGAGATGAAAGTGTATCCTCTGTTTCAGGCAGGGAAGATTAACATTACATGTTAATATTTGTGAGCCTCTGCTTTGCCAGGGAAATGTTTTATCCTCTGTTTCAGGCAGGGAAGATTTGCATTACGTGTTAATATTGGTTAACCTCTGTTCAGGCAGGGAATATTAGCATCACAAGCTAATATTTGGTGTTGAGTGTACCCTCTGTTGGTCAGAGAAGTTTTAGTGTGTTTGATTGTGTGATATCAAAGAAATCCACAAAATGGTTAGAGGGGAATGCTAGGCTGGTTTCAACTACTGAGAAACGTGGACTAACTAGCCCGTTGTGGTCAGATAGTGAATTTAAAACACTGTTAGGAGAACAAATGAACCTAATTGTCACTGAGAAAGTTAGAAAAGAACTAACGCAGAAATATGAGATTCATCCAGACAAAACTTGGTCGGTAGATGAGTGTAAAAAAGTACTAGGAGCGTGTATTCGCAAAAACAATGTGAAAGGCATAATCTGTTGCCATAGAGAATTTGGTTTAGCAATAGCTACAGAACAGTCTAAACACAACTCAGAGCTAGAGAAAGAGAACAAAGAGCTACGTGCTAGAATTTCTTCTTTGAGCAAGAAATTGAACCGCAACAAAGCTATAGGAAAAACTGATGTAGAAGTTAGTCAGCCGGATAACATTTACCCTGACTTACAAGCATTTTTTGAAACAGATGTAGCTCTCCAATCAGTAACTGATGAGCCTGTAGACTCAGTAAATGTTGTGGGGCTAGGAGAAGATCGCAGGGCATTGAGGGAACTGAAAGTGTTCCTCCCAACTCCTCTGTTGTTCAAATACAAACTGTTGCTAAGGCATTATGACCTAAAGACATAGAGAGACTGTCCCAGAACTTACCCTCAGCGTTTTTCTGAATTTAGAAGTGCATTGAACAGTAAAATGAGTCTCTACGACATGTCGTTAACAGAAGTCACACAGTTAATGTCACAAATTTTAACTGAATCTAAATTCAACAGTTTTGAATCTGCAGTGACTTCTGAACTACAACGTGCCAGTAGAAGTGATATGAGAGAAAATGTTTTGAAAATCCTAAACAATATCTTAGGACCCAAAATAGATTGGTCTAGAATTACTAGCTGTGTACAAAAGAGAGAAGAAACTGTGAGTGAATTTACTGAGAGGTTTTGTCAGTCAGCCGTAACTTACAGTGGAATAGTGGATAATTCTGAAAGTGTGCTCGATGACAAAGGATCACTAATTCGTCTCTGGTCAGATGGCCTTGTAGCCGAATACAGAAGAGCTTTGCCATTCCTAGATCTAACTTGGTCTAACAGTACTCTCAGAAGTAACTTAGACAGGTTGGCTGCATGGGAAAGAGACTCTGATGTCAAGAAAAGAGTAAAACTTGCAGCAGCCTCCTTTAAGGTCAACACAGAGAATCAGAAACAGAAAAGCAAATGTCCTAAGAGAGAGGGCAGTTGTTATTACTTTGGTAAGCACGGACATTGGGGAAAGGAGTGTAGGAAAAACAAAAAGAACTTAAGACAAGTTAACAATGTTACTCAGTTTCTACTCAATCTGCTTTCTACTCTAAATCAACCCCTCCCCTCGTCAATAAACTCGTTGGGCAGCTTGTTGAGGTGTTAACCATTTGGGCTGTGAGTGCTTAATTTCCCCAGTAACTAACAAAATAGATAAAATACTTATTTTTGTTTAATAGAACAAAAGGAAAGTGACTGTCTCAGCCTTCCTTTGGGGGACACTGTTTAAGTAGAGTCACAGCCTTAAATGTTATTCTACAGCACAGGCCTTTCATCAGTAAAATTATTAGGTCAGACTGTAAACGTAAAATGCCCTCATGCAGTGTCCACACTAATGAATCTAGCAAAAGTAACTTCTGTCACCTCCTCAGTTGGGGAAATAGGTTAACTACCCTCACAGCCCTGAACATCGTTTTACAGCGTGCACCAGTCACAAACCCATCCTCATGTATGATGTCTGCAATGACTGAAGTTGTGTTAGAGGATGAAGGAGAAATGACTCACGATTGTGTTACGCAGATCAAGGTACACACTTCACAGGACAGGTAGTCAAGGAAGTGTCTAGAATGTTGCAAGCCATTAGAGCCTAAGTGGCACGGACCACATCAAGTGATGTTGATAACAGCAGCTGCAGTATTGTGTCAGGGAAAACCTGAAAACCTGGACTCGTGTCACACTGTAAAGTTGTTCCCCCACCTACGGGGATATGGATAGGACACGGACCAGTGAGGAGCTCAGGGAAGAACTGAATGCAACAGGCGTCGGGGGACAACCCGATTAAGTCAAGCAATTCAGGTGTCTGACCTTAGCTTTTGTCTCTATGATAATGTGAAGGTATACAATCAGGCTGAGTGGATTACCATCTCACACTGTTATGCTGATGAGATCAGGAAGAGTTGACTCCTGTACTTCATTTACATGCTTTGTTTAGATTGTCTTCACCTCCTCCCCCTTTCAAGGTATAAAATACAGACTGTATTTTGCCTGCCTACAGCTCGTTTCTCAATAAAGAATCTTGCTGAAAGATATCCCAACGTCTCCTGGTCTGCAGTTTTCCTACACTTGAGAAGGAAAAAAGGTTTTCAACAGTAGTTTGTTACTTAGCGGTTTTGATATTATCATGTTTTATTTGTTCGTTTTTTAGATTTGTGTTCAAGAGCATTTTCAAAACACTACTGCAATGCAGCCTCACTGCAACCAAAGTGCAAATAAATACTTGAAAAGTGTTTTGTGCTTGCTGGGTCATTCAACCACAAAGCTTCAGTGCCCACATTTCTCTTTCAAACAATCACATACACACAAAAACACCTGACAGTTTGTAATATTTAAGTTCAGTACTTTTTGTTTGTTTGTTTGTTTAAAATCTCCTGCTACTGCATTATGTTAGATGTTCTAGCCAAAACTCAGTGCCCCCCCCCCCCTCCCTTTCCAATATAGCGCACCCTGCTTCTGCCTTCCCATCTGATGTCATTCAATCTGTAAATTTAGGCTACAGAATGTCACTGCGCTGGAGGCAAAACATGCATCAAATATGCAGAATAATATTAACCTGCTGGAGCTTTTTTTTCTTGAGGGTCAGCAGTGAACGAGACTGATCGATTGTTTTATGCAAGTTGCCGGGTAAGTATTTATTTTTTCCTTACAAGCATAGCAACATTGTAGATTGCCTCGTTTTAAGAGTGCTCCGCCCTTCTTTGTTTCGCCTCCATGCTTTTTTTTGGCAGTGGTTTAGCTTGACGGATTCATTGCTGTGAGGTCTCAACTTCATCACCACCTACGAGTTTAACTTCTATGTATGCAATGAAGCTTACATCCCCTCTGCATGCTTTCATCCATAATCCCACTTTGCGCTCTTTGTTTCTGTTTTTATTTTCATTTACGTAATAAAATCAAATGGTGGTTCCAGAAGCCGCGGCCATCGATTGAGGGTGACACTGATTGATGAGCCGTTTTTTCCATTGTGCTGATGGATACACTAATGGAGTTCAGTCTCGGCCCAGTGCTGAGATGGTTTCGGTGCAGGGGTTTAAGTTTGATTAACTAAAACCTCCTGCAGGCCACAGAGAGCCAGACTCCTCCACTGCTGCGCCATGAACCCCAGTCAGCCATTTACTGACCTACACAATCTTTCAAAACCTTCAGGATGTGTGTGAGAGAGTTTGTGTATCTGCACTTGTGTATGTGTAGCCATGAGTGAAAACCACTCAATAGACCTTTATACTTCACCTTCACTTTGAAATACTGCAGAACACGTCAAACGCTGAGCTTATATCACGTTTGCTTTGTTTGTGTGTCTACTCTGGCCAGCTGTAGACTAGCTGTGCTGACATCCCAGTGTGTGTGATATCCCTGGCAGAGTGTGTGGAAACACAATGTGGTGGGGACAAGGCAACACTGGCTTGTTGAAGACTACTTTGGATGAGGACATATGAGACGCTTGGCTCATTCTGGATATCACAGTCCATGACTGAACCATGTTCTCAAGAGCTGTAAGAGTCCTGATTGCTTCATAATGGCTTCCTGTTTTGCTTTTTCCAAGATGTATTTCTTCCACCTACATAATAATGCATAAATCCAGGCATTTGGATGCCTCTATACACCACAGGCAATGAATTTAAGTGTAGTGCAATTATCTAAAACTAAATACACTGAATTTCATCATTATGCCCAGTGTGTTACAAGGGGTGTATCGCAAAAGAAGAAAGAAAAGCACACTTTGATTTATTCATATTTTCATGCATCTCCTTGTGCAAAGTTAATTGCTATTGTTTTCTTGCAGTGTATAATGTATTCTTCAATATACTTGTATTTTAATGTACCATGTCCCGTGATGATTATTTGTTAATTAAATATGGTATGTTATGCTATTAATATACAGTATAGTTAATTTTAGGATCTGGTTTTGTTTAAAGATGGCTATTATTCCCCTATACAGTACATGACATACTGTTTTTATTTTATTATTATAACTTTCAGTCACTTAAATAGGTGCAATAGATTTTCAAATTAACTACTTATCGGTTTGTGTTAGTTTGTGATATTATCCTTCATTTATTTATTTATTGTGGACCAGTAGTAAAAGTATTAATTTCTTATCATTTCTTATGTCACCATATGTAGGCCTGAAGAATACCCCATGTTTAGATGACGTGTTACTGGTGCTTGGAGGCTGCTGACCTCTTCCTTACCCTCTGCACTTTCCCTCCAGTAAATGACGCCCTTTCCTTTTCCAGTGCCCATTTTGGAGAAGGCTACGGAGTGATGTGGCAATAATCCCAGCATGCAATATGGTCCTCTCAAACCTCCAGGCATTGACGCACAGCAGACAAGCGCTGCCACTAATAAACTTTTAATTAGCTTTAGAGGAGACAGCTTTCATTTACAACAGGGGATAGAATCTCAGAGAACTGCGACAGCATCACAAAAAACGGCTAGATTGGATTTTCTATACATCTTTAGCACAGCTGTACTTACTTTCATAGCATTACAATGACAATCTATAACCCACCTTATGTTGTTGGCAATTATGAAATAGTTCGCTTTGTTTCTTTTAGCCAGAGTCGAGTTTTTCTCACATAAATCTGAAATCACTGTGAACTGAAACGGAATCTTCCTTGTGCCTTGAGAAAATCTCTTCATCAGTCCCTGTCTGTGTTAGCTTTGCTGCCCTCCTGGCAGTCTCTGTTTCTATCCCTCCTCTGAGACCCAGGGTGTGTGTTATCCCATAACCTAAGATAATTGAAACAAAGCCATCTATCAGCCTACTTTAGTAATGCTTAAAGGCTCTCTCTGGGCTACCCTAAGGGGAAGATGGACAAGATACTAGACTGAAGACTCACATTTGAGACAAGAAGCCATATTGTCAGTCGTCAAGCAGATAAGCAGATGTTATTGGCCATAACAGAAGAATGCTGCTCATTCAAGTAGTTATTTTCAATTTGCTGTTGTCTAAGATGGCATACTACCCATCCTGCATAGTGTGTGATATTCAGATTAGTGCGTCCTATAAATGCTGAATGGTAACAGTCCATCAAATGCCATTTCAGATAGATACATGCATGGTTTTTATGCTAATATTCATGTCAATGCTATTTTCTGACATTGTAGTATAAAGCTCAAAATGTATTTTATAATAATCCACCAGGATTATTATAGTTAACTAAAACTAAATCCATAAAAAAAATTTGTTACTTGAAATAACATATTACTTGTTTTATATTTGTTATTTGGTATTTGTTTGTTTTCAGCTAGTTGCCACAAGCAACATTTATCATAGTTTAACTTGATCTACTAAAGTAACTAAAACTTATACAAAAAAAAATATGAAGACATTAAAAAGCAATAATTACTAAAACTTTTAACTAAAAAAAATAAATGGAAAAAATACAGTATAAAAAAATTATAACTCAAATATACTAATATACACATTTTTATGAAAATATATGAAAATATATAAAAATGAAAATTGTCATTACTCACCTTCATGTCATTCTAAGCCATCTTAATCTTCAGAAAAAAAATGATCCTTTTGTTGAAATCTGTGAGATCAGCTGACATAAACGGAAGCTGTGTAACATGAGAACGAACATCATTGGTTCTTGCACGTCAATGGAGGGACAGAAATCTCTCTGATTTCATCAAAAAGATCTTCATTTATGTTCCGAAGATGAACTGGTTTTACGGGTTTGGAACGACATGAGGGTGAGTAATTAATGACAGAATTTTCATTTTTGGGTTAACTAACCCTTTAAAAGAACACGCCGACTTTTTGGGACTTAAGCTTATTCACCGTATCCCCCAGAGTTAGATAAGTCCATACATACCCTTTTCATCTCCGTGAGTGCTGTAACTCTGTCTGACGAACCCACCGCTATAGCAATGCGGTGCTTCACATTGCTTCAAGTATGCTAGCTGGAGCCATTTACTTCCAGTCTTTGTGCTAAGCTAGGCTAGCAGTGTTTTTTCTCTTTATTTAAAGGTACAGAGGAAAAGATTCAGCACAGACGAAGGAAAAAAAAAAAACGACATGCAAATGTTTCCGAATGTTAATGCTTTTGGCTGTTGCATTTAGGGAAGATATGCCTTTGTTAATTAGATTGGCTCTTGAAGCTCTCCAGTAAATAACCTTCGCTTAGCTCACACTGCAGAGTGATCTGCAAATGGGTCATCGATTGAGAAACCTGACAGATAGCAGGCCGAAACCTCTGGTAAAAGACTGAGGGTCAGAGCGGGACCAGAAGATCTGACAACCCTTTGCCCCAGCCAAGGATGAATTAAGTTAGCTTGCTGAAGCTGCTCTTTTAATCCAGGGCTCTCCGGATTGCAGTCTGTGTGCTATAATGTTAATTAGAGTTAGCACATAAAAGCAATGTCAACCCAGGGGGGTCGATCTGTTCACAGATTGTTTGAGAAATCAATAATAAAACCAGAGTGTGGGACTGGATTCCATTTACTTTTCTCTCAGCCCTTTAACAGTGTGTTTGTGTGTAAAACGGCAACATTGCACCTCGCTCAATAGTTTGAAGTTATACGGAGTATGGCGAATTATAGCGAAAGCAGGTACAAGAAAATAGGAGCTGCATTTTGTCTTTTTAATGCATTCTGCTGTAGATCCCACAGTATGCTAACAAAAGCAGGCTCATGGTAACCAGAAGTGTCACTCGCGGGTGTTACAGCTTAGTTTTCTTCCGCTTATATTTATTTGATTTACCTCCTTGGTTGATTTTCATTATGCATTAGACGCTGTGATGGTGTGAGATATTTCAAGGCGCCTGCACTAAATAACTTCAGTGACTGGTGACAAAAGCCTGGTATCCTTGGAGTGGTTGATGTCTATAACAGAGGGCATTAATTACGTATGTTGCTAATGAGCTTTCATCTGCTCTAGCATACTGAGGTTTATATGATAATGGCTGATAAAAGGACTGAAACAGTATTCAGTTCTTTGGAAATGTATTTATTATGTCCCTTTTCAGTTGAGTGTTGTTCAGTTAAGCACATAAAAACACAATAAATGCAATTGCATCTAAGCCTTGTCAATTCATAATGCTTTTACAGTATTTAACTAGCTGTGATCCAAGGCCATAAATAAATTAAGTTGCCGAAAGGGGAATGGCTTTTATTTTATTTTATTAAAAATAGGTATACCTCGCCCGCATTTTTTTTCAGTGTTATTTGGAAAGCTGCAATGTAAAACTACAGTATGTGAATATGCTATATTGGTTTATTTCATATACATACAGTCGATTTTAGAAAGCAAATTTCATTGATCTTTTGAGGTGAGATAATTATAGTATTAAAACATGGTTACACATTATTTCGATAGTTCAATTTAGACTAATTTTAGACTAGACTAACAATAAGTAACTTTACAACTACATGATGACTAACTTTCATTACAGTATTAGTATAATGTGAGGTTACGGTTAGTAAGTTGACATGTACAGTAAAGGCAAGGCAAGTTTATTTATATAGCACATTTCATGCACAATAGTAATTCAAAGTGCTTTATATAGAATAAATTAAAATAATCAAAATAAATAAGAATAATTAAAACAGTTTAGAATAAAAATAAAAATAAAACTACTTTTATTGTTACTTATAGTCAATAGCATGTCTATCAGGGGAGAAAAAAAATAATAATACTCTTGACATATACACTGTATTGCAAAAATTTACTCATAGTAGAATGTCTAAAGTGGACTATCGAAATAAAGTGTTACCCAAACATACAACATGAATAGGCGTTAATGTTAAAAGATCAGTGTTCATTTGGCCTGTCCAATCATAATGAGATAATGAGGAAGTAGGATAGATACTGTTAATCATAAAAAAAAAACCTGACGTTTATTTTTAACAATAAAAGTAAAATGAGGTCAAACTATGTGCTTTAGTTGTTGGTAGTACCTGCCGCTCTGCAGATCTGAAGGGTCACATTCGTTTTTTTCTTTATTTTATCATAGTCCTTTTCTTGGGGTTTTCTTAACAGTTTGTGAAGCATATTGTGCAAATCTGTCAAATCTGGGTTTGCAAAGAGGCTGTTACTGAATGATGGAGCGTTTAAAGACTATATCAGTGTTTTTTAAAGGCACAGCCTGATTAATTCTAACAGTCAGAAAGAGTTTGGAAAATTGTCATGAAAAACTAAAACAGACACTCTGAGGTTGAAAAAGAGGTACATTTTTTTTCCTTCACAGATTATTCCCTGCGCTTGCCTGTCATGTGGTCTTCATTTTGATAATTTTTTGTACGTCTTCAAAAATCTGCTGAAGCCAGCATAATTACAAGCTCCCTCTGACAGTTATGTTGCATTTTTGCTGCTGCCGGCTGTTAGGTGATTCGGTAGATTTCAGGGGCAATTATGAATTCATGTTCTTCCCTTCACCGTATATTCTTTCTTGCTTGGTGCTGAATTGATGCACAGTATCCCCTCGGAAATAGTGATGACTCGGCCTAAAGACACACTGGCAGGTACATTTTGGGCCGAAATTGCTTTGCTATAAATCATAGCATCAATACCATTCATCTTCAGCTATGCTCTAAACACTGACTCTTGAGTCTTGTCACAACCACAAGAAATCATGCATTTACTTCCATTCGGGGCTTTTAAATAGCTTTGGCAGTTCTTGGTAATTGCATTTCATCAATGAAATGATTTATAGCCCCCATTAGCTGTTGAATAAACACACCCTCTTTATATGTGAAACTAAAGCGATAGAACAGTAAACTAAGCAGAACTGAGAGGAACATTTATTTCTAACATGTGAATGTGTAGTACAAGACAGACATGAATTCTCCCTCTCAGACACACTACACATTGCTAGATATTGTATTCAGATTTTGATTAACTTTTTTTTTTTTTTTTTTACAAAAATGCAATATAGGGGTATCCTTTGAATCTGTAGCTGCCAAGATTTTTTTTTTTTTTTTTTTTTTTTTTAGCATTTATTAATACAGTTTTTATTAATATTTTGAATGAACTATTATTTTATATTTTCAGGTTTCATTTTTAATTTTTAGTCATTTTTTATGTGCTTTCATTATTTTGTTTAAAAATCATTAGGTTACTATTTAGCTTTAATTTCTTAATTTCTAGTTTTAGATTCAATGAAAATTTTGGTTTTATTTATTAGTTAGTCATTTTAGTTAATTTTATCTTAGTTAGTAATGCCCCCCAAATTAGTTACTGTACATCCCAATTAAATGTGTTATAATAATTCTCCATTCATTTATAGACAGATTCTCGATGGCACAAGACTTTTACTGAAGTAGAGGAGATGAATTAGCAAAGGTGTCATTTCCTGTCGGTGCCGCTGCCAAGGCCCAAGATCACTCTCGCTGTTAAGAGAAGTACTGCTGGCTGTAAGTGCTGCCCCGTCGACCTAACTGGGCCAAAATTCAATTTGCATCAACCAGAAAAATCCAATGCTGGGCTTAGAGAGATTTCATCCCTCAAGGTGAAGGAGAGGTGAAGTGGGAAGAGAGAGAGGGAGGGTGGGGCAAGCAGAAAGAGATGGCAGGAAGCCATTGCTATAACCCACTGGGACTTTCTGAGGTGTGTTTACAGCTCTGGTGTAGACACAGATCCTCAGTGTGTGTGTGCATGTCAGCTCGCTTTGCGATCTGAATTAAATGGGCATTCTCAGTCAGCTTTACTGTCAGTACTATGTGATATTTAGACAGATACCTAACATGTACAGCTTTGATGCTGATTTAGAAATACAGCCTGATCTCATGAAAATTCGTCTCTATAGCACGCATTGTGTTTATCGTGCAATTTATATGCAAAAATGAGTTTTCACGTGCACATGATACGCACTTTATTGCGTGTAATACACACGCACCCCACACCACTAATCCTACCCAAAAACAAATCATAAAAACTCATTTTGGTGTATTAATTGCACGATAAACACAATGCGTGCTATAGAGATGCATTTTCATGAGATCGGGTTGGTATATCTGTGGGCGTACAACTCAGGCTCTATATTCATAAGATAATTTTGGGTGAGGAAAAGATCCCAAATGTATTACCTGTACTAAAGTATGCCTCAATGTAAAGAATAATAAACATTATTGAAAGGTAAAGTTTAGAATAAGAAGAAAAATCACTGTGAGATATGAAGTCACAATTGCTGTAAATAGTCACATCACAAGATGTATGTGAAATATAGTGAAGTCACATCGTGAGAAATAAAGTTACGTTTGTGAGATATACCACTAGATTACACCACAAGATATAAAGTGACAATTGGGAAATGTTATGAATTGTTGCTTTTGTGAGATATAGCCACATCACAAGAAGTCAGATATTAAGTCACAATTACATGAATTAAAATCATAACTGTGAGATATAAAGTTGCATTTATGGAAAATAAAATTGCAATTGTGAGATATAAAGTAAAAAGTGCCTAATGGGTGTCCATGCATATATCATTCAGATCCAAATAACTAATAACTCACTGTAAATATCAGCCCTTTTGCCACACAAAGCTATCGTATGGCTCCAGAAGTCTTGTAATAGTGCAAGTCACATGGACCACTAATATGGTGCTGTTTTGTCATTTTATGCTCCTGTTTTGAGCTCAACAGCCCAGATCCCCATTTTCTTTTTGGGTAAACTATCCCTTTAAGGTCAACATGTCACATTAGATATGACTGAGTGGCACAATGTGACCCTCAGTGCAGTGCATCAAGACATGCTGTTTATAAGACTCAGAAACAGACAAATGGGCAAAGGAAAAGGGATGGCCTTAAGTTGAGAAGAGATTGTGAAGATGGGAGAAAGGCCTATAAATCAGACACCACCCCCCCACTCAGAAAATGAGAAAAAACGAAGAGTGCAGCAGTAAAACCCACTGCTCAGCTGCAGTCATCTATCTACACAAGGACGAGGCTATTAGAGAGATGACAGAGTCGCGGACTTGGGTGTAACCACTCTCTCCCTCTCTCTGAGTCACCAGAAGTCTCTTCTGAAATGCTTATTCTTACCAGTAAACACTGTATATACATATATATGTATATATATATATATATATATATATATATATATATATATATATATATATATATATATATATATACATGTCCTTCTCAAAAAATTTGCATATTGTGATAAAGTTCATTATTTTCCATAATGTAATGATAAAAGTCATTGCACACCAACTGAAATATTTCAGGTCTTTTATTGTTTTAATACTGATGATTTTGGCATACAGCTCATGAAAACCCAAAATTCCTATCTCAAAAAATTAGCATATTTCATCCGACCAATAAAAGAAGTGTTTTTAATACAAAAAAACTCAATCTTCAAATAATTATGTTCAGTTATGCACTCAATACTTGGTCGGGAATCCTTTTGCAGAAATGACTGCTTCAATGCGGCATTGCATGGCGGCAATCAGCCTGTGGCACTGCTGAGGTGTTATGGAGGCCCAGGATGCTTCGATAGCGGCCTTAAGCTCATCTAGAGTGTTGGCGTCTCTCAACTTTCTCTTCACAATATCCCACAGATTCTCTATGGGGTCCAGGTCAGGAGAGTTGGCAGGCCAATTGAGCACAGTAATACTATGGTCAGTAAACCATTTACCAGTGGTTTTGGCACTGTGAGCAGGTGCCAGGTCGTGCTGAAAAATGAAATCTTCATCTCCATAAAGCTTTTCAGCAGGTGGAAGCATGAAGTGCTCCAAAATCTCCTGATAGCTAGCTGCATTGACCTTGCCCTTGATAAAACACAGTGGACCAACACCAGCAGCTGACATGGCACCCCAGACCATCACTGACTGTGGGTACTTGACACTGAACTTCAGGCATTTTGGTATTTCCTTCTCCCCAGTCTTCCTCCAGACTCTGGCACCTTGATTTCCGAATGACATGCAAAATTTGCTTTCATCCGAAAAAAGTACTTTGGACCACTGAGCAACAGTCCAGTGCTGCTTCTCTGTAGCCCAGGTCAGGCGCTTCTGCCGCTGTTTCTGGTTCAAAAGTGGCTTGACCTTGGGAATGCGGCACCTGTAGCCCATTTCCTGCACACGCCTGTGCACGGTGGCTCTGGATGTTTCTACTCCAGACTCAGTCCACTGCTTCCGCAGGTCCCCCAAGGTCTGGAACCGGTCCTTCTCCACAATCTTCCTCAGGGTCCGGTCACCTCTTCTCGTTGTGCAGCGTTTTTGCCACACTTTTTCCTTCCCACAGACTTCCCACTGAGGTGCCTTGATACAGCACTCTGGGAACAGCCTATTTGTTCAGAAATTTCTTTCTGTGTCTTACCCTCTTGCTTGAGGGTGTCAATGATGGCCTTCTGGACAGCAGTCAGGTCGGCAGTCTTACCCATGATTGCGGTTTTGAGTAATGAAACAGGCTGGGAGTTTTTAAAAGCCTCAGGAATCTTTTGCAGGTGTTTAGAGTTAATTAGTTGATTCAGATGATTAGGTTAATAGCTTGTTTAGAGAACCTTTTCATGATATGCTAATTTTTTGAGACAGGAATTTTGGGTTTTCATGAACTGTATGCCAAAATCATCAGTATTAAAACAATAAAACACCTGCAATATTTCAGTTGGTGTGCAATGAATCTAAAACATATGAAAGTTTAATTTTTATCATTACATTATGGAAAATAATGAACTTTATCACAATATGCTAATTTTTTGAGAAGGACCTGTATATAGGTCTTATATATTGAATTAGGATATCATTCAATGAGAACAGATGGCGACCACGGAAAGCCGGCAAGCCTATTCATTACTGGCTTCCCATCAAAACGCATCTGCTTCATCCGAAACGAGATGTCTTTGCTTATCATGTAACATCCATTATTCAGAGCTGAAACGGCAAATGAGATGACTTGCACCCCTTTTGTAAGTATGACCTCGGCACACACGGCCACAAGACCGTGGCGCATCGTCATTTGGATCTCCTCTGACAAGCGTGCAATAATGTGACATGCAGGCCAGCCATGACCACACGAGCCAATTAAGCTTTGAGAATTACCAGAGCACGAGGACCCTCTGGCCTTGACCTCCCCCCAATGGTGACTGTAATTTTACAGAATATCACAGAAGTCAGAGCTGACACGCATATATTACTAATGTAAAGACCAGCTGTGATTCAGGCACTTGTGAACTCGCTCAGATGCATTTCTGTAGAACGCATTGCATGTATAAAGCAGCGTGTGTCGTAATTGCGTATAATGAGGTCTAAATTGGTCTGTGACATCTTCGAATGAGATGATCCTATTAGCGACCAACGGCTTTTTAGAAGATGGAATTGGATTTTCTTGCGCAAAAAAACCAGCAAACCTTCAGAGAGTTCTCATTTCTTGGAGCTTGTGATATTGATAAGTCTCAGAGGAACGCTGGATAAGAAGCCTACAGCCAACAATTTATTAAACGTATTTGAATTAATGACGATGATTGAATTAATCTTTGAGTAAAGTGCAGTAATTCACTTTCATGAGATGTTTGAGGGTTAGAGAGCATGTTGATTGGTTCTGGGAAGAGGAGCAGATGTACTGCACTGCATCGCTTGATTGTATGCTGTTGTCAGCTATGCTGTTAGCTAACTATGGAGATAAAAGAGCATAAGTGGTGATTAAAAGCTTTAATCCAGACTCAGCAGGCCTGGGCATGAATATGAAAGGCCAATGCAAACGTACGTTTTGTAATGCAGAACAAAAATGTACTATTGACTATAAAGATCGAACTATTTAAACCGTAAAATGACTGTCATAGGCCTACTGTATGTAATTTAAGATTGCATTATGGGTAATTGACTGAAAGATGCATGAAAGGTAGCTGGACGTTTCTAAAATTTTACATTTTCCATATGTAATGTAGCATTTGCTTTGCTTTTTACAACAAAACACATCAAATGTTTCTGCTAAGACATCACTGAAATAGGTGGTTAAAAAGAATAATGTTTCGTCATACTTTTGTCATTAACAATTTAGTCTATGCCTTGAGTTCAGTCTGCCTAGGATCCTGGGAGGTTGCCGTTTGCTATATGCCTGCTAAAACAAAAATGCATTTAAAATGGATATAAAACATGAAGCTGAACATTTTCACCAATGTTTAGTTGTGATAACAGTTCAGATAACAAATATCATAAAGCAGGTTTTGCAGGGTTTCTAAGCAAGCATTGAATATAGAGTTCCTCAAAAATGATTTCTACCATTAGAGTGCAACCGCCCACTTTTTCACCAAAAAAGCTTTCCTTGCTTCCCAAAGCATTTTCCTAATTCATTTCCCCCATATAGATTTTAATAAAGTCTTTCAGAGCCACAATCCATGAAACAAACCAACCAGCTAAGCTATGAGGTGAATCATAACATTACAAACTTGGATTTCAAGCAAAACAGTATTTGAAAATTGGACAAAAAGATAAAGGTATGAGACTGTAAAAAACTACAATCCCATGAAGCATTGCAAGTGACATATTATATTCATATTAACAATGGAGCAATATAAAACTATTGATTTAAATGTATATATGTAAATGTTTATTGCAAAATATGCATGTTAGGCATAGAAATATTTAAGTAGTTTGAGTAGTATAAGTAGTAATTCCCAACTCTTCGTGGGAGTGGGCGGATGCTAAAGAGTTCTTTTGCCATGATTTGCGGTAATTCTCTGATTGGTGTAGATTTCTCTACAAAATCATAGGTGATGTAGTTTTTCACTAGGAAATCCTCGGTTGAACACAATTATATAAAAAAATTAGTTGATGGCTTTAGCAAAAGCATATACCATTGATTATCAAGTCTGTCTTTAAAGGTTTATAACTATAACTATATAATCACTGTTGCACTTTACGGAATCGCTTTGGGGTCATAGATGGACTCAACTCAATGGGAGGATGTAAACTCTAACAGAAGTTAACAAATTAGGCTCATTTACAACATTGTTGTAAATCACATGAAATGTTGCAGATGTTCACTTTTCATTTTGATAATTTATTAAGGTGTTTGGAACTAGCAAATGGCAGCACAGCGGCCTTCTGGCATGGTTGGAGGCCACATAGGATGTCACAACGCTACTGTGAGTTTTGAAAATGTCGTTTCAGGTGACAGTTCTGAGGTGAGAGAGACAGGTCTGCAGGAGCTTTTGGCGGCTTTGCTGTAAAGATCAAACGGCAAAGGAACAGCCCTGAGATAGAGTAACTCCAGCATGAGAGAAAGAAGAGCTTCCCCTCACTGTGACACTGTTGAGGTAAGCTGCCACTGCAGAATGTCTCATACACACATTTCCAGCATTTCGCAGGCTCACCAGCCGTCACCTGGCTCACACATGTTCCATGGAAGATTAGTGAAGAAATCTGTCTGGGCCAGAGCAAGTGTGTTTATCAACTCACCAAGATATGAGGGCTAACCGACAAAGGCTAATTAAAAATAATTATTAATCATTAGTGCATTTTGCAGCAGGAAATTTTAAACCAAGGCTGCTCTCAAAGAATCAAATCCAATCCTTCGCACATCATGCCGGAATTATACAGAGGGTTGTTGGATTGCCGCACACGGCCCCTGTCTGCAGCCTCCAACACTTGACAGCACTACATTTTACCATGACTGCCCAGTAATGAGCTGACATTCTCTGGGAGAAAAGAGATTAGTCTTAACTGCCACCACACACAATGGTTTAAAGATAAAACTCTTTAAGCCTAATATAACTTTTTGAATTTGAGTGGCAACACATTTTAAAATGTGTCCTGCATTTATTTGTTAAAAAGATACAGTAAAACAGTAATACGTTATTACAATTTAAAATTACTCTTTTCTATTTTAATATATATATATATATATATATATATATATATATATATATTTTATAAATACAAATCTCACTGATCTCTAACATTTGAATGGTAGTGTATTTTTTATTTAAAAAACAGCCACATCTTGCAAAATAAATTTTTTCAAACATACTGTATTAAATGTGGTGTGATATTTATCGGCAGCACAGAGCGGCAGGGAACCAATCGTCTCGTCCTCTTTACTAGTCATATATTAGTCATAGAATGAAAATCGCAAGATATGTTGAAAGATACAGTATTGCTTATTGTATAGCGTCTCCGAGCAGTACACATATATACATATAAACATTAAATCTATGCACTATATTATAAATATATCATATTTTTTTCTTAACCTGCTATTTTTGTTTAAATTTCTCATTTGCCATTTTCTCAAAGTCAAACAAAAATTATGACAACCACCATTTCAATAATTATATTTGTAAATATAGTTTTAAATTTAGAAAACATCTTTATCCTTAACCCTGATGCAAACTGATATATTTTCTATGATTTTTCTTGGAACAGAAACCAGTATTAAGCCGGAAGGTGGTTCAGTGCTGAAGATAATGATAACAAGGGCAGATCTACCACCCGCAGATGTCTCACCTAGGACTGACCTGCTGTCCACAGTCATGCTGCGATATCTATCTTAATTTTAAAAGCTGTAGGAATATGGGTGTCTATTTCTACACTTTTAGTTCAGCATTAGGCTCTGGCTGAGTGTGTGTATTGGCAGAGTTGATCAGACTTTGTAACAAGCCTGCCTCTAGTAAGTCAGCTTGCTTGTCCTCTCTCATCACCTTTAATCCCGTCTTTTGGAGGAAAAAAGGAGAACCCAGTGGAGAAAAATCCATACCCATCCAGAAGGTCCATCCTTATGGCGTATGCCTCAAAAAGCCACAGGGATCGATGGCATTTGTGTAATTGTCTGGTCAAGGTTCTCCTCGCAATGTAATTTTTGCTCTCTCTCGCTCTCTCTCTCTCTCTCTCTCTCTCTCTCTCTCTCTCTCTCTCTCTCTCTCTCCCTCTCCCTCTCTCTCTCTCTCTCTCTCTCTCTCTCTCTCTCTCTCTCTCTCTCTCTCTCTCTCTCTCTCTCTCTCTCTCTCTCTCTCTCTCTCTGCCTTATCGTGGTCAAATTGATCACAATGTCAGAAGATTCACCAAACAGAGTCCAAGAGGTGAAATTCTGCACAGAGGGGTATTTTTGAAGGGTAGTGCTTTCAGAGAAAAACACTATATTGTTACAGTGTAATTATACAAATAAATACTAAATGATGTTCATTAAAAACGTGCTTAAGGCTTAGGGTTTGGTTTAGGCTTAGTTGCTTGTAATAATTATGCATAATTTACTGTTATTACTGTAGTAAGTACATGTAAGATGTCTAACAGGGACATTTTAAAATAAGGTTTTACCATCATTTTTTCAGCAAGGATACATTAAATTGATTAAAAGAGACAGTGATGACATTTATGTTACAAAAGATTTCTGTTAATCTTTCTGTTCATCAAAGAATTCTGAAAAAAAAAAATCATCAGTTCCAATAACAATATGAAGCAGCACAGCTGTTTTCAACATTGATAATATAATAAATGTTTCTTGAGCAGTATCAGCATATTAGACTGATTTCTGAAGGATCATGTGACACTGAAGAGTGAAGACTGTACTGAGGTTTTGTGTTTGTTTCTTTTGGATCATACACCAAGCTAAAAGTGATCCCAAACTAACCAGTGAAATGAGATTTGTAAAGTATCTGCCAAACAAAAGCAGCTTCTGAAACCTTCCTTTCCCTAAGTCACACTTTTGTTTGGACTAGGGTTTGGCTATCATTGCCAAATGAAAGCAGTGTTCATCTGTTATGCTAAGCAGAATTCATGCTAAAGGAGAAAAAGCCAAGTCACAGTTCTACAGACTCTTGTGCTTATAGCTCTCTATGCCACTTGCTAACGCTTACCAATGGACATTTATGCAGTGCGATTTGAGTGGGACTCCACATGGAAATGGACATGGCAACGAAAAAAGGGTGGTGGATGTGAGTGAAGCTGCTGTATGTCCGTAGCATTCAATTAAATGCAAAGGCTCCTCTCTAGTGCTCATTGAGAGGGGTCACCTGAGGGCTCTCTCATTCACTCTATCTGCATCTCTCTCTTTCTCTCGCAGTGCTCACTAGAAATGTCACAGCTGTCACTCAGATGCTTCTCCGTTCTCTGATCAGCTATCATGCGAAGGGACATTTGACTACTTTCCACTGGCCGTAAAACCTACCAAAGGGAAAGTTTCGAAATGTTAGCTCACAGAGGGGCGTCATGCATGATGGGAGGAGGCTGAGCATTTAGAAGATCACTGGCTTAATAATGTTGCAAATTAGAGTGCAAATTATCTAATGGTAATATTTCCTATCTGAGCATCTCACAGCATCTGCCTTTTTTTCTGTGTGCATATTATAATATACATAGCACTGTAATATATGTGATTTTTCTAATCTTTTTTCCCATTCGATTACCCTTCTGAATAACTGCTGGGCAGAAATGACAGTCGAACTATCTGCTGACCTATTTCTCTATATTTGAACCAATTCCATAAGCTCCTAGAACTTAAACCTTAAAAAATGGTTAAAACTTTAATGTAAAAGCCCATAGCTCATTTTCCTTGCCTACTGCTTCCTCATATATTATGGATACAGTTCCTGCATTTAAAGAGGACACCAGCTTTAGATCACAGGCAAAGAAAAGCTCAGACACTGAACTAGCGCAAAGTTTCACTGACCCTAGAGAACTGTTAACAATACTTATAAAGAAGACTTATGGGAATTTTTCAGCTTTTAAACGCGGCCTTCAGGTTTTGTCAGAGATTACGTAGGTCTTAAGTCAGAGATGCAAATGAGAAACTTTATTCATGTGACCTAAAAAATATAATTTTTTAATGTTTTTATCTTTTTTTTAATAGTCAGTAAAATTTGTTGCTTAGAGATAGGGTATAGGTAAAGTCTTTCAGAAACACTTTTTGTTATACTGGTTGAAACTCTTCACATCCTAATAGCAATCAATAATAGAAGTGGTTTAAATATAAAACCAAAAAATGTACATATCTTCTGTAGAAGTCTCAGGACCAAAACATTTTATCCAATCACTCTATTCGGTCTGAATACAATGATAGGATGTCCTACTTGCCTGTCAACCCATGTATTTATTAGGGGTGTTGAAATTAATATTGAAATTGCATTGCGTTTCTACGATTCTGCATCGATTCAGTAATCGATTATAGACGTTTCTCTGACTTGACGTCATTAGTTGCATATGTACTTGTCTCGCTAGCGTAAAATGGCAGAGGAAGGCGAAACCAAAAATGACTATTTTAACATTTACAGCATGTGGGTGCGAGTCTGCGAGTGTGTGCGTGACAATGTGTGTTTGCGTGTTGTGCGTGTGTGTGTGAGCGTTATTGTAACTTAAGTACTACTTGACAGCTTCATGTGCCTTTAGTATTTACTAGTATTAGTTCTAAATGCTCCTGTCGTCTGCTGTGTTCAGACTTTTTAGTTTTGCTTGACTACATTCAGGAAGTGTACTTTCTTGGAACAGATCAAATAAAAAGGAGTTCATTTATCTGACTGCTTGTATTCATTGACAAATGTAGCCGTGTGCAGTAATATTGCAATGCATCGTGATATCGAATCGAATCATTGACATGATAATCGTAATCGAATTGAAACGTGAGATCAGTGATGATTCACACCCAACTTCTGCGCACCCTGCTCGCGCAGACATCACGCGTCAGTGTATCAGCCATTGCATATGCATTTTATGCTTGGTTGATTTTACAGTGTCCAGTGCCTCTTTCTCACAGGACTGGGGTGCTATAAATATGAATTGGAGTAGGAGTGTGCTTATTCTTTAAACCACTTCTGTAAATAAAAGCCTGAGCACAGCAAGGACCACTGGAAGATGCTGGATTAGAACATGATAAAGAGAGAGAATGAAAAGCATGTGATTAGATACAAGAGTTGCTTTCTTGTCGCGTGGCTTATAGAGCTGCGTACGTGTCAGTGTGTGTGTCCTCCTCTCAGACTGCTGGTAAAGAAAGCATTAGCAGGCCTAAATAGCTATTAGTGTGCTAATCTTGAAGGAGCTGCTTTTAAATATGCAGAGGAAAAGTCTCACGCAGTGCTAAAACATGAAGGAGGGAGACTGACACCATCACCATAAGCAGCCTGATTTTGAGAGCAAATCGTTCCCGGTCCTGCATGAGTGACAGGAGTGCACATTTTGTCAGCATGCCTAAAAGCTTTATTTTAAACAGAGAAATTGGGATACATTTATGCCTTTTCAAATTTTAATGCATTTCAGTGTTGCCATATCCTCTTTTTGTACTTTATTTTGGGCTCGTTTTTCATAGTTACTAATAAATTTGTGCAGCATGCCAAAAGGAAAGATCTACCCTTATGTTCTGGCAAGATTCTCTCAGAGTTGTAAACACACGTTTCTCCAGTAACGTTAATAGAACGTTTGTTCAAAGTTATCTGGTCTTTATTAATGTTCTCAAAATGTTAGCATGAAAATAAATATAACTTTTTCATAGTGGTAGCAAAAATTTTGGTAGCTGGGCCGTTGCAGACTACATTGGTTTTGAGGGTTATCACAGTCGCATTCAGTTTGTTTTGAACTTTATGGGCTGCATGTGCTAGTCTAGCATGAATGGGCGACGCATTCTCATCCTAGGGCGTCATATTTGACATATTTTGACATTTCGTCTACATCCAACGCACATGGCACCCTTTAGCATCAATATGAGACGCAGATAGATAATGGGTAGGTTTAGGTCTGGGGTAGGGTTAGGGTTAGAACGCTAGGAGGCGCCTTCTGGCCCATATCTATCTGCGTCTCATATTGACGCTAAAGGGTGCCATGTGCGTTGGATGTAGACGAAATGTCAAAAGCGTCAGTATATGACGCCTTGGGATGAGAACGGCCTGGAATGGGAATGAAAGGACTTTCTCTAGAAAGTCCTTAATTGACATAGGGTTTGTTTTTCTCCGTTTTCCATTTGTCCGTCACATTTCAACTGAGAAACCTGTCAGTATGTCTGTCTTTATTTTACCCAACACTTGACTTTTACACGATAGGCCATTAAAGTGCCTGGCTTCTCAATCCTTTTACATGTCTGACCATAAATAGGGCAGTAAAATACTTCGGCCATGACCCTGGTTGTATTTGTCTATACATCAATAAAAGCTGGTTAGATCTCTGCCGACAGCCACATGGAACGGACGAGCATTCAGTAAGATTTGTGGTTCGTGCCCCCTGCAAACGAAACGTTAACCTGCACAGCATCACCGTCTGTGTAGAGTCTTCTTTCTTTCTTCCTTCAGTCTGACTGTTTTGCATCTTCAGTCTAATTGCAGAAAGGTGTTTGGGAAATGATCTTGGCACAATCCCCAAATGACAAATTAGTTTGCATTAGTGTGTGGATCCATCCAGATCCTTCCAATTACTTCCTGTATGTAATCAGACTTATTACAGTGCCCTGCTGTGTTTGAGGGGTTTCTCTATCATCGTAATATTCAAGGAGAAAATACAGGTTTTGCGAACTGTGGGAATATGCTGATCCAATTTAGGGCTTTTTATCGGCAATGAATCTCCGTAAATCAGAAGAAGTTTAAGAAGGGAACTGTCTGCTTTTAATAAATGGCCTGGCCATAACTTTTCTTTGGGAAACAAGCGTATTGAAGTACGTATTGAAGAATATAATTTAATTTCTCGTTTAAATGGCTCAATGAATCACATAAGAGTAGTGCACTCGGAGGCAAAGGATGGCACTTGAAATTAAATAGAAGCGGAGGAAGGTAGGAGTGTAAAATGGGGGGACGTCAACATCAGGCATGTCATTTAAATCAATGCACTACCTATCAACGCCAAAATGATTTGCAACCGCAGATGTGTGATAGTATCTCTCTTTATAGGACTGCTCCACTTTCCTCTGTGGAGAACTGTAAAATCAGCACACACTTTTAGATTAAAGCTCCACAGAATTGGAAAAGTAACCATAAAATTCTAAAAGTCCCTTTTTTAATTGATTTGTTAATTCTTTCACCTACCAAAAGGCCGTCCATCCATCCATCCATCAATCCATCCATCCCAAAACTATAGTAAAATAATACTGTAAAAGATTCTTACAATGTAAAATAATTTCAAAATATGTAATGTAATTTATTCTTGTGATGGCAAAGCTGAATTTTCTTTACCCATTTCTTCTTCAGAAATCATTCTAATATGCTGATTTGGTGCTCAAGAAATTATTATTTATTACTATCACTGTTGAAAATAGTTGTGTTGCTTGATATTTTTTTTTTGGAAACTAATATACATTTTTTCAGGATTATTTGATAGATAAAAAAGCGAATGTACAGCATAACGTAAAGAACAGCATTTATTTTAAATGGAATTTTTTGTATTGTAAAATACTTAACTGTCCTTTTATCAATTCTGTGCATCCTTGCTGAATAATTAACAAATTGAAAATTGCCAAGTATTGCATATAATTCTTTTCATATGTACAATGAATTGGCATTACTCTTTGCTGCTGATCAGATAACAGTCGTAGGTAAAGGAAAGATGGCTTTAAGATTAGTGCCCACTGTATCGTCTTATAGGGCAGATGACGATATTACAGCTGGTTCATTCAACTAAATATTTGATGAAAAAAAATAAATTGCAGATGTTTGCTTCTCCATTCCCTTGTAAAGTACATATCTGTATTTGTTCAATCATGCACAAACAGAGTTACGTAAGTTTGTTTACAGTTTGGCCCAGAAGCTTAATGGACATGCGTTTGATGGTGCTACTGCTCTTGCACGCAGAAGTCTCACTGAATGCGCATCGACCCATCTCTTCCATTTTATCCATGCTCTTTGGCCACAAGAGGCCGAGGGGTTGTGCAAGCGCACGAGCGCGTACGTGCAATGACGCTGATGGTGGTGATTAAAGGCTTCCATTCCTTTGGGAGATGCAGGGAGGAGTGCCACTTAGTCTCTCACTGGGCGCAGATGGCCCGTGGCAGCCTGGATCATGTCACATGGCGCCGGGCGAAAGGGGGGCAAGGTGTCCCCTCCCTGCTCTTCTCCTCTCGCCGTGCGACCTGTCACCAGCCATCGATGTCAGGTGCCGCTGCAGGGAACGGACTGCTCATTAGGTTTGCCTCAATTTCCTCCACCTTCCTGCACCAAGAGGAACAACATTCAATTTGTGTCACTCATTAAGCGTTTTATTCCCACTGACACTCCGCAGAGGGTCACACTGTGCCCCTGCTCGCAATAATGGGAATTACTCATCTTTATAAGAAAGATTTGTATCGTTCCCAGAAAGAAATGCCAAACTCAAAGCGAGAGGACGGCATGTGCATGAAGGTTAAAGCGTGTGGCCTCAAGTTGTTAACATTTATTCATTCAGAGAGACCTAGGTATAACTATCTGCTGTCTAGGGAGGCATTTAGCACTGTCCACTTGGTTTTTATACTGGTGTGAACAATTTTGCAGCAGATAAATTTAGCTGACTGGCTACCTTGGGGCCGTTGATGCAGCAAAAATCCTGTCTCATGCTGTATTCGTGTGTCTTAAGCATGTCGTCTGGCAAAACCTGTTTTATAATTACTATACCGTTATGGTCTGATTGGTTACAGAGGGTTATCGTTTCATGTAATAACATTTATGGCATGAGAAGCTGAGTTGGGCTTTTTGTGCATATACATACACTGTAAGATGGTTTACTTTACATTCTTACAACTGGTGTACTTTATATATGTAAATGTCACATTTTAGTTAAAAATGTTATGAAAATTTTATTTGTAGTCATCATTTTACCGCTATATGTTACCCACAAAAGCACTTATTATGGAGGAATTCATATTAAATCCGACAATTATGTTTCTTATCAGGAAATTATGAGACGTAATGGTTCACGAGCGGGTGGAAAAAAAAAAGTTCTGATAACTTAATGCACATGCCAACCTTGAAACGTGACTAACACGGTAATGGAAAACTCAGTCTGCCGACATGAGACTGGCCATCCAATTTATGGATATCAGTGTGACCATTATGACTTAAATGGAATAATTGCATTTCTATGGTTGGGCAGGGGCACGTCTGAACGTGGTTATCAACATGCATGTTTTCCACTTTGGCTCTAAAATAGGAGGAGATGTGAATGTTACACTTGAGTAAGATGTGGATTAAAATAGCAGTTCAGAATATTCATGCACGTGGCAGAATGCCTTGTAAAGAATTATGCAACCTGCATGTAGGCAGAAAGTCGTATATTTTCATTAGGAAATGTCTGTCCTGGTAAACGGTGTTTTATGCTTAGACTTTTCATTGCTGTATTGTGGGGTAGAATTATTTGCCATAAAGGGATGCAAATATATGCATGTCTGTTTTCCAGCGGATGTTAAGAAATATGCTCTCCATGGAGGCCGTCACTGCCTTTTGCTCAACAATAAGGATGGCCGGATGGTGTGTGATTCTTTCAGGCCAGTTATAGGAGGTGTTGCTTGCTGGGTTGACACTTTGTTTTACTTCTGGTACTTGTGTGTACACATTTTAATGTTGTGCAAACTTAAATATTTGTTTTTCTTTGATATGAATGCTTTTTTGTAAATTCTAATGATGCATATGATACTGAATAAAAAAAAACAATATACTTTTAAATCTACAAATATTTAGCTCTGCGATGCCAGTCCACGAGATAGTTTTACTTTGGTTTAGATCATGACCTCTCATGTGACGTATGCACATTGGGAAGGGTTATGCTTGACATTGTTTAAAACTGTGGAGGAGCACTGTCCAAAAGTTGAATAGTCGATGCTATTATGTGGATGGCGGATGAACCCAGGCGCAGACAGTATGCAATCACAGAACGTTTATTGTAGACAGAAAACAGGGAAAACAAAACCCACGAGGGGGTAAAACAAAGGCAACTCTGACGAGGGAAGACTAAACTAGACTAACACTTGACAAACTAGACTATAAACAACAGAAACAGGATCAGTAATACACTAGACAAAACTCTCACAAGGTACTCACTGGTAAGTCAGCAATGACTCACACAACGTATGACAAAGTCAAACAATGAACCAACACAGAACAGCAAATACAAGGGGATTATAAAGGGAACACTAATGACAAGGACAGGTGAAACTGACTAGACAATAATGACAAGACGAGGATAACAAGGGGGCGGGGTAACGAGACAACACAAGCACATGGCCCAAACAACAGACCATGCGCTTGTACATAAAACATGGGTCTGTCATGATCCTGCCACAATACTAGAAGAATACAAGGACATGATGGCAGAATCATGACAGATGCTGTATATTAATATTTGTGTCAGTTTCAAATGGTCAGTTTGTGTGTGTATCCTGGATGCCTGACATTGGGGCGGTTCTTGCAGCCTACGCCAAGTGTGACCAATGTGTGCAGGTCACACGAGAGGTCGTGAACTAAAACATTTTTATGGACACGCATAACAGAGCAGAACCAAGGTGAACATTTGTAGTTAAAAGTATATACATTTTTGATCGTTTCACTAGTGAAGACTCTTGAGGTCAGCTGGGGTCGTGTGGATTACTTTGAAGCTGCCTAAAAATGATTTTTGGAACATTAAAAATGGACTAAAGTTATCTTTGTTCACTTTCATTAGATGGAGAAAAATCCTGGAATGCTTTCTGTCTTCATCTGAAGAAAGAAAATCCTACATTTTGGAGGGCCTGGGGGTGAGTATATAATCAGGAAGTTTTCACTTTTGGGTGAACTATTCCTTTTATTTATAAAGTACATTTTATTTTATTTGGCCAATAAATACCAACATTTTCCCTAGGGTTAGTGAATAGCCATTAGACACCTTCAAGTCTGACTTGGCCAGCAAAATGCATAAATGTAGAATACAAACAAAATGACTGTCTTCTTGTGCTCTGCTTTGCAGAAGCCTTGATCTGCTATCACGTTGTCCTCTGTTTATGAGCTGCTTCCTTTTAATTTAATATACGGGGGTATCTTATAAATAATTCAGCTGCATACCTTCTGATATTTCACGAATGCTTTGAGCCGTTGGAGCAGACTGCAGCCAGTCTGTCTCCCTCTTCCATGTTATGCCATTCTACAAGTCCATCTGTTCATTTAAGACCTGGTTTGTTTTCTGGAACTGGCACTTTAATGAATGATAATGACAAATTGTCCAAACATTTTGAAAGCTAAAGGCCGAAAAAAATAAAATTGCCATTTCCACTCAGAGTCCCACTTTTTTTCTTTCTTTTGTTAATGAATTTCCAAAATGATCAGTTGCTCCGACAGTGTAATTTTCTCGCTCAGCCAGTTTGATGCTGTGATTAGTATTAATTGGACTGAGTCAAAAATGCCGAGATGACCCTGGCTAAGCTGCCTGTGAGAGCAATTAATGAGAAGAGATGCCTTAGTATTCACAACTGGGCTCGCTTGAGAAGACAGGAAGAGAGTTTACAGGACAAAGCAGACTATTTTTGTTTTTTCTAGCAGCAGCCCTTTTTAATGAACTGTTCTATTGCTATAGGCCAGCAAGGATATATTTAGGGGAAAAATGCATAATGTAGTTACTGAAGCAAGTTCTTCTGACGTCCTCATTAAGACACTAATTTTTTTTATATATATATAAAAAATGTTTTATCTCACGCCTGCATGTTTTTTTTCCTCCTTACTTTTCTGTTTTTTTTCTGAAGCACATTGTTAAAGTATGTCCATACAAACAAAGTCAAAGGAATTTCATTACATTTTTTTTTCTCTCGTTTGTACAGGCAAATTCATTTTTTTGTATGTCCAAATGTGTTCAGATGTAATACTCACAAATGACACTGTGAATCAGACAATAAGCATTGTGAGTTGAAAACTGAAGTCATAAAGGATTTGATTCAACCAACGGCAAGAGTAAACAATTTTCCACAAAGCAACTCAAAATCTTTGTAGCTTGCTGCAGTACAGGAAAAGATTCAAACTGATTGTCAAATCAGAGTGATGTGTCATTACTGTTTCATGTCTTTTCCTTTTTGTGCTTTTTCTAAAATGACATTCATGCCTTTTAAGTCGGTGTGATGGGTGTTAAAATTACACACTGAAAAATAGCTTTTCAATTTGCCTAAAAACAACAACTTGCAGTCCTATATAGCTGCTGAAAAACGCAAGGTAAAACGTTTCCGTTTTATAAAAAATAAAATGCATATAATTAAAAGCAATCAAATATATACATCAGATATAAAAAACAGCAATATTTAATGATTTTCTTTGCGGATTTCAGTGCGAACAATCCAAAAAACTGGTTCAATTAAGTAGCTGAACTGACCAGAGCTATTTGCTCTTTACCAGTATGTCTACAATGTACGAAAACGTTGTTCTGTCGAGCTACAAAATGAAATGTTAATGGCCGACCGCTTGATAAATCTGTTGGAGTTGTTTCACTATCACTGTTTGCGTTCATCATCGTGCTGCAAGATGGCAGACTGATGTGTTTGTTTATTCACAGATATGCCCTTGAGGCTTGTGAGCAGTGCTCTGTCTTCACCTCCTCCTTCAGACGGATCCGTACCACTCTCAACACAAAACATATTCATTTCTGACAGCAGTGCATACTATATGCCTATGCAGATATGTTGCACAATATACTCAGCCTTATTTTTTTATTTTTTTTTGTAGGGTGCCTGTAAGGCAACTGAAGCCTTGGGGCCCGATGAGTTACACAGAGGAGACATCACATCCTGGTCCTTTCTTTCACTTTGATTCAATTTGATTTCTCAGCTCCTTTAGCTGATTTGTTTGTATATGTGCTAACAAAAATGCAGCGCACAGACAGAATAGTGCGTCTGGGTGCATGTGTGGTGATGGGCTGTGTTGTGACAGTGCAATTTTTTTTCTTTCTCTTTCAGACAGATGTCTGTGATCTTTCCTGCCCTGAGTTCATCTGGCCTCTTCAGCGAGTACAAGAGGTGAAGTCCAACAGCCCTTTTGACCCTATTACGCATATGCTCGCCTCACTCACATTTGTGCACATCTGCACATACACACACGAGGCTCATTTGCAGTACTGCAGTTTGTCATGGCCAGGAGTCCTTGCCCGGGGATGACCGAGCCGAGCAATAGAGAGAGAGGTGTGTGTTTAAAGTTGACTGTCCGGTGGCTATGCATAATTGAGTCATGTGAGATTATACACATCAAATAAAGCCACTGGGAATCCACTTGGATGTGGACAGACTTTGTGTGCATGTCTTTGGGTTGGGAATCAGAAAAACTATTCTGGTTTCTTAATTATTCCATTGATGATTCATTTAGTATTTTTCCCAAAAGTCCCCTTCAAAAAACTGGTCCAAACTAAGCAGTAATATAAATATATATTACAGTACAGTTTAAAAGTTTGGGGTCTGTAAGATTTTTTTTTTTGTATTTTTTTTTTTGAAGAACTCTTATGCTCAAAAGTCTGCATTGATTTGATAAAAAAAAATTATATATATATTTATATTATAATGTCATTTATTCACCTGATGGCAAAGTTAATATTCAGAAGACAATCTATACAGAAACCATGATATATATATTTTTCGGATTCTTTGATGAACAGAAAGTTCAAAAGAACAGCATTTATCTGAAATAGAAATATTTTGAAGGTCTTTACTGTCACTTTTGATTAATTTAATGTGTGCTGAACAAAAATATAAAGTTCTTTAAAAAAATCTTACTGACATATATAATTTAAAATTACATTATTTAGATTTTATTATATTTTTGTATAATTTAACAGCACCAGTGAAAGACTGCAAACTCAAACTAAAATAAAAAAAAATATATATATATTTTTTAAGATCCATTAATAAAACTGATGTCATAAATCATTCAGTTACAGTATGGAACCAGTTCTGAAAAACAAACGGTTCTCTATTCCCAACCCTATGTGTCATCATGTTATATTCCGCTGAACCACACATAAACTTTGTATTTCTTTTTAGGAGTTTTTCCCCTAAGTCTCTCCAAATAAAATCCATTGGCTTTTATTGCTATACATTTTTATTAAGACCAGTTTATTAGGGATTATCTCAAATTGTTCACAGGCCGATCCATGATAACAAAAGGGGATTACAGCAGCTAGATGGCAGGGACGTTCATGGAATGATGATAAGTTAAACAAGATCTCACACACACAAGTCTTAATTTGGTTTGAGGCTCTTGCATGTCATTGTCAACCATATGGAACGAGAGAGCCGTTTGCATGTGGTAAATAGCACAAGACTCTTTCCTTTGTGGCAGATCAATAAACATAATCGACCCTGCCGTTATAGTCAAATGGGCATGTCTTTGCAACAGCAAATATATCTGCCCGCACTGAAAACTCATCTGTAGGGGATGAAGGGATGTGCTGCATACATTTTCTCCCATCACTCACCCTTTCATTCTCTCCCTTTCTTCCAGTCTCGCCTCTGTATCTCTTTTTCGCGCTAGGAGACATCTGTTCTGTCACACCCTCCGCCTCATTAGCCATGCTAACATGAGGAGGATTTAACATATGTTTATAACAAACCACACTTACCTGCAGGATGAAGACATTAAAAGCTAGAAAAACTCCTCCTAACAGACCACACAAGCTTCAAAGCCAGCACGGAACAGTGGCATAGAGGGCCGATAACCCTTAGTAATTGTTTGCAGCTGTAGAGTCAGCCCCTAGTGTTTTTATTTTAGAATGAAGAGCCGTGGCAGCGTTTCACCCTTTGGTGGGGCTTCTTGTCTTATGCCCAATGTGAAATGGTTGTTGACAGCGCACCGTAGGCCTGGACACGTGCCGCTGTCACCTTTTAAAGAGCCCATCCCAAAGTTTTTCAAAGGCAGAGCAGACACCAGTGGTCAAGCGTGTTATTCTATAGGGGAACCGGAAGGGAACATGTCAAGAAGGAGTGTTTGTGATTACAGTTTCTTCTCCACATTCTTAAAAATAAAGGTTATTTATTGACATCGATGGTTACATGAAGAACTTTTAACATTCATGGAACATTTCCATTCCACAAAAGGTTATTTATAGTGGAAAAGGGTTCTTATGATTTTTAGAATGTTCTTCTTCACACTAAGGGGAAGAAATGGTTATTTTAAGAACTGATGACTGAAAGGTTCTTTGGGGAACCAAAATTGGTTCTTCTATGGCATTGATCCTAAAACACTCATTTTGGAACCTTTATTTTTAAGAGTGCAAGACTAACTGTTAACATTTTTTTTTTACATCTGAGATTATGGGATATATATATATATATATATATATATATATATATATATATATATATATATAGTGTCTGACTGAACATTGAGTTTTTTTTAATATGATTTATGTAGAAATCAGTAAATCATACTTTCGAGACTAATAAAGAGTCTTTTGAATAAATAAATCATAGCTCATGTAAGGCATTAGTTTGGTAGTTTAATGGGCAACTCACTTTTTTCTGCTGTTCTTAGACATCATCTTTTTTAGCCCCTCTTTTGATACTTTTCTCATTGCGATGGATACATTCAAAATAACTCTAAGCTGAACTTAAATAAATTGCCTCTCGTTTAGATTGCCTTTGGATCTAGATTAGATGTGAAGCACGATAAAGGTTGATTTAGAGAACAATAGCTGTGAGCATTACGGAATCAAGACATCTAAGGATTCAAAGTGGATTTGGGTTGAACAAATGAGTTTTCAGTACAGGCAAAATAATTTAATTCTAAAAGAGAACATTTATAGTTTACTATCTACTCCAGCACATATAGCTACATGCAGCCCCACTGGGACTCCCAATCCGATAAAAGTCCTGCTAAATCATTAATTGGAAGTAATTTAAGGGTCATGGTAGTTTTCATTTAATTAAATGAAATAAGCCATGTCACTAAATGTATTGTTGTAGATAACAATATTCCATTAGGTTGGCTAAAGTTTGCCTTGTAAAAAGGACATCTTGAGTACTTAGGAGCTAATATAAGCCACTAAATGACAAAGAACTGTAAAGATAATAATGTTTACAGTGATGCACTGTCAGGGACTGTAGAGCTCCCTCATGCAAGATTTGCATTCAGTAATCATGCCCATACACAACGCTGAGGGCTAATCAACATTGTGATAAACAAACTATGCAATTATCTTTCCAGTCTAGTTGTCAGGACAAGTCATGTGTTTAATTTCTTGGTATGACTTATTAAGAATTTATTCATTGATGTCTGGGTGCATTTTTATGAGCTGTCAGAATATTCTTCATAACAAATTGGACTGTGTGATTCACTGTCAACAACACATCATCATCACCATATCCAAATTTCATTTTAGGGCTAATTTCCCTTTTTTATGTTTTGGGGAACAAACTATTAGGCCTATAATATATATATATATATATATATATATATATATATATATATGTGTGAATTAAGAAAGTAAATGTTTACATATATATATATATATATATATATATATATATATATATATATATATATATATATAAGTAAACATTTACTTTCTTAATTCACATTCTTGCTCTTATTTGGCATAGCCTAACTCATTTTACTTCCATTTTTAAAATGCTATAAAGCATAATAAAACAAAATTTTATAACTTGATCCACCTTTAAAACGACTATTGTTTTGACTGACGTCACTAAGACCCTCAGTGTTTTTATTTTTCAACCCCTCCTTTCCTAAAATTGGCAACATTCCGATGTGTAACATCCCTTTCCACAATCCAATACATTTTTTTGATAGATTAAATAAAGTTTTTGTTTTCTCTAAAATACTTTTGTGGAGTAAATTATGTTGAGAACTGCTTTTCACATTGACCACCTAATCTTTTAAAATGCGGTTCCTCAAGTGGCTATTTGGTTTAGTTTAACTCTATATAGCCCATGTATGCACAAACAAGAAACAACCACACATAGCCTACGTCCAATACGAAATACATTTGAGCATCATCTAATGTATTTATCACACGCAATCTGTCCTCATTGCACAGTCGTTCTCTCTCTCTCTCTCTAAGCCGCATAATGCACCGGACACCTGCCAACACTCTCACGTGTGTTGGTCCAGTCTTCCAGGATGACACCCACACGCGCACACTTCCTCCCCACACATGAAGAGGCTGAGAAGGATGATTAGCACCGTGAGCTGACACCCCTCTGAGGAGAGTGTGGAGGAGGACAACAACAATAGGCTCGCTGTGGAGAAGCAGAGTGCGCAAACTAGCTTTTGCAAATTCAACTGCGACAGCGGGAGCGCCGCGCGACGCGGACAAGGATGGCAACAGCAGGGAGGAGGAAGAGGAGGATAGAGGAAGAGAGGGAGGGAGAGTTTCTGGACGCTAATCACTCAAATGAAATAACCCCCCCCCCCCCCCTGATCCAAACAAACGCGCGCGCACACTGCGTTTTCCTTATTTTCGCAAAGCTGTGGAATTTCAATGCGGCATGAAGCGTTTTCTTCCCTCTCTCTCTCTCTCTCTCCTCATCCAAGCTAATGTGTGAGTCAGTGCTACTCTATCCTGATGTGCTCTGCATGCTGACCATAACTGCCATGCAGCGTGAGCTTGGAAAAGTCTCGACTTGTCAGTACATCAAACAACTTGAGCTCCGTTTCAAACTACCTACACTTTGCCGCACGAGATTTTGAGACACAAACACACAAATAATCCTTTAATGTTGAAGAATTACGTGCTTATGATGATTTCTGAAAGGTTGCTCGAGACATTTTTTTGCCCTTTCTTATGTCAACACCACTAGAAAAGCAACTGCAACGCGTAAATGTTTCGACCTAGAGAGAAAATTATAAACTTCCCTACCGTGAAGTGATGGGTCATTTCAGCGTACATCTCGGTCTGTTCTTCTTCTTTGATTTTTTCTTCTCGTTTTCCTTCTTGACGTTAGTCAATCAACCTGTATCCTCTCTCACGACTTTGCATTAGCGAATCGCCTAGGGTTTCATACAGACGCACCTGCCTTAAACTCAGCTCTATTTCTGACACTGTGTAGGCGCTCTATAGAGAACGGATCTGTGTGTGTGCGCTCTCTCTCTCTCTCTCTCTCTCTCTCTCTCTCTCTCTCTCTCTCTCTCTCTCTCTCTCTCTCTCTCTCTCTCTCTCTCTCTCTCTCCTTACCGTGTAGCCCCACCTCTGCCTTTTAAAAGTCTCCCTTTCTTGCCCCCAACCCCTTTGCTGTCTGCTCTATTTTTCCGCCTCTCCTTCATTTCTTTCTCACAGTCAGAACAGTATATGAAACCTGTTATTGCCTCACTTGCCCCTTTGCCATGTAACTGGGCTGCTATAGTCACATGCATCCTCTAAAGTGCAGCCACTGTTAGATGGTCTCCTGCCTTCCAGCAGCTCTTGCATATGAAAGACTGACTTTGATTTTGTTTGGTTTGTGGTATGCTTTGATAGACATATCCCTTCAGGTTCAATTTTCCTGTGGACGAGGGACGACATATCTAATGGATTGAGGACCACTCTGTTAGAACTTTTCCCGGGACCAAAATTCTAGCTTTTATATAATCCCATTTTGTGTGTTTTTGCAAGATGTCCTCATGGCCCTCTAAAGGTTTAGGGGTTCAGCAATACAAATCACACAAATTTGTATGGAATAGCCAAATTTGTAAATAGTTATGTTTTCTTGTGAGTTCAGGTTGGTTCTGTTACCCTGGTTGACAAATGTTAACTTGTGAAATATGATTAAATCTACAAATGTGTATATCCATCCATCCACAAAAAAAGACTTTTCTTGTTAAAAATTGTGTCTGTCTTTGTTTGTTTTTTAAATAAAAATGAAATACAACTTACACTGAAATGCAAGTTCAAATTCAGCAATAGAATTGGAACATAAAAGGCATTCTCAATTCAAATCTCTATGATTCACAACCTGAACGTCACCAAATTGGGCAGAGACATTCAGTTTGTTCTGACTTTATTGTGCTAATGATCAAGATTTTTCTCCCTGTGCAGATTTTGGTAAATCATAAAAATCCTGTAGACTTCCATTAAAAGCTTCAGACTTTTTCTTTTGTTTAACTTTTAGGGAAGACTTTGCCTCTTCTATATACATTCATCAGTAGAAAGATTTACCGTCGGACTGACTGTTTCCGATCCATGCTCTGCGTTATAGTCTATATGAGCCATACAGTAGTCGGAGCTTCACAATATTTTCAGCAGGCATGCTGTATTAAATTTCAATGAGATAGCGATAGAGCGGAGCTTTTCTCAATTTAGCAGCATTTCACAAGTTTTCTTGTGATAATGAATTTTTTATTGCCATTTCTGGCATGATGAATGGATGTGTCTTTGGCATGTCTACAGGAATATCCATTATGCACTGCCATGACAAGACGCTCAGATCCGCGCTGTACAAAATGCTCACGACCAGCTTTGACATCAATTAAACAGCCTTACAGCTCAGGGGCATGTGGAGCAGCCAAATGCTCTTCTCCACGAGGACACATCACCCGGGGGGTTGGATCAGAGAGCGGGAGGGATCACAGTTCACTAAGTCCCTTTTCTACGACCAAAATGGCACTATGATTTGTCCTGCGCCAGTTTGAGCATGAGTGTTTGATCGATAGCCCGTGCCTTGCCATCATTATTCTGATGTCTATTTGAATGGATGAGAGGAGGCAGGCAAAGAAAAGAGAGCGGGGTGGTGGAGGGTGTAATATGAAGTGTGAGTGTGAAGACTGATGAGTGTGGAAATTGAATGGCAGTGGAGCCAGAGCAAGGCTCTTGAAGTGGCTGAGCTTTAACCCCAAGCTCTCCTAAAACCTAAATGTCTGCTTGTTGCTCATATAGATAATAGGCAAACCAGTTATTTGACAAGTGCTACAGGGCAAAATTGACCAGCCTGGCCACCATTACATTTTAAAAAGTGGTCAAGCGGCTGATCTTGACTCTATGCTGGAGAATTTTTTTTCTGGGGGCCAATGAGGCTAAGCTGCTTTCTGCGATCCTCAGTCTTCCATTTTCCATTGCCATCATCTCAAGCATGTAATTTCAAAACTTGTAACAACAGTGGGCTTAGTAATCAAAGCTGCTACAGACGTAGCACGAATGGCAGATAAGGTTTCAATCTGTGCCAATTTCAGCACTTGGATATATATATCACATAAAAACAATCAACAGAGCGTCTTATATCACTGGCTGAGACGTCAATGACAGGGCAGAAAGCCATGGCAAGAGAAATGGTGTCCTAAGGAAGCAAAGCAGGCTGTTTTTCAGACAGACAATTAAAAAGAGGGATGGGGCATGTCTTTGAAATGCTATTTTTCTTAATAGTCAAGTTGACCTTTGGTTTGCATGGGTGCATTAGAAAATAGCTGATATGACAGAGAAGAGAACATAGGTCATTTGCACTACAATGCTAATTCTCTCAGGAAAGCTATTTTACATACGGGCGGGTCATAAAAATGTAGGGGATAAAAAAGACAAACTATTAAATGCCTTTAGATGACTGTATTGAGGGTCATCTGAAGGCATGTCCGAAATTTAAGTCATTTGTATGTAGGTTATATTGTTATAATGTTGTTATATTGTATATGACACTTTTATGGTTCTTTTGCATCTATTTTAATGCTTGAAAGCTTCAAAACAATATTCAGATTTTTTTCTCCATGGAAGATGCTCGTGAATAAATAAGTTTAGTGATGGGAACCATTTGTTATATTATCAAATTTGTTGTGTACATGTTTCAATTTGGCTCAAACTTTTCCCTCATTTTTCTTTGCCTTCATAGGCATGATACTATTCTGATTGTTTCTGGTTTCAAATCTGCTCCCTCTGTCGACATTTGATTTGAAATTCTTCTAGGTTGGAAGGGCAAGCTTGGTAGAGACAGAAATCATGCATCAGAGACTTTGACGACTGGATGGCCCAAACCTTCTGCATGATGGATAAATCTCCTTTTTCTCCCATCATCCTCCTAGACTGAGTTCTGGGTTGAGTGATGTTGGGTTGGGGTATCGGTTTGGTTCTGTGACAAAGATAAAAGAGCCATCTCATCTTACTCATGGCCCAGTTCAGATTGCATTTCCTTTTTTTTGTTGTAGATGAATCCTGGGTTACGGCTACTGACGCTGATCGTATAGTGAGGAAGATGCTCTTTGTTCTTTAAAGAGACTTCTCTCATTCAACTGAATGCTGCAACCTTTTTGTTATATTGCAAATATGATATTTTGATCATGTCAACGCTCATTACTGCCGTTTTTTGTATGTAAACATCCAATGATGTCTGCAACAACAAAAAACACTCACTCTCTGTCCAAAGATCTTTAAAGTTTTTAATTTATTTGACTAAACAGAATGTCAAGTAGAGTCATTTTAGCTGCCATTACTCTAGAAATGTTTCTAATATGCTGATTTGGTGCTCAAGAAACTGTTGTTCATATTTTTGTGGATATAATTTTGCCTCGGATTCTTTGACGAATAGAAAATTGAAAAGAACATTAATTTGAAATAGAAATACTTTGTAACATTATGAAGCAAATAACTGTCCCTTTTAGTTATTTTAATAATACTAGATAATAATTATCTCATTTTGTGACTGACTACAGCTCAAATGTACTACTGTTTGACTCACGAGTGTGTGCATGTGTGTGTAAATTAGTCTACCAACTAGACGATATTTATGCTTGATGTAAACTCACTGTGAAGTTGTGAGTTTGTGTCAATGTGTGAATATTCTCAATCAGAGTCACAAATGAATGCTGTTAACCCTGTGAGGGCAGGCTTGGTGGGCCCATGAAGGCATCATGATCAAATTAAATTGTGAGGCAAATAAAGATCCCCAACTACTGCAAAGCTGGCACACATCTAATTTGTATTTATTCACACTGTATAAGCAATCTGAGTGTGTAACATTATTAAAAATAAACTGCTGTTAGTTGTATATAAGGGGGTGGTTGTAACACTTTTTAAAGATGTCAGCCATTGTTCAGCTAACCATTTTAGCATAAAAAGTTTGAAATTAGCTGAAAAAATATATATTTTTGTCTGAGAAACTCCATTTTAATCTAATATAAATTAGATCATTTTATCTGCAAAAGTTTAAACAAAATATAGTTTTGGTCAAAAAATGTTTCATTCAAAATGTACATTCTTACCTCAAAATCTTTTTTTTTTCTTTATGAAATCTTCATGATTCTATTTCCAGCCTTTACAACCATTCATATACAGTAGGATCTTGAAGGAAGTGAGTAAAAACTGAAATGATCACTCCTAGCTAATCCCTCATTGGTGCTGTTACAACTCCCCATGTTACAACCATACCCTGTCTCCCCCTATATCTTTTTGAGCCCGTTGTCATCCCAAGACGTCATATACTGATGCTTTTGCCAAAGCGTCTATATCCAACGCACATGGCACCCTTTAGCGTCAATATGAGACGCAGATAGATATGGGCCAGAAGGCGCCTCCTAGTGGTCTAACACTACCCCAGACCTAAACCTACCCAAAACCGAAGCGTGTTATATTGACGCTAAAGGGTCCCATGTGCATTGGATGTAGACGCTTTGGCAAAAGCGTCAGAATATGACGCCTTGGGATGAGAATGCGTTGTCTTTTTCTAGGTATTGACATTTGAAATGTTCAATAGCATTTTTGTAGTCTAGACTTTAATGTATATGCCTATATACAAAGTGATTTTCAAAAAATAAAACTACCCCAAGAAAAACTCACTGGAGTAACAAGTGTGACAACAAGCTCCCCTACCCCAGACTGCTCTATTTGTCTGATTCGGCCCATAGCTCTACTGATCCTGCCACCGTCTCATGCAATATCGTTTTGAGGGCTCATCCGCTGCCCAAAGGCATTTCAGCAGGCCATGCACTCGCTCACAGCCAGCACTTTAGCATCCTTCCAAAAGTAGCTCCCTCCATGTATTGTATGCAAAATGACATGCATATAAGCTCTGACAAGTGAAACTGTGAAAATAAATCCACATTTATGGCCAGCTAATGGTGACTTTGATCCAATTTTTTTTTGTTAATGTGAAAATGAGGATATTGATACTGTTAAAATCCTTCTCAATGCCTGTCTTTTTCACTTTTGACAACACATTTTTTTCTCACATATCTGGTAAGAATATGCATGCCGTGCACTTAGCATATGTATTGCAGTATTCTTAGTCAGCTCAGGACTTCACACATAATCATGCTGTGCAGATCAAGGGTTAGATTTTGACAGCCGTTTGTAAAAACTGTGAATCTAGGTGTTATCTAGCCTCACCTACAAAGAGCATAACACAAAAAAGGCTGAGAGTGATCAGTAAACATTGACATTATTTATATTAAAGCTGCATATATGACATGATTGTGTTGTAATTAACAGAAATTAATTAAAAAATATTCACAAGCATCTCAAAATAGTCTATACAGAACCTGTGTGTTGTATAATTTGTGTTAGAAATCAAAAGTTGTACAACTGCTAAAACATACTAGGCTACTTTAATTCCAATGCCATTTACAATTGTGTTACATTTAATTCATCTACTAGCCCTTTTGGGCTAGATTGTTCAAGACAACACTGTTTATTTGTTGGTGCTGCATGCACATATGTTAAGAGTGCTGATTGTTCCACTTATGATTTTTCAGACTAGGTTCCTCCTGTGTGGGCAGTGGGCACACTTTATACTTTCTAAACTGAACTTTTACAATTATTGTTTTCCCCTCAATTAGAAGAGCTTGTCAGTGTTTCGTTACTTTTCCATTGTATTGCTGATCTTTTTGAAATGAGGTGATATGAATAAGATGGATAGTACTGTGAATATGCTATTTTGTTTGTATTATGCAAAATGTTTGTTCAAGACAGTGAAAGATTCTTTAGTGTTCACACAGAAGAACAAAGCCTGTCATGAATCTCATAGGCACAAAGTATGATTGTCTCTACATCCATATCAGTACATATGAGCCATTGTGCTTAAATTATTGACGTTTACAATTGCTTGAGTGCAGAAACTATGTAGCGGTCGATCTATATAGTGTTCTCGGAGTGAGGACAAGTGTACATTTTGCCTCTCTTGAGACATGATGCTTTCTTGATGTCAAACTAATGCCTCCTTTAAATGCTTATGGGTTAGTTAAGGTCAAAAGATGTCAAGAGGACCCTTGGCTTGAGTACATGGGTTTTTGGCATACGAGGAGATCATCTTTATTTAAGGGCAACAGCAAACTTAGCTGTAGGCCTATTTTGAACTTAATATACTACATAATGGTTGTTAAAGGGTTATATAGTGACGTGGTAACCCATACTTTATCCTCTGCATTTAACCCATCTAAGTTACACACATTAGCCCTTTCGCACATACTGTCACACCTGTGTGATCAGTCTAGGCTGGTCTCACCGGTGTGATTAGAATGGTCAGTGCATCACGTGATCAATTGCTAAATTCAAACGTGCTTTCGAGTTGGCTGGTGCTGAGCCAGAGACGGACGCGCTCAGTGCTGTCATAAGGTATATCACAACTATTCATTGTTTTCAACCACATAATGTTTATTTAAGGTTTCAGACATTTAAATACACATACGTACTAGCAAAACAATGATTTTGAGTTTGTAAAATAGGCTACACACTGATGTCTATGGAAGCGGCAATAATAATCCTTTCCATTATAATAAGAAGAGACATTTATTCATCAGATACACATTGTGTAAGTAGCTTTATATTTTACCCTATTCTTCTCCCAGTTCACCGGCCACTTACTTTCATGTATTTCGTGAGAAGTGGAGGAATTGACGTGTTGTAAATCCAACAGATTCGATTCTCTGAACTGCGTCTGCGGCACAAACTAATGGCGCCCCGGGAAACTAAAGCGATCGTTATAAAGGGGTTTAAACAACAAAACCACTTGCACATATTTGACAATCGGAATATCAATGTTTTATGCTATAGCTAATACATTTGTGAATATTTTTCACAAATGTATTAGGGGGGGGGGGGGTCTGTTAGAACATTTCAAACTTGCATGTGAAAGGGTTAAGAGTAGTGAGCACACACACACACGCGTGCGCAGCAAACCTTGGGCAGGCTATTTTGCTGTGGCGCCCGGGGAACGATTGTGGGTTAGGTGCCTTGCTCAAGGGTTCGAATCTATTCGGTATTGACCAGTCTAATACTCTAACCATTAGGCCACTACTGCCCCTTATATCATCACATCGTTACAAGAAAGTTATGCCTGTAGATGGCGACTAGTCACTGCTGTCTTTATCAGTGATTCATTTGAGTGAATGATTCACAAATTTTGATTAATTCAGGAACGAAACAAGTAAAAAGTAGGCTATGTTCCACTAAAAAGTACGTTCAATATAGTATGAATGTGTGTAGTATGAATGTAATCCGGACACAGTACATTTGCCATGTTGTAGTTATCATTGTGACCTACCAGCGTCAGTTGTGTCGCTTAACTGCCTGTGGCGAACAGGACGGCCGAGGGACGTGAGAGAACGGCGCGAGGCCGGTGGTGCGATTGCTAATGAGCATCACATGTGAAGCACACCGGTCTCGCATCTCTCACGGAGGAGCGGAAGCATAAAAGAGGAGCGACGACGCTGATGATAGAGAGAGGAACAGGCCTGTGTTTTAGTTGTGTTTTGTTTTTGTATTTTATTTTAGCCAGCAGTCGTCCGCGAGGGGCTGCTGGCAGTTCCTTATGTTTATTTTCGGTAGCCAGCAGTCGTCCGCGAGGGGCTGCTGGCGGTATTTTCGTTTGTTTGTTTTATTTTAAATAAACTATATTTTGATTCTTCGTCGGTTCCCGCCTCCTTCTTCCCTGAACATTGCTACACTGGTGCCGAAACCCGGGAAGAGGGAGGAACGCGCTGTCAGAGAGTCCTCGCCGGTGTGGGGAATCCGCGGTGCCATCGAGCATGGTGCGCGAGTCGCCGCCGCTCGCCGGGGGCCGGAGCCTGCTGCCATCCGCCGAGCGAGGGGAGGAGCAGGGAGCGGGGGACTCGCGGCCACGGACGCTCGAGGCGGGGCGCTGGAGTGAGTTGCCGGTGGGACGGTCGAGCTCGCTGCCGGCCGCCTGGGTATTGGAGGGGCGGCTGCCATCCGGGAGGGAGAGGAGGAGTCGCCGCCGCTCGCCGTGGGCCGGAGCCTGCTGCCGTTCACCAGTGAAGGGGAGGAGCAGGGAGCGGGGGACTCCTACCGTCTGCCCAAGGCACCCGAGGAGCCGTCGCCGTCCACCGGGCGGCGGAGGAGCGTCGAGCCGTCCACCGAGGGCTACCCAGCGTCACCGCCAGGCACCGCGGAGGAGATCGCCTAGCTGGTGGGGGACCAGATGGCAGCGCGTTGTGGGAACCGGACCAATTTTTTTTTTCCTCTCTCCCCTCTCTCGATCTGTCGCTCCTCATGCTTCCGTCTCCGTTTCCCTCGGTTTGTCTGTCCATACTCCCCAGGGATCGCCGCCGCCGGGGGGGGAGTAGGCACAGGCTCGTGGGTACCCCCCGGCCTGTGAGGGGCGATGGGGGTATGTGGCGAACAGGACGGCCGAGGGACGTGAGAGAACGGCGCGAGGCCGGTGGTGCGATTGCTAATGAGCATCACATGTGAAGCACACCGGTCTCGCATCTCTCACGGAGGAGCGGAAGCATAAAGGAGGAGCGACGACGTTGATGATAGAGAGAGGAACAGGCCTGTGTTTTAGTTGTGTTTTGTTTTTGTATTTTATTTTAGCCAGCAGTCGTCCGCGAGGGGCTGCTGGCAGTTCCTTATGTTTATTTTCGGTAGCCAGCAGTCGTCCGCGAGGGGCTGCTGGCGGTATTTTCGTTTGTTTGTTTTATTTTAAATAAACTATATTTTGATTCTTCGTCGGTTCCCGCCTCCTTCTTCCCTGAACATTGCTACACTGCCATTCACAAATCCTCTCCTATGGCCTCATGGCATAGTAAGGTGTCCATAGTATGCACACTTCAAAATCTTGCCGAAAGTAGTGGGTCATTTTTGCATACTCTTATGAGTACTGTGAAAACTTTTCTGTTTTTCACCTTTTTTATAGTAGAGAAGTACACGATTTCGGATGCAGCCATCGTCTTTTGAGTGAGTCATTGAATCATCCACTCAATAGATTTGCTCAAGAACCAATTCATTTCTGAATGAATACCACTACTCTGTGTTACTTGGAGACGTGAGGTGAGACGGTTCTGCTTTCGCCATTTCTTTGTTTGGAACTATTTTCATTGGCAGAGCAGAAGAACACATATTAACTAATTGGTATATTTTGTGTCTAAAATGTATCATTGTACAAAATCAGCATCGCTTGCATTTGTGTTGTTGTTCTGGATATCAAAATGGCTGTGATCATTGTATGTATTTTACACAGTGAAAATAACATTTTGGCTACTTGAAACTCCAGAATCTTCTAAATATTTTACATACATTTTGGCTTTAATAAGATTTCCCCAAGACATAAGCAAAAATTAACCTGGCGTCTTCCTTGATTCCTATTCTTTTTGACAAAAAAAAGCACTTGAACATGACAAACTCATAATTATGACTTCAGAAGTGCAATTTCCCTTGAAACATGAAATGATCTATGAATGAGTTGGTTTTTAGATGCACCTTTGTGCCTGCCTCCAATATTTATAAACACCTTTGTGTTTACTGAGGATTTGACTAATGGTGTGAATAGATGGTGAATATAAACAATGATAGCCAAACAACAGTTAAATAAAATAAAAAAGAATATGCCTCTTATTGTTATATAGTAGTATTATTTTTGAGGCAATGCAAAACATATATAAAAATTGTTGAAGCTTTGATGTGACTAGGCTTTAATAAATGATACTGCGTGCTTGTTGACAATATCAAGTGTAAGGTAAATGATTTTAAAGTGCATGTCTTTTACCTTGAAAAGCATCAAATAAAATATGTATTTACATTGGACTAAAAACTCAGAGGAGAAGTCTGTCACATGCTACTGCTTTAAAACTGTACAAAAACAATAACTTATTTTCTATTTATTCTTCATTTAAATGATATTTCCCTGGTTTGACCTCTAGATTAAAAACTAGCCCTGACATTAAAGACTTTGAAATGTCCTACACAGCAGGTTAACAGTGTATGAACTTTCTGAGGCCTTCGGTGAGCAACTTTCCAATGCTTTTTCAAGGCTTTATTGCCAGTTAAGGCCCAGATCCTAGTCCCCTGACCTTTTGCCATTTTTGGGAGGCCCTGTCAAGTGAATTAATTGCCCGGTGACACACATTGCAGCTGAATCAGTCCCATGCCAGCCTAGCCCAGCAAGCTCCATTAATTACATTAGTCCTCTCCGAACTGTAGGTCTGTCTGCCGCTTGCCCACGCTTCAATCTCCTTCTTCCAAACAGAATGTGTGACAATTTTTATTTTCTGCAATAGTGTGTGTGAATGAGAGAGCTAAACTGTAGAAGAAAGAAAACTCTCAGTTAAGCCATTTCCATGTGTACGCAAGGGATTCACTCTTTCAACACACCATCAGTTCGACCAGCTCAACATCAAGCCTATGCAGAAACCAAATACAGCCTTGGGACCCAAATTAAGGTAACTAAGAGAAATATTATCATCAAAACGTATCAGGAGTTTGGCTGCAATTAGCAGCGTGTTGGATGTGTGAGTTGCTTCCTGTCCTTCAGTTCTTGCTTTGCTGTTAAAATCCCTTTGAAGAGGACCTTTCCCTGTTGACCCATTCACTAGACTAATGAGGGTAATTTTGTAGTCTTGACATCCCCAAACCCACCCCTTCCATCATCCTCTACTCCCACACATGCCCACCTCCTACTGTTTACTTGGCTAAGATCTGCCTGCAACAGCTTTCATGTTATCTGCACTTAGCTTGTATCTATTGTTTCTCTACCAAGTCCGATGTTTAAAACATTATACATTGCTGCGACTTTATGATTCGTAATTCTATAGTTCTTCCACTCTTAAAAATCGACCATAGCTCTTTATGTTAATGTTACTGGATTGTGTTACATGTTGCAAATACTCACAACGCAACAAAATGCAGAGAGACGCTGCAAATACTTAATACAAATACAATTTACATACGACCAGGCTGTTAAAATAAACAAAAAACTCAGCTTTTAGTTCACTATTTTTAAACATTGGTTTCTGTATATTCAGACGAACGTCTTTGCGGTGGCAAATTATTTACTAACAAATAATTAGTTAACCAAACACATGTACAACTTTACAATTGATTATGTTTTTGTTCGATTCAACTCCAGCCCACAAGGCAGCCTGAGAAGGTAAGAACAGTTGAGAAGAGATTAAGTTTTGGACAATCTCCAGAGCTGAGGTGAGCATCCATTGCATCATGGATTAATGGCAGAACTTATGGCAATGCCATGGAAGCTCAGCCTTCAGGGACCCAGATGTATAAAGGGACAAAAAAAGAATGAACAGCTGAATCTGCCATGATTTGGCGCTCGTCACAGTCCTGCCTAAAAATAGAACCCAAATCTGAATTTCAAATAAATCTCAGTGTTTGAAGATCAGTTATGTCCACAGGATACATTCTCCTGTTAATTCTCTCACTCTCTCATCCACTTTCTCATTTAAATCAGGCAAGTGACAAATGATTGCAGTATTTTTTGTCCCTGATATGTAGTGCCTCTTTCAATTTAGAAATATATGCAGCTTCAACTAACCTGCACATAAAAAACACTGAAGACAAAATTCTCTTGGGGAGGAGAAATACTACAAGTGGGTCATGCAAAAGTTTTAACCTCAGTTGACTGAAGCAAAATTCCCTCTTGAAAGTTATACATACAAATATAAATGATGTGTAAATATATGGTTTATTAATCATTTATTCCATATTTTATTAAACATTATGTAATAATGTGAATACTGTTTGGCACATTACAAGTGACATGTTGGATAGGAAACTGTGTACAATTTAATTTATAGTGACATTGAAGCTAATGCCATGACTAGCGGTTAGCGGTTCCTGGGTTCCAGGGAGATCTCCAGCTTTAGAATGCCGGACTGTCAGGAAATGTCACAGGGACCCAAGAAAGGATAATGCACAAAAGTGCTGACACCGACGGTTTAAATATTCAAAAGCAAAATTAATGTGATGTGCAGGATATAGGGATGATGATGGACAGGTTGCCTCACATTATCCTTGTGTTTATGGTAAACAAAAAAGTTGCATTTAAAAGAGCACATGGCTCTGCTTTACCGTCAGGTAAATATTTATACTGTTTTTTTTTTTTAGAATATGCGAGTTACTGTTTTCAACGTTGATGATAATAATAAGAAAAATTTCTTTAGCACCAAATCAACATATTAGAATGATTTCTAAATTTTTGATGACTCTGAAGACAGGAGTAATGACTGATGAAAATTCAGCTTAAATAAATTACATTTCAAAATATAGAATCAAGATGGTGAAGGAGTTAAGCAAGAACTATAAAGTTTGTAGAAGTTTGAAGATATGAGGGCAGTAGGGAGAATTCAGACTCAACTGACATTAAAATGTTCCTTGCAGACAAGCAGATAAAGCAGCCTTCTTTAACACTTTGGGAAAGCTGGAAAATCATCAGTCCAGAAGGAGGAGGAAGCCACTACACTCACTGAGGATTCCAGACCACATGAATTATGCATCCCTCTATGAGAAGGTGAAATAATCCTCAGTCTCACTTTTTAAAGGTCTCACTATGATAATCCCTTCTTTTACTTCAGAAACCCTGTCTTACTCTCTTTTTCCCCCCGCAATCTCTTTCCTGCTACTACCTTTGCCCTCTAATCATTATTGAATTTGTGGGGTTAAAAACAAATCCCTGAAACTAGATTAGGAGTTTCTGGATGTACCTCGGTAATGAGTGTGGTTGGACAGTTTCACAGTTGCTAAACTGTCTTGCTTTGTTCTGTTTTTATCATCAAAGCACAAGTTAAGACCTCACAAAATCAAAAAGAGTATTTTATGGCCTTTGAACCCATCTACATATATGCTAGTTTACAAAATTCACTTTTAGCAGATACACATTTAACATTTAAAGTCTTTCTCTTCCTGGACATTTGATTCATCCTGCACTACGCAGATTTGTGTCAGAATATTCAAAGAAAATGTCCCTCTTCCTAATGTCAACTGCAACCGACTAGTGAGTAACAAATAATCATGGCTGTGATTCAAAAGTCAAGTCCCCTCAAATATTACCCATTCCGAACCCAGTACATTTTGTGATAATTATTTTAGCTGAATTTTAATCAGGACAATCCCCGGACAAAGGCCTGAATGTAAGTACTGTAATGCTTTATTGGCTATTTTTATGTCCCACCCAATAGGTTTCCTGTTTCAGGAAAATGTAAATACAGGAAAGAAAACTAGAAAATCACACTAATTTCATTTCATGGGACATGGTTTGATGTACTTCTGGCAGGTTTGGGCATCATTTGACAGGCACCCCAGGCCTTCAAAGTACAAAGTTTATTTTTCACATTCTCCTTTGTAATGACAGTGCAATGCTTGTTGCCAGCAGCTAAAATGTATGTATTATAGGAATAGTTCACCCAAAAGTTACAATTCTGTCATCATTTACTCACCCTCAAATTGTTTCAAACCTGTATGAATTTATTAGGGCCCGAGCACCGATGGTGTGAGGACCCTCTTGGAATTGCTCTGTTTATTATTATTATTATTATTATTATTATTATTATTCTCCGCAATAAATCACATTTTTGAGGGCCTAAACATGCACGAAAACTCACGAAAATTTGCACAGGCGTCAGAACTGGCGAAAATTTACATCTGATATGCGTTTCAGAATTGGGCGGGGCAAAATGGCTCGATAGCGCCACCTATAAAGGTTCAACGGAGTGCGCCTCCCGCTACGTTTCACGTACGTGTACGAAATTCGGTACATACATGTAATGGCCCAATACCTACAAAAAAGTCCCTTGGAGCATAGCCCAAGATTTTTTGTGCAGTTTTTGCCATTTTCAGGCCTCGTACTTTAACGAACTCCTCCTACAGTTTTAATCAAATTTGGTGAGTGTAATCTTAAGGCCTTTGCGACGTTAAATTGCGAAGATCTTGAGTTTTCGTCAAAGGGCGTGTCCTCAGCGGCCTGACAAATTTCGATGTTTCGCCATGAAACAGGAAGTTGCTGTAACTCAGGCAAACAATGTCTAATCTGCCCCAAACTTCACACGTTTGATAAGAGTTCTGTCCTGAACACATGTCCATGCTCAAATTCAGCTACAGTCCCCTGCTGGTAACAGGAAGTGGCATGTTTAACACTGTTGTGGACTCCTAATAATATATAAAAAAGTGCCAGCAAGTGTTAAACATGCTAGTAACATACTAGAAACATGTTAAAACATGCTAGCAAACACTTAGCTAAGTGCTAAAGCATGTTATTACTGCAATTAAATAGGAATTTGCTGTAACTCAAGCATGGAATATCAAATCTGCCCCAAATTTCACACGTTTGATAAGAATCATGGCCTGAAAACATCTACATGAGAATATTCAGTTATAGTAATAGCGCCACCTACTGGCAACAGGAAGTGACATGTTTATCACTGTGATGCAGTACTAGCAACATATTAATTATGCCATTGAGTTATAAACATGTTAGAAACATGTTAAAACATGCTAGCAATTCTAAGCTAAGTGCTAAAGCATGCTAATACAATGAAACAGGAAGTTGTTGTTACTCAAGAAGGCAATGTCCAATCTGCCTCAAACTTAACACGTTTGATAAGAGTTCTGTCCTGAACACATGTCCATGCTCAAATTCAGTTACAGTCATAGCACCGCCTGCTGGCAACAGGGAGTGACATTTTTAACACTGTTGTGGACTCCTAATAATATATAAAAAAGTGCCAGCAAGTGCTAAACATGCTAGCAACATACTACAAACATGCTAAAACATGCTAGCAAACACTTAGCTAAATGTTAAATTATGTTATTAGTGCAATTAAATAGGAATTTGCTGTAACTCAGGCATGGAATGTCCAATCTGTACCAAATTTCACACGTTTGTTAAGAGTCCTGCCCTGAAATAATCTACATGAGAATTTTCAGTTAAAATAATAGCGCCACCTACTGGCAACAGGAAGTGACATGTTTAACAGTGTGATGCAGTACTAGCAACATAGTAAATATGCCATTGAGTTATACACATGTTAGAAACATGTTAAAACATGCTAGCAATTCTTAGCTAAGTGCTAAAGCATGCTAATGCAATGAAACAGGAAGTTGTTGTTACTGAAGAAGGCAATTTCCAATCTGCCCCAAACTTCACATGTTTGATAAGAGTCATGGCCTGAACACATCTACATGACAATTTTCTGTTATAGTAATAGCGCCACCTACTGTCAACAGGAAGTGACATGTTTTACACTGTGATGCAGTACTAGCAACATAGTACAATATGCCATTGAGTGTTAAACATGTTAAAAACATGCTAAAGCATGCTAGCAATACTTAGTTAAGTGTTAAATCATGCTATTAATGCCATGAAACAGGAAGTTGTTTTAACTCAGGCAAGGAATGTCCAATCTGCCCCAAACGTCAAACTTTTGATAAAAGTCCTGCCCTGAACACATCTACATGACAATTTTCAGTTATAGTAATAGCGTCACCTACTGTCAACAGGAAGTGACATGTTTTACACTGTGATGCAGTAACCCTAAGCCTAACCCTAACCTGCCCCAAACTTCACACGTTTGATAAGAGTCCTGCCCTGAACGCATCTACATGACAATTTTAAGTTAAAGTAACAGCGCCATCTGCTGTCGACAGGAAGTGACATGTTTTACACTGTGATGCAGTACTAGCAACATAGTAAATATGCAATTGAGTTCTAAACATGCTAGAAACATGCTAAAACATGCTAGCAACACTTATCTGAGTGATAATGCATGCTATTATCCCCATAATAAAGGACATTTTTGTAACTGACTTTGACATACTCCTCCTATGTTTACCTACTTAAATGCACATTGCCCACCGTGCTCTGTCTTCCCAAAGCCACCGGGTGGCGGTGGCACGGGTGCGAGGGCCCTTTCAATGCTGCTTGCAGCTTTAATTTTTATTTAATTATTGTTATTTAATTTATAACATAAAGGAATATATTTTGAAAAATATGGGTAACCAAACATTTAATGGGCCCCATTGACTTCCACATTATGGGGAAAAAAAGTACTATGGAAGTCAATGAGTTACTGTTACCTATCAACTGTTTGGTTACTGTGCATTCTTCAAAATATCTTCTTTTGTGTTCAACAGAAGAAAGCAATTCACACAGGTTTGAAACAACTTGAGGGTGAGTAAATGATGACTATTTCAATTTTTGAGTGAACTATCCCTGTAATAGTACAATTACAAGACAAATGCAGATAAAGACAAAAATGCACAATAATACAAAAAAGAGGAAAAGTTTAGTGTAAGTCAAAGTTCCCTTAAAAACATCAGCAGTGTGTGCAGAAATGTCCATAATCCATTGCACTGTTGCACTATGTTTCCAGATATTAGCGAATGATGACATTTAAATATTGCATTTTGATAAATGAAACATAAAAAAAAACATTTGTGGTATTTATCAAAATCCAGAAACATGTTATATTGGGTAGCTTAGCTGAAAACCGGAGAATGTTGCAAAATTAACAGCGGAAAAGATTAGGAGTTGATACTTTTAACAGATGCGTCTGACACATTTGCAAATCCTCATTCTTGCTTTCTATTGTTATCGTGAGCAGTAGAGCTGAGCTCAGTGCAGATTGCAGTCATACATCTCTCTGATGCTGCCCTTTTTGATCCAACAGGAAGTTATTACAAAGCTTCCCTAGCAAAGAATGACTGACACAATGACAGCATAAACCAAAACAGAAAGGGCTTCGGATTCACTTCAAGGTTTGGAAAGTGCAAGGATGTTTTTGACTTACACAATTCCCTTCAGTCGGTCTGGGGTGCGTTTCCCAAAAGCATCGTTCGCCAACTAAGGTCGCAAGTTCCGTCGTTATCATCATAGTTCAACGAGTCGTTGTTTCCCGAAACCATCGTTCTTACGAACATTCGCAAACAAAGTTGTGTGGTTGGAACGACAGCTTTTGACCTGTGGTTAAATGCATAGTTTCTTGTTTGCATGACATATGGATTTAATAAATCTTTGTCTTGAGCAAAATAAGCAAGCTGACATTCATTACAATCTTTCTTTTTATTTAGAATACATACAAATGTCATTACGTCTTTAGTTTGTCAAGTGATTTAGAGCACCGTTTTTGAAGAGTGCGAATGTACGAACGTGCTCTACCGAGAAAGAACGAGACTATGATTGAATCTGGAAATAAAGCAAAATAACTGAGAAAGATGAGAAATAGTCCTCAGATACCATGTTCTTAATTTATAGCAAAACATCTAGCATTAATTCGATCTCAAACAGATTCATTAAAGAAAGTTATTTCTCTACCACCTGCGTGACATTAACCAACGTGGTTGAACAACAAATTTGAGACAATAAGGTTTCGGGAAACAGTCGTGACTGGCTAGTTGATTTCTTCAACGATGCATCATACTATGGTAGAGAACCAGCATGTTTCCGCACCCCTGGCTGTATGAAGACTTCCCAGCAAGCTATTTTGCCTAGCCGTCCAAACACAGCCCTGACGTCTTGGCTAAAACTAGGAAAAGTTTGGGCTGTCAGGGAAAATTTAATAGACGTCTAACAATATCCCAAGAAAAGACGCACAGGCTATGCATAGAACAAAACGACATGAAACCAAATTCAAAGTTATTTTGGCTAGAAGTGGGTTACTCATAGCCTGACTATTTCGGATAACGGGTTTATAGTTAACCTAGATGTAAAATGACGGCTATTGCTTGCTGGGTTCCCTCACTATTCACACTCTGTTTGCTGAAGAAAGTGATGTAAATATGGGTCGACACTTGAAGCTCAGCTAGAATTGGTGAGGGTGGCTTCACAAATCGTCATCTTTGGATGATATCTGGACAGAGAATATTTTTGCATGGATAAACCTTTTCACCATTTAGAAACCACAAGGAAACTGCCTGACTAGCAAGCAACAGTGAGCAGTTTGGAAAAGATAAGAACATTTTTTCCTACTCACAAATTGCAACGGATGACCTATTTTTTTAAAAACCTTTGCCGACCCCCAACAGAGGTGTTCATCAATATAAGAGTTTTCTTTGTCAATCTCACTTCCTTTTCCTCCTCAATTTATTTGTTATGAACCAGCAGTCATTAACTGGAGCAATATCGAGCACATCTCATGTTTCAAATACTTCAAATATTTTATGGATCATACAGGCTTACCTCCCCAGACAATCTTTGCTAACGCTTTCCACGTTTAAAAAGCTCATCTTTGTTTGTTTTCATCTTTTTAGAAGTTATGTCTCAGATGCAAAATGTTTCTGCTCCTTCTGTTGTTACAGGATCTGGCAAACCTGAGAGAACTCCTTTTTTTTTGCGTTGGTGTGAATTATGAGGAGTCCCAACGTACATCACTGCCTAATTAAGATGCTTTGAGGACACTGTCAGCACATACATGTGCTTTGATCTCCGATACGTACAAATGACACGCCCACGTCTGGAACCAAACGGCATTGCGAACGCCAACCCTTGACTACTAGTGCCAACCTCATTAGAGAGGTCTACCTCTCCTGCACCACACAAATTGTAAACTTCAAGGAATTAGAGGAGAATTAAGCCCACGAATCATCTCTAGAGGTTTAATCTAATCCTTCCCTTTTTTTTTTCCACCGTTCCTTTCAGTTCTTGCCTGGAGTCAGACTGTCTTACACTTTTCCATTTCAAATAATCCGAAAGCTGGCAGCAAAACTCCAACTGACCCCCGTGTGCCTTTAAACGCACATTTCTAGTTGATTTTCTTCAACTCATAGACTGCTTTTAAATTTTGTTCTTTGTAATATTCCCTTTTGTTCACACTAATTATTTAATTTGACCATTAAGAGAACTAATTAGCCTCTTGGAAAAGTTTCTTATTTTGCTGCTTAACATGAATTAATTTCAAATCAAGCCAGAACTTTAACAGCTCTTTTGGTTTTAATTGGGGTTATACAGACACTCAAGGTGAAGTTAATATACCCTCGTGATTTAGAAGGACATACTGAGGAACAGTCTTGAAAATTTCATCACTATTCATCGTTCTAAGATTTAATGATGGTATTATTGTTATATGTGACTGATTTTCCTAGTTTTTGCCAGGTGAAATTTAGCATGTGGCTGTTTTCACAAACGGCTCATCCAAGAGCAAGGCTGTTGAAGATTTCTGGGATTTTTCTTTTTCCTCAGGCGATCTGAATCACCAGACAGGTCTTGGAAGCATAAATTACACATGTGTATGTATAATTATGTCACTAATTAATTGTGCCTAACTCTAGGCGATAGCTTGCTTTCTGCTTCTAGCACCTGCTACATAGTCGGCATGACAAACTTGCTTAGCTACAGCATTGGCTTGACAAGAAAAAAAAACAGCTCAGTTTTAGAAATCCTATTTTTAGGTCGTTGACAGTTTATGGAGGAATGTTTCTCAGCAAAGCTCCTCAAGGAGTCTGCTGTCATGTACCCACTTGCCATCTTCACAAAAGACATGAATTAAGCTCTGCCTGATTTCGAGACATAAGATATTTGTTGGCTCAACTCAATCATCTCATTTTGCATGAATCAAACCAATAAGTGGACAGCTGCTCTTTCTCTCTCCTGTGCATATCTATAATTGTGTGTAGTGTTTAGGGAAGAGCAGATTCAGGAACTAGAGATAGCACACTCAATCAATGTTCTCTTGGACAAAGATGGGCCTTTCATCAGATGGAACATGTCCTGCAGGACTCCAACCTGTGGCTCAAGGGAAAAGAGGCTGCCATGCACTTGCTCTAACAAAGCTGCTGTCAGTACAGTGTGGCTGGCTGCCGCTTCCATTTTGATGATTTCATTCTTCGCCTCTTTGACACAGGTCATTCCCTCGGCTTTCATAGCTTTTGATTTCCAGATGAGCACAAGAGAGCGCAGCAGAGAAATCGACCTATATAGCACGACTATCTTTGCCAGCAGTTTAGCTCTTTAAGACCAGGAGAAAGAAAAATTACATGTATTAGGGCTCCCATTATGGAAAAGAATGGAATGCTAATGTAATATCAAGGTCTGAATCAGAATGGAAAAAAGAAAATGGAGTATAGGAAATTATCTGTGTTTCCGGATTGATGCCCCTCTTCTGTTTTCTAAAATTGAGAATTTCTAAAAAATAAATGTATTAAAGCAGAGTGTTTTTCACAGACATTTGGAGCAGGCAGCCAGGGCAGGCAAATGTTTATTGATTGTTTAACAGGAATTAATTTAAAGGAATAGTCCACTTAAAAATTAAAAATTCTGTCATCATTTACTCACCCTTAAGTTGTTTCAAACCTATATGAATTTCTTTCTTCTGTTGAACACAAAAGAAGACATTTTAAAGAATGTTGGTCACCAGACAGTTGGACCTCATTGCTGTTCCATAGTTCCATTTCATAAAAATACAATGGAAATTATACTATGGGCTACATCAAACTGTCTGGTTATTGTCATTCTTCACTATATCTTCTTTTGTGTTCAGCAGAAGGAATTCATACAGGTTTGAAACAACTTGAGGGTAAGTATGACATAATTAAACATTTTAAGTGAACTATTCTTTTAAAGTGTGTTTTAAAGTGTGTAAAGTTTCTTCACAGGGATAAAATTCACATGAAATTCAGAATGTCTTAGTATTTCGACATAATTTGAGAGCATCTAGTGTGCCTAGAATTAGTGGAGAATAGTAAAAATTCCTCATTTTTTTGTCATAATATTCATTTAATCCCAAATACGAAACCTTTGTTTATTTCAAGGTTTCAAAATGACATTTTGAATCCCAGATGTGGTCTCAGACTTTTGGACCTCACTGTATCTAACCACAGTTCACTTATATTTTTTCATTAAAATTCTTCAGAGCGTCCATGTTTTGAAAGAGTGTATTAAAATCTGTAAAGCCTCAGTGCTGAAGATTTGAGTGTTTCCAAGCTGTTTTGCCCTGATGTGTTACCTGTATAGACATGGCAGGTGAAGAAGTACAGTGACTTCCCCCCGAGCTCTTCTATTGGCATCCCCAGAGGCTCTGAATTATTCACACATAGTCTCCAAGAGTGCAGTACCAAATCTCAACCATTTGAGCGGTTCATGTCTGCAACCACTGCAAACATTTCCCTGTCACTTTACCTTGAATGACAGTAGTATACCCGAACCTTCTCCACATGGAGGCTGCAGCATTCACTTTGTTCCCAGAGATTCTCACTTTCTGTGGTTCGGCTTTTTGAAGTCAAGCTATGACAACCCCTGGGATCTCCACTATGTGCTGTATGTTTATGCTCTCAGCCATTCGCATGCCATTGTTGACAGTCTTTTGAACTATGAATTGCACAAACTTTCTTTCTCCTGTTTGTTTCACATTCAGAAGTCAAGCAGTGAGCTGGAAATTAACTGGAGCGCAATTTGAATGCAGCCAAAAATCAGAGGGAAAAATTTGCCTCTACTTCTTGACAGATTGGAAAATATTGCATGATGCTGTGTAAATATTTGCATCATCATTATAATCAAATAAATAATTATGTTGTATCTTCCCTGGACACTCTTGAGTTTTTCTTTTGTGATTACACATTTCTTTATTTTACACATTTCTCACACCATTTAATGATACTGTAAGATTTAATCTCTCCTGTATCATGGTCTTTGGTCAGTTTATTTTCAAGTTTTGTGTTGTTTAAATGCATAATTGCTAAATAAATCAGTAATAGTGACAAAAGCAAGATAAATGTCATTTGCTGTGGTGCCTGGAACTAATTCAACCTGCATGTCTTTCTTTATTTTCTGAAAAATGTTTGAACTGTTAGTACCCATATAATGAAAGTCAATTGGGTCCAAAACCAACCTGTTTTATTTATAGTAAATTATGTCAGAATTTAAGTGTCGTAATCCTGGTAGTTTCAGTTAATATATAATTCAGTTAATGATTTTCATAAGGAAGTAAAAAAACAGAAATGCATGCAGAAATCTTTTAACCTCAGTTTGAGCTGTGTATCACTTGTAATGATGTGTAAATTCCTAATGTGAGTTTAGGTATAAGTAAAAGGGGTGCATTTTATTCCCAGGATGGAGTGTATAGCACAGGTACAGGGTAGATACGAGGCTATTTATTTAATGCTACGAAGCTGCAAGTCTTCCATTCCCCTCATGTTTTTTCGTCTTCTTCTTCTTTTTTTTGTAACTACAGGGAAAGCACATCAAGTGTGTCAAGAAGGAAAACAGAAGGGGAGAGAAACAGCACCAGAGGAGATAGCTTCAGTGGCATGACAAGAAAGCATATTGATTTCTCTTTAGGGTCACTGAACTCTGTGGGACATTCCAGAGCAGGAGAAAGAGGGTAGGACAGAAAGAATGGGGAATAAAATACATTAGGCAGCGGAGACATTTTCTACTCAGAGTGATTTTACCCCCAGTCTTTCTCAATGCATGAGTTCACAGAGGGAAAAAAGTGCTGGGCGTTGTTTGATGTGTCTTGAAATGACAGGTTGCTTTTATGCGGCCTGTGACCTAATAAACAACAAGGAGGAAATGGATTTGCAGCCATTTCTATATATGCAGAGTTATTCAGTTTCCTTGATTATTCTGTACGGCAGCTCCATGACTCCTACACCGCTTCAAGCTTTTGAATAAGAAAAATGACTTTGAGTTTTTAAATGATGAGCCCGGCCCTCTGAGATTCTTTGTGGTCCTATTTCACAGGTCCCTCTCTGTTTCGCAGCGGATTGCCATGGTGACGATGCACAGGCTGTGCTTGGCCTTGGTTTGTATGGTGTGCCCTCATTTCCATCTGAAAGGTTTATTCGCTTTCACTATCTCGCCGCTGAATCCACTTCAGCCAGCAATACATATCTCGCACGGCTCTTTTTTTCTCGCTGTTTTCACCCTCTATTTTTTTTTTATGCTCCCTTTGATGAACCATGGGGAGGTACTGATTCCCATTTTGGAGGTGTCTGACCCCTATTGAAAGGTCTGCGGGGCCAGTCATTCAATTTGCCCTGTAGGAAATACAGGACTAGCAGCTCTTAAAGAGAGAGAGAGAGAGGGAGAGAGGGAGAGAGAGAGCAATTAGCTTAAAAAGGAATAAAACAAAAATCCAGCCTCTGTTTTACCTCGGTCTTTTGTGTCACTGAGCATGTTTAAAAGCAGTAATTTATTTCTATTGTCTGCTCTTTTCAACTATTTCCATCCCTGAAATGAAAGAGATCTGAAATAGTTATGTCTATGGCTTTTAAGAAGGAGGTGTAAATGCATTTATTTTTATGTCTCTTGATCTTAATCGTTGCAGTGGTCGTGTTCCTTCCATCCCGCCCTAATCATGTAGCAGTCTGTTAAGACCTCTTTGTGAATGTTCTTATTTTCTCATTCTTTGATCGTAGTTTATGTTCCCTTAATTGCAGTGAATGGCTTTCTCTAAACTCCAACATTTGCACTACTATCAACCAACTAGTGGTGACTGGTGCTTTTGAAGAGTGGTGAAGCACAGATGTCATTTATCAGTGGGATAATGTATACTCAAATCTATTTCTTTCCTTTTTTTCATGTCTGCAGGGTTGCTCCTAAAAGCAATATTTATATTAGCCAAAAGGAAATGTTTTTGGAAGAAGTCTCTTATGCTTACCATGGTTCATTTATTTGAGCAAAAGTACAGTAAAACAGTAATATTGTAAAATATTGTTACAATTTAAAGTATAACTGATTTCTACTGTGATATATTTAAAAATGTAATTTATTGCTGTGATGGCTGCTGAAATTCCGTTTTGCCATTATTCCAGTGTTCATGAGCCTTCAGAAATCATTATAATATTCTATTTTTTTATTATTTTTTTGGAAACCATAATACATTATCTTTAATGAAGTTCAAAACCACAGCATTTGAAATAGAAATATTCTGTAACAAAATGTATTCTGTCACTTATAATCAGTTTAATACATCCTTGCTGAACAAAGGTATTCATTTCTTTTAAAACAATTGTCTCTTAAGGCTAAATGGGGACAATTAGACATTAAGGTATTACAAACAGTAACAAAATTATTGTGAAAAGTACTATACAAATGAAATTGACTGACTTGACTATACACTGATGAACCAAAACATTATGACCAGTCACAGGTGAAGTGAATATTGTTGATTATCTTCTATCAAGGTCACATGTTAAGGTTTGGGTAGCTTAGATGGTAAGGAAAAAATCAGTTCTTGTAATCAACATGTTGGTTGCAGGAGAAATGGGCAGGAATAAAGATCTGAGTGACTTTGACAAGTGTCATATTGTTATGGCAGGGGATCAAAGTATATCTGTGCGTTGCTCCCGGTCAGTAGTGGTGAGAATTTACCAACAGTGGTCAGAGGAGGTACAAACCAAAAACTAATGAACTGGACCTTGAAGCTGTGGAAGAAGGTTGTCTGGTCCAATGAGTCCCATTGTCTTTTGCATCACGTGTATGGCCGAGTACGTGTGCGCTGTTTACTTGGGGAAATGATGGCACCAGGATGCACTGTGGGATGACGACAAGCCGGTGGAGGGAATGTGATGCTATGGGCAATGTTCTGCTGGGAAACCCTGGATCTGGCAATACATCTGGACATAAATTTGACAAGTGCCACCTACCTAAACATTGTTGAACACTAAGTACACCCCTTTGTTACAAAGATGTTCTCTGGTGGAAGTGGCATCTTTCAACAGGATAATGCACCCTACCAGACTGAAGACATGGTTCAGGAATGCTTTGACGAACATGCTGAAGAGTCCAAGCTGTTGTCCTTGCCTCCAAATTCCCCAGATCTCAATCTAATTGAGCATCCGTGGGATGTGCTGTACCAACAAGTTCTCCAAGTTCTACACGGAACACCTTCAGGGGTCTTGTAGTTCATGTCTCTGCGGGTCTTGGCAGCTTGCGGAGGACCAACAGCATAAGCAGGTGGTCATTATGTTTTGGCTCATCTGTGTGTATATATCAGCGTATCTATATATGGGCATAAATACTTTAGTGATTCTTAAAAATTCTTTGAAAAATAATAGACCCTTCTTTAAACCTCTCTAACCTGTGTAATTGGTCAGCTGTGTATTAACCTTAATTGGCAATCAATCTATTCTCTAAAGCTATAAAGTTGTGCTGATCCAATAATATTAAAAAAGATTAAGATTTAGTCTAATAATCAGGCACCACAACTGCCAAAGGAGCATGTCTGATTGTGTTTATTTGTCCATTAGTAATATTTGTCCAATATTATTATTTACGGTTCTTATTTAGAACTTGCTAAATGCATTTACACCAAAAAGAGGATTTATGCTAACATTGTCGAAAACCTGAATGGATGGATGAATAGAGTCTTAAAGCATTCGTCAAGCATCTAAACCAGGTCATCTGCTGTACGCCCTTGGTCCAACTGTAGATCTGAGGACGTATGAACCACCTGGCTCCTGCTCAGGCATATACCATGAACTCTTTCCTTTTGAATGTCTGTTGAGAGACAACAAGGGCCAGTATACTGACTTCTGTTGAACATTCTGTGTCTCTAATGACTTTCTCCTTCATTAGCCTGATTCATTCAGGATGGCAGTGCCCCCGCTCCCACCAACACCGATCCTGGAGGCTAGAAAGCACTGAGGCCGAGAACTAGCTTGTCGACGAGGATCTGAGAGGACATGTCGCCATGGCAACACTAGGGGAGCATTCCTTTTTCAATTGAGCGAATGAGTTATCTTCATTTCCCCTTCGGCTGTGCCTCTTCTTTCTCTCCTACCTCCCCCCCCCATCCCCCCATCCGTCCACCCTCCGCTCCGTCTCTCTCTGCTGACGTTAAGCACTTTGTGTTCTAGACACTGCTAATTGCATTTTGTCCCTTCACTGGAAGTTCTTGAAATAGATTTCTGCTCTTTAATTGAAGATTTCTTTATTGTGGCTGTAAAGAATCTTTAAGTCATCAATTCGAGTCTTAAATCAACAAGTGTCTGGTTTGTACTCCCAAAGATTTAATGGCCCTTTTAATTATGCTGTAAGATTCACTCTCTCATATAATTGTCTTTGATCAGTCCAGTTTCATACTACGTTTGCATCTGATATTCAACATCTCTGGGCCATGTACTTTGTTTCTGGCAAGTTGTCATGGTTTCGCTCTCTGGTTTTAATTGAATACCTGGTCATATTTCAAAGAAAACCCCTTCCAGGGTTTTGCAGAGAAAATTGGATCTCTGTCTTTATTTTTGTGAGGTGAGAGGAATTCATTTATAAGGCCTGCAGTAGCCCCATTGAGTTGACGGTCAAAACATTTACCATGACCTGAGCGGAGAAAAGGAGTGGGGATTGAAGACCCAGGCTTCACAGTCCAAGTGTCATTGTACTAAAACTTGTCAATTGGTCTCCATGCAGTTGACTTACCTGGGGTTTTTCACTGACCGAAAGTGCTTTCTTGGACATCTCTCACAAAAAGTCACTTTGCCTCTACAATTTGACACATAATGGATAATTTACTTCCAAACTGACAGTCTGTCTAGTGACAATCTACACAGGAGTATATCGTACAGCTATAGTGTCACTTTAGGCAGAGCATCTCATCACCTTTCCAGCCTCACAGGTTCTCTCGTATACAAAGACAAACTCTCGAGCTTTGAGGAATTAGGACTAGTCATCATTCTATAGCTGTCAAAGAAGTTAGATTTGAGGGGAAAGTGATGAGACACATTTGCAGAAAGCTACCGATCTAAGTTTTTGACTGATATAGTGAGGAGAGAGTAGAAAAGAAGGCAGGCGACAGGAGATGCTGGCAGACTGCACCGCGGGAAGCCTGAATGGGGAAAGATCTAAGGGTCTCTCTTTTCAGGTAACATGATACCACTATACTTCATTCCCATTATCCCATAGGCTCAGAGCACTTTTACTCCAAAGGAAGTGTGTGTGTGTGTGTGTGGGGGGGGGGGGGGGGATCTAATGTGAAGCCAACATCCTCTGTGGACCATTACTGGAAGCTTTTGCTCAACAATAGTATGTAAAAACGGTAACAATATGACTGAAATACGTTTCATCTTTGCATCGTGTCACGTGGGAATGCCTGCTGCTGCTATAGACTCCCAAACGCATTTATTGGAGATGAAGGAGCTTTGTTCATCCTAAACCATTTGTGATGTTTTCTTGTTTACAAGCTGGCCTACCTTGTATAGAGCAAGCAAGCAGTTCTCTAAGACGGGACTTTGGTTCCATTTACCAGTGCTGGGATTGTTGTCCACAGTCAGGTAAACGGAGTGACAACTTAATCCGTTTCTGATATGATTTCAGGCAGTTGAAGGCTAACACTCTCAGTCAGCCAAAGATGAGACTATGTTTTTGGAAAAGCAGCTAGATGTATCTGCCAACCTGATTTTACAACAGGGAAGAGATTGCTCATGAATTATTTGTTTTCTTGACAGAGATGACAAGCAGACAACACATGTAGCTGCATTTATAAGCTAGAAAGTATCCTTTTAGAAACGCATACTTCAAAGCTATTGTGCCTTTTATTATTTTTTATTTTTATTTTTTTATTATGATTACTCATTGCTGATAACTTTTTTTAAACTAAAAAACTATATTTTAGCTTGTGCATTAATAGCTAATACTTGGCATTGAGCATTGATGGCTCCTTTGTCCTTTGTAAGTCGCTTTGGACAAAAGCATCTTCTAAATAAATGTAAATGTACTTTATTATTATTATTATTATTATTATTATTATTATTAGTGGTGTTTGCTAAGACAGAATACTTTAGAGGTTTGAACAAACATCTTACCCTTATTTATCACATTTGAGTGTGTAATTGCAATGTGCTGTGGATATGAATGATACCTCAAAACATGCAGGTTGAGGTGTGTTATTTCTCTTTTAAGCAGTCAATACATATACCCAGCAGACAAAAAACATCGGAAAATTGCTTTGACTAGAAGGAGGGACCCAAGCCACATTTAGGTATTTTGATTTTGGCCAGTAAACAACCAACTAGAACACCCCTAGCAATCACTCACTATACCCAAGCATTATGGCGACAGATGTTGCGTGGACAAATGCCACTTATGTTTTCTTCTACAATTTTGTTATTTTCATGTTTTCTTGCCTTTACCATAAAAACTGACGTTCAGAACTCAAGCTGGAAAGGAAATACGAGAAAAGTTGCAAGGAAACTTTTTCCGTAAAAAGGGCGAAAAAGACACAATGTCTCTGTAATGCCTCGCCTAAGCTTGGAAAGTCTCCAAACACAACCAACAATATAGCAATCAAACACTGTGGGCTACAAAAGTGTCTGAGAGAGACTCTGCTGTGTAATTCCTTGCTGGAAGAAAAGAAAAAGAAATAGGCAACAAAACTGCTCATCAGGGAATGTTAGCAGACTGATAGATGAGTGTACCATTGCTTAATTGTGTTCCTGTTAGGAGAAGCCCAGATGTGCATTTGAGATGTAGTCAAAGGTTTGATGAGAGTGGCTAGTTGCCAGAGGAGTTGATTTCCAACACAGCACAGAGAACCAATCCAATTAGGGTGAAATTAGAGAGAAGATATGTTGAGTTTCAATTCTCCCCTGTGTCTTTCTCCGCTGTGAAAGTGCAAGAAAGAGCAGCCTCCTTAGTTGCTACACCCAGGGTTTAACTTCTAACTAATCTTTTCTCATTTAAAATCTAGAAATAGCAGATACTTTTGCCTTTGTTTGTGAGAAGTTTACACAGAGGACAAAAAATAACCAAGACTTTTAACCTATCTGTGAACCCTGTCAATCATGTGGAAGTGCACTGAACCCTCACCTGGGGCAGCATCAGAGTGCTGTGTTTCTGACCTTGACACTGTTAGTGGCAGTCAAATCTGTCAGCAGCTGTCACTGCAGGGGGCTTCATTCCCAAACTGTGAGGTAATAGGGAGGACAGAGATGATGTTGGCCAGCATAGGTTGGAGACAGAAGAGGACTTTTGGCTGAGAAGTTGGTGTTAAACCTTCAGGGTTCCATTCTAAATCGTTAAAGCTTGAATTTGGATTAAGCTGACTCTATATCTGTCCGACAGGGGGATGCCAGAGAAGAAAAACAACAGACCTCTATACCATTTGCCCATCTGTGCTTTAGTGACCTCCATGTGGTCAAGCTGGCTAGTGGGAAAAGGGCCAGGATGTAGGATCCACACACCTGTTTGGTGTGCACTGCTGATTGTGCCAAATATAGGGAATTCAAATTTAAAGGGACAGTGAAACCAAAAAAGGCATCATTTACTCATTGTGATGTTAAACATCTTTTTTCTTTTCTTTCGTAGGGCACACAAGTAGAATATCCAGGCTGCTTGTTTCCATAAAACAAATGTGGCTGTCAATATTTAAAAAAGAACATACATGATACATGATGAGAAAATGTTCATATTTGGCTGAACTCTCACTTTACCTGTAATTAAAAATTTACAATGTTTAGCAGAGTGCTATACATTATATCATTTTTTCCACAGCCTAAAAGTAGACACTAAAAATGACTGTAGCTTACAGACACTTTTTTATTTCCTTATTCTTAATCTGTTTTTTTTAAACGAGACTGTTGTTCTTCATTTCATGCCAAATATTAGCAAATGTGTTATTTACAATTCAGAAGAAATGACCCCGGGTTATTGTTCTGTATTCACAAACATCAAAATCAGCTGTCCTCTCCCTGATAGCATTGTTTTTTTTTATGTGTTCATGTTTAAGCACATAATGGGCATAAAATTGTGTTTTTCTTTATTATAATGACATGGTCAATTTATCACGTTATTAATGAGTTCTTATTAGAAATTGTAATTGTGCCACTGTGACTCACTGCATTAATATTTTTGTGGTACATATAAAATTGTCTGATTGTTCACTGCAGCTTATTCACGCTTTTAAAGGAAAAGTTCACACCAAAATGAGAATTCTGTCATCATTTACTTACCCTCATGTCATTCCAAACCTGTACACAAAAGAAAGATTTTGAAGAATTGCACTAGTCGCTCTTTTAATCAACCCAGGCTCTTTGGAAAGACATGAGGACATTTCTGCAAAATTGTCTTATGTTGCTTCTTGCATGTTTCACAACAATTTCAAAGTGAAATGTCCAGTGTGTGGCATCCAAAACAGATTAATGTGAATCTGACAACATTTTATTACATTTTTTGTTGTATCGTGGCAGTTTGGAAATGAAATGTCCAGTCAGGACAGGTTAAAGAATTAGTTCACCCAGAAATGTATATGCCATAATTGACTCATCATCAAGCCCTCCTAGGTGTATATTACTTTCTTCTTTCAGCCAAACACAATCAGAGTTAGTAAAAAATATCCTGGCTCTTCTAAGCTTTATGGCAGTGAATCGTAACTTTGAGATTTTGAAGCACAGTAAAGCACATCCATCCATTCTAAAAGTAATCCATATGACTTCAGGGGGGTAATAAAGGCCTTCTTAAGCGAATCGATTCGTTTTGTTTGAAAAATATCCATAATAATAACTTTATAAACTGTAACGACTGGCTTCCTGTTTTACTGCCATTTCAGCTAAAAACTACAGTGACTCGTACACAGTTGCTATATTTTTAGAGTTTTGCAAAAATGTAGGTCTACACGTTTTTCCATTGAGCTAATGTTGCTTTCAATACAATTACAATGAATTGACACAAAACTGAGTAAATAATGACATCATTTTATTTTTGGTAATGGAAGCTGAGAACTTAAATGCACAGAGATGATATACAATTAATGTCTTTTGTATTATTTAACAAATTAGTATATATATTATCTGTGTTTCTGTCTCAAAGGACCTGCCTTCCAGGATTTCAGCTGCCATGAACAGTAAGTGCAGGATGTTTTCTCACAGCTTCTAGTGTTTCTTGTGTATGATCACTTATAGGCTGTTATGCTTGTTGTTTAAAGTTTAATTTTGGAAAGGAACAGGCTAATGGATCAGGATTATACAGGTTCCATACTCACACTGCAGTATTGCTTTAGTTTGTGTGGGTGTGTGGAGCATCAGGGCTTCATTATACACATGCTGAATGTCAGTATTTTTTACACAGAATGCCCACATGATTTCACAGAATATCCCCATTTCACACACACGCACTGTTCGTTTTTCATGTCATAGAAGAGAGAGCAAGGGTTTACAGTGCAAAGGGAAAGAAAATGAGTGAGAATCCGCTGCCATGGTGACTGGCCCAGCAGTATCTAATAGCAACGGGTTGCTAGGGAGCCGCTGCAGTTTCGTGAGGCTGAGTAGAATAGAGCATAATGCATGTGCTCATGGAAAATGACACAGGCGAGTGTGTAGAGGTATTGACATTTGACCACAGTCACTCACTCAAAAACTGACGCATCATTTCCTTTCATTTGATTGGCATGTTCGATTGCAATGCATTTGAACATTGTGTTCATGTGGGGAAGGTTGGACAAACTTACAAATTGGGAGGTTTGTTAAGGACTGAAGGTCAGTGCTGATGGTGAAGTGCAGCCCAGACACACACGCACACACACACAAAATAGCCTATTGTTTGTGCACCAAATGTTAACACCTTTATGCCAGCGATCGTTTATGTTTTTAAGCTTGAATTTTAAATTCTCAAACGAGAGAATAGGCGAAGAATCAGCATTAGCTAATGTATTAGCTCATGTTATCATTATACATTTAATCTCATTTGGATAATTTGCAAGGTAAAATTAAACTACTGTTTGTAAGCGTAACAAGCAATGTGCTGTAATTAGAAAGAGCAGAGAAACTAAATAACCGATTTGTACCTGGTGTCTGTCAACCAAGCTCACTTTGCTGTCTGTGACACCATAGTTGATTCATTTGACAGCCCATGAATGTGGGGAATGTGAATGCCTAATTAATACAGACAAATTGATTAGTAACAGGTGAGAGAGAGGGTGTACGAGGCAATTCTTCTTACCTGAATGGAACAGACATGTTGTCTGCACAGTATGGCATTCTTCCTTTGACATGCCAAGTTGAAGGGAAGGTCATCTGCACACTGTGTTGTGTACTGTATATTTCATTTTGTTTATTGCGTGTCTCTCTAATACTACGCTGCCAAGATGGCAAAGGCTGACTCCTCCCACTTTGTGCTTCAAAAATGCTCTTCAGAAACCTACAGGTGAAGTTGTTTTATACAGTCTATGGTTTTTTACTAGGACCGGTTTACACAGTTTTTTTTTTTCATTCTAGTGCACAGGTTTCATTGTTTTTTAATGTAAACATGGTGTTTGTAACGCACGCAGTTCAGCTGTTATGGGAAGAAGGAGGCGCGAACATTCAAATAAAAATAAAAAAAACAGTAAAATACAAAACTAAAGTAAAAGACGGCAGCCCCTCACGGACGACTGCTGTCACATATAATAAAACAAAACACAACATAAACTCAGGCCTGTTCCTCTCTTTATCTCCACTGTCGTCGCTCCTCCTTTTATGCTTCCGCTCCTCCGTGAGAGATACGAAACCGGTGCGTCGTGCAGGTGTCGCTCATCAGTAATCACGCCACCGGCCTCGTGCCGTCCTCCCACGGCCCTCGACCTCGTCCTGCTCGCCACAGTGTTTTTGACGATTGCTCTTGTGTCTTTTGCAGCGTGTCGCATTATAAAAAAATGAAATATGAATATATTATAAAAAGTGCAGCGAATTTTAAAAATGTCCTTGCATCAAAAAACGTTCTGTGTGAATGGCCCCTCAAGTTGTCACAACGAAATGCGACAACTGTTCCACCTGGTGTATCACACTGCGGACGCACTCTTTTGTTTCTTATACAACTGGCGACATCTAGCATCTCAGGTTCATCTCAGGAATTGCTGTGAAATTCTTCATCAGCAGCCATATCACACTCTAGCCCAAGACTGGTTGCCCGCTGAAGCTAAACAGGATTGAGCCTGGTCAGTATATGGATGGGAGACCTCCTAAACCAGGTTGCTGCTGGAAGATATGTTAGTGGGTGCTCCTCAACCTGTGGTCTGTGTGATTCCTAATGCCCCAATATAGTGATGGGGACACTATACTGAAACAAGCACCATCTTTCAGACGAGACGTTAAACCGAGGTCCTGACTCTCTGTGGTCATTACAAATCCCAGACTGTCCTTCGTAAAAAGATTAGGGGTTTAACCCCGGCATCCTGGCCAAATTAGCCCATTGGACTCTGTCCATCATGTCCTCCTAATCAACCCTATATATACTCATTGGCTTCATCACTCTCGTCTCCTCTAGTAAGCTGGTGTGTGGTGGGAGCGTTCAGCCGCAATATGGCTGCCGTAGCATCATCCAGGTGGAGAGACTGTAACCGTTCTGTACATAATCCCTTGTGCTACGTTAATTATTTAGTGGAAACTGTATTGTAGGTCTCAATTTGTGGTAATTTCATGAAACTTTTGGGTAACACTTTATTTTGATGGTCCCTTTTGAACATTCTGGTGACTATAGGTAACTTTGCAACTACATGTCAACTACCTCTCATTAGAGTATTAGTGTACTGTCTGTTTAATATCTGCTAACTCTTTATTGTGATGGTCCTCCAACAGACAGTCTACTGACTAAGTAACTATGCAACTAAATGTCAACTTATTCTAACCCTAACCCTACCAGTCTACAAATACTCTACTAACACTCGAGAGTTAGTTGAGAGTTAGTAGACATGTAGGTGCAACGTTACTTATAGTCAACAGAATGTGTTAAAAGGGACCATCCAAATGAAGTGAAAACAACTTTTGTCATACTTTGACATACTGGTTGGTATACGGACTTGTTCGGAGAATGTGAATTCACCAAGAACAACATGTTTCTGTATCAACATCTTGGAACAACATTTCAATCAACCAGTCAGTTTCGAGGGAAAAAGTTTGTCACTTTTATGCTTACAACCAGGGTTAGGTGCTTCCACATCAGTGTTATTCACATATCATTTCCCCCTGATTTTATGGATAAGTTATGTGGGTAGGGTTCAGCGTTAGGAATAGGGTTGGGACAAAACTTTCAGACACAAACGTTTTTCCAGGATCAACAAAATATGTTGATGACGGAACATGTCTTAAGCGACAAAATCTAGTATCATGACCGTACATGTCCACTGAAAAATAAGTGTTGAGAAATGTTTTATTTATCATCATGTTTTGTATAGAGCTGTGTTATTTTCATGCCTTTAGACTTGCCCTAAATTCTGGTTAGATTCTGGTTAGACATTGTAAATGGAAAGCTTACCTATAGCTATAGGATCTTATTTTATGACAAGCCAAAGAAAGCCAAATAATTCATTTTTTAGGAAACTGTTTTAATAATTTGTGGGGCTATTTTTACATTATACTAAGACGGGATGTGCCTACGGGTGAGCTGACTAAGCTAAATTTTAACTTTAAATAACTAGCTCTTCTGTAACAAAAATGTACTATTTCTATGAATCATGCTCAATTTCTTCTGCAGTTTCCCTGGGCTGTTGTAAATTAGACTTTGCATATAATTTCATGGAGTTTCCTCTGGTTGATTAGTGAAAGTTGGCATAGCAAGACACAATACATCAAGGAAAGAGGTGCAACGTATACATTCATGCATGGATCTCGCTGATGGTACATTATTCATCAGCACTCCGTGTCTGGCAGGCATGTTTCCACATTGCATGTATATTGCAGAAGACATGTCTGCGATTGACGTGTTTGAGAAAATGGCACATTTTTAAAATGTCTGTGTGCAAGAAAGATACCTCCCATGTCTATCGAGCCTTCATTCAGTATCCATCATGCTTCTTCTCTGTAATTGTTGACATGCTCTTTGGGTGCTTAACACCCAGGAATAAGTGCTGATAAACTGCCATATAATGAAGGGCAGGCATTATGGGCATATTGTGCTAATGACTGGACCGATGTTCTGGTCTACTTGCAACCATCTTTACCAATTTTTGTCCTTGTGGTTTGTTGTCATTACAATATTCCCACCGCCTGTGTGGTATAACTGTTTATTGTTTTATATACCTTATTCCATACCTTAACAAGAGGATATGTTGCTTGCTTGATTTATTAGTGCCTGGTCGTGATTTAAACATCATATTAGTGATGTACAATTTGTGTTTGTTCTAAAACCCTTCCCTTCAGAACCTCATTTCCATTTGTAAGCATGAGTAGATGTTTATTGCAGTTTTCAAAATCCTGCTTTATTACCATTGTGCCCCTAAACAAGCCACATGTTTACATGGTTGCTCACTCAGGTCTGTCCCTGTTATAACTGAGTCATCTGAGCACTTCTATTAAACTTGATTATGGTTTTGTTTTGAAGTACCAAATTTGAATAAAACAGAATCAGGATCTTACAAACTTAAGCCTAATACTTAAATTCATTATAGGTTTGTAGACAAAAATATATTATGCTTATAAATATATTTATATAACTTACATTTTAATCAGATTATTTTATTACAGGATGCACTTTGTGAAACTTTGAAGAAGCTAAAATATGTTGTATTTTTTCAGTACATCATTCTCCATATATTGTTATTTCTTTTATTTTTTTATGATTTTTACTATCTAAAACATTTCATATAATAGTGCTGTCAAATCAACGTTTTTGTTTACATAATATGTGTGTATGTATATATATATATCTGACAAAAATATTTACACACACACACACACACACACACACACACACACACACATTATGTAAACAAAAACTTTTATGTAAGATGCGATTAATAGCAATTAATTTATTTACCAGCACTATTAAGAATAAAAATCAAAAAGGTTTGTCTGATATTTGGACTGATATTTTTGCAAAAATAGCTCAGAAATGTATTGGTTTTAATTTCATCATAACATGCAGTAAAGTTTTCATACATGTATTGATAAGATGCTTCTGAAGAATTTACCTTTCGGCTCAGATTTTAAAGGGAATTTTAATGGTGTTTTAATGGCGTTTCGAAATAACCTTTGAAAGATAAAATCCACCAATAGTTGAATTGGCTAAAGTAAAAAAGGTAGAGTAAAATATTTATTTGCCTAAATAATTAACTGTATCCCTATCTAATCCTTTTAAAGAACTTTTTTGAAACACTGAAGCCTAAAGAAATTAGAAGACCTGCAGCGTTTTATAAAAGTGACAGAGAAACTCTTCTATACAGAAGAGAATAGAAACTATCGTGCTGAATTTTGCTTTGACTTGAACTGAAGCAAATTCTTATTTACCTTAGAAGATGAGCTTAGATCTAACCTCCTTTACCTTTCAGACAGGACAAGGACAGTTGATATCTTTTAAAGACAAATATGCCCACAGGCGCCATGATCTGGGTTCAATTACAATTTCTATTTGGGTTATGATAGGAAGCCAGCAGGGATTTAGTAGACAGACACAAAGCAGCTTTATTGGTGACGGCTTATGTAACATCAATTAATGAAATATAGCTGCACTAAAAGAGATATTCACAAAAAAGTCATCCTACTGTGGTAGTTCAATCCTTCACTACGTATGGTAGATTAATAAAGACAGATGGTAACTCTTCTGACTTAGTTGTCAAGGTTTGACCATAAAATTCTTTCCTATGACTCTTGCATTTTCTATACTGAGTGGTGAAGCACCCTTGACCTTGTTTCCATGAATGTTTAATGTGGGCAAATTTGGTTGAATGTGAGTGGATCAGACATGGGATCGCTGATCTTAAAGGCTTGATTGATTGTTTCTCTTTGCATTGAGCAGGATAGATATTGTGGAGTGGTGGACGACTTGTCAAATCATTTTCATTTTTGTCTTCTTAAAGTGAACTGACAGAGAATCAGAAGAGAAATTAAACAGTAGCAACAGGTAGTAGAACCACTTCATATTGTTGAGTTAACTTTGTTTGTTGAGGTACTGATGCACACAAGAGACATTGTCAGGGACAATGGCTATGATTGACGGATTGCTGAAAGAATACCAAGATGCTAAGATTACATTTTGAAAGTAGAGGTTGCTCTGACATTTCCTGAACTTGGTGAGATGAGGTATCTGACATGTTCTGGTCTCTCCGACAGAGACTGTTGCTTGAGAGATGTCACAGATCTTTTGTTTTTGTAGATTCTTCTGGTAATGTGTGTGGCACAGCTTGCTTTGGCCAACAGATATTGTACTTAACCTGTATACATTTATAAAACACAAAACATGACGTGCTGAATGTTACTTACTTGCCAAGAAGAATGGTTGTCTTAGTGTTTTGTTGTGTTGTTTTACGTGTTTTTGAGCAAAATAAGTTCTTTCTGTTTTGTTGGAGTTTTTGTGGTTATGAATCTGGCAAAGAGTTGAAATTGTGCTTGTTTAGGGTGGGCTACTAAACATGCAGATTATGCTACTGTATATGTTGGTTCAATTATAGTGAAAATGTCAGTATATTGATGAGTTTTCTCCTCGTTATGATTCCCAGCAGTACCATACATTATGTAGCAACTTATTTCTCTTTCCATATCATAAAAAGTTACATTTAGCATGCTTATTAATTTTTTGCATGAGTTCTGCTTTGACATGTCTAATTCCACTTCGGTATGGATTTCAGTACCCAATGTGTGTTTAAGTATAGCTCAGTTTATTTCAGTGTATGTATTTGTGATGTGTGGAACACATTTAAATAATTTGTAATTATTTAAATGAGTTCATTTTGTTCAGCCATCAGTTATTCATAGATATCATCATATGGTCCTATAGCTCTCTGGGTCTTTTTGTTTCTCCTAGTACTTCACTTTCAGCTCATGCAACTGTTCAGTCTTGAGTGGTCTGTTATCGATAATAGCCACTGTCTCCGGACCGTGATGCTGCACATTACCTGAGGGACACAGACAATAAAGCTCTTGTGAAACCCCTACAATTATGGCTTTAACTGGGTTTCATTGGTTAATGCTTTTTATGATTGAATGAGGGCAAAGGGAGAGAGACTCCCTATAGGTTTCTTTAATGAGGGCACGTACAATGATTTGTTTTTTTAAGGATTATATAGAAATTAAAATATCTTCTGTATTTTTTATTGCAATTAATTGCACCTTATAGTAAAACTGTTAATTTAATATTAATATATTTAATACAAGTTGTAATTAATACATTTGTGTTAAATTGTGTTAATATATTATTTACATATATATACACAATAATATATTTAGTAAAAAAAAAAAAAACATTTAAAAAAGAAAAAAATCATGGTCTCAGACATCTGTCCTGAATAATATTTTAATTATATAAGTTAAATATATAATATAAATTATTTTTCAAATCCATTTCATTCATATAGTATAGCAATAATAGTAATATATTAATAGCTACATTTAAAACACAATTTGCAATGAATATTGTATTACATTTTATTACACAATAGCGTATATCAGCAAACATTTACACTGAATTCACAATTCTGTTTGTGAAGTTTTGTTTGCTTAATTTAGTTAGTGACCAGAAAATAGTGTAGAACCTTATATTTTATATTCTTAAAAAGATTTGCTCTTGAACTTTTAGATAAAGTTCATGTGCATATGCGTGCATGCTTTGTTTGATTTAATGCTGTAAAGCCCATTTCCGCATGTTGAATCTATATGCAAATTTGTCCTTATTTGCACATCAGCTGTCACCGGTGCCACATTTCCCATTCACGCTGGTACTCCATTATGCCCGAGTCAGTGTGTCACCTTTCTGCAGGTTATGTGCAAACAGAGCCCTAGTTCTGTTAGGTGGCCTTCCCTCCTTCACGCTTTAGCGTGTTTAACCCAGCGCCTCCCGTGCAGGTAGTGTTCTCCTCGCTGCCTGTGCTGCAGTAGAGACGCCTCTGGCAGCACACTGCTCTCCTGGTGCCAGCGGCCCACAGTTGCCAGGATACGCCATCATAAACAGACTTTCACAGAATACAAATGTGCGTTCCAGAGGTATAACCATACATTGCGGGGGATGTGAAAGCAGAACGTCTCGGTTACGTATGTAACCCTCGTTCCCTGAGTAGGGAACGGAGACGTTACGTCGGATGACGACGAATGGAGTTTCGCTTAGAAAGCCTATCAACTTCGAGTATTTAAAAACGAGCCAATAGTAAAGAAATGCCATGGGTCTGCGGAATTTGCATGACGTAACTCCGCCCCACCTCGTGGGTATAAAAGGAGGACGCCGGCAACATGCAGTTATGTTTCTTCGCTGAGGAGCCAAGACTGAGCTCAGGCGATCCCCGCGGTACAGCGGAAGTGGCAGGAAGACGTAACGTCTCCGTTCCCTACTCAGGGAACGAGGGTTACATACGTAACCGAGACGTTCCCTTTCGTTGTCACTCCGAGTTACGTCGGATGACGACGAATGGGGTTATCAGTCTAATCACGCCACCTACACAGCTGTCTTCCAGTGCCCTGCGTAAATCTGAGCCCTTGAGAGACTTTGGACGAAGGACTCCTATTCAACACAGGAATACCAAGGTACACTGGGAAGCATATCCCACAGTTTAGAGGAAATATGCAATTAACACCAACCCAGAGGGGTCGGGTGGGGGGGGCACTTGGAAATAAACATATGACCCGAAGGAAACATATGGAAAATACTGAGGTGTCCAGCCGCAGGTGGAATATTTCAACCTCAGGGGTGGCAAGGTGGCTTGCCAAGGGAAAGACACATGCTCAGAGAGGCTTACAGTGGAAATACACGTGTGGGGGTAGCTCCGGGGAGGGACCATGCACACGGGAGGCACCTAGCCGACGCACAGGCAATAGACACTGGCGCTAGCATCAGGGGTGCTGGAGGAACTCAGGGCTTGCGGAGAAGCTCACCTGAGGAGAATATCGCACGTATCCAGTCCGTGGAGTGGAATGGCGAGCAAGCGAAGACACCTGAGCGGGTCCGGTACTAGCTAGTTGAGTACATGAGAGGACACAGGCTCCACTCGGAGATTGTAGAATCTGGCGAATGTGTTCGGTGTCGCCCAGCCTGCAGCTCTGCAGATGTCTGCTAGCGAGGCGCCATGCGCTAGAGCCCAAGAGGATGCCACACTCCGGGTGGAGTGGGCAGTCACACCAAGGGGGCACGGTCGACCTTGCTGCTGGTATGCCAAAGCAATGGTGTCCACTATCCAGTGAGACAACCTCTGCTTTGAGAGAGCCTTTCCCTTCAGCTTCCCACCATAACAGACAAAGAGCTGGTCTGAGGTCCTGAAACACTGCGTCCTTTCTACATAGGCGCGGAGAGCGCGTACTGGACAGAGCAGTGCCAAGGCTGGGTCTGCCTCCTCCAAGGGCAGCGCTTGCAGGTTCACCACCTGGTCCCGGAAGGGAGTGGTAGGAACCTTGGGCACATATCCAAGCCGGGGTCTCAGGATCACATGAGAGTAATGCGGCCCGAGCTCCAGGCACGCTTCGTCAAGGGAGAATGCGTGCAGGTCCCCGACCCTCTTGAGAGTGGCCAATGCAACCAGGAGCGCTGTCTCCATTGACAGGAACTTAAGCTCCACTGATTGCAGAGGCTCAAAGGGAGCACTCTGCAGGGCACTTAGAACCACTGCGAGGTCCCAAGAGGGAAGGAGAGGAGAGTGAGGAGGATTCAGTCTCCTCGCCCCCATCAGGAACCTGACGATCAGGTCGTGCTTCCCTAAGGATTTACCTTCCACTAAGTCGTGGTGTGCGGCAATAGCGGCAACATAAACTTTGAGGGTGGAGGGAGACAGCCTTCGCTCCAACCAATCTTGAAGGAAGGAAAGCACGAAACTGATCGAACACCTCTGGGGGGCTTCTCGGCGAGAAGAGCACCAGTTGACGAAGAGGTTCCACTTCAACGCGTAGGCGTGCCTCGTGGACGACGCTCTAGCGGAAGTGATGGTAGCCACCACCGCAGGTGGTAGGGTACTCAAACCTGCCTCGTCCCGTCCAGGAGCCACACGTGGAGGTTCCAAAGATCGGGACGAGGGTGCCATAGGGTGCCCCGTCCCTGAGAAAGGAGGTCCTTCCTCAGAGGAATTGGCCAAGGAGGTGCTGTCGCGAGGAGCACTAGTTCGGAGAACCAAGTCCGGGTGGGCCAGTACGGCGCAACCAGAAGGACCTGCTCCTCGTCCTCCCTGACCTTGCGCAAGACCTGCGCAAGAAGGCTCACTGGGGGAAACGCATATTTGCGGCCCCGCACGGCCAGCTGTGCGCCAGAGCATCCGTGCCGAGCGTGCCCTCGGTCAGGGAATAATACTGGACGCAATGGGTCGAGTCGTGGGAGGCAAACAGATCTATCTGTGCGTCCCCGAACTGGTCCCAAATCAGCTGGACCGACTGGGGATGGAGTCGCCATTCTCCGGGGAGGGGCTGAAGCCGTGAGAGCTCGTCGGCTGCACAGTTCAGGGCTCCGGGAATGTAAATGGCTCGAAGGGACCTCAGATGCTTCTGACTCCATAAGAGGAGGTGGCGAGCGAGTTGCGACATACGGCGGGAGCGTAGACCACCTTGATGGTTGATGTACGCTACAGTGGCGGTATTGTCTGATCGGAATAGTACGTGTTGACCCGTGAGCAACGCCCGGAAGCCGGTGCAGGGCAAGCCGTACTGCCAGCAACTCGAGGCAATTGACATGCCATAGGCGCTGAGGTCCTGTCCAGGAGCCCGCGGCAGCATGTCCATTGCACATGGCGCCCCAGCCCGTGGTGGAGGCATCTGTTGAGACAACAACATGCCGGGAAACTCGTTCCAGGGGGACACCAGCCCTGAGAAAACTGAGGTTCGACCACGGGGTGAAGGTCTGACGGCAGGTCGGAGTAACTGATACTCGGAGCGTGCCTTGTTGCCATGCCCACCTCGGGACTCGGCCGCGTAGCCAAAGCTGAAGCGGTCTCATATAAAGCAATCCGAGCGGCGTCACCGCGGCTGCAGATGCCATATGCCCCAGGAGCCTCTGAAAATGTTTCAGTGGAACCACACTCTTGCCCTGAATTTGTCTCAGACAAGTCAGCAGTGACTGCGCGCGCTCGCTCGTAAGCTGCCTAGAAAAGAGATCCTCTGCATGGGGCAAAGTTTGCTCTTCTACCAGTTGACCCGAAGGCCCAGACGAGCTAGGTGCCGGAGAACAAGGTCCCTGTGTTCGCAAACCTGATCTCGAGAGTGAGCTAGGATCAGCCAGTCGTCGAGATAGTTCAGGATGCGAACCCCGTGAACCCGAAGGGGAACAAGGGCTGCCTCGACGACCTTCGTGAAGACGCGAGGAGACAGGGCTAGCCCGAAAGGGAGGACCGCGTACTGGTATGCCTGCCCCTCGAAAGCAAACCGGAGGAACGGTCTGTGTCGAGGAAGAATGGAGACCTGAAAGTAGGCGTCCTTCAGGTCGATCGCTGCAAACCAATCCTGGGGCCGAACACATTCGAAAATGCGTTTGGCGGTGAGCATCTTGAACGGCATCCTTTGAAGGGAGCGATTCAGCACGCGCAGGTCCAGGATTGGTCGTAACCCACCGGTTTTCTTGGGGACAATGAAGTAAAGGCTGTAGAAGCCGGACCTCATCTCGGCTGGAGGGACAGTCTCGATCGCACCCTTCGCCAGCAGGGTGGCAATCTCTGCTCTCATGATGGGGGCATTGCCACCGACCACTGTGGAGTGGACTCCCCTGTAGCGGGGAGGAGACCGTGCGAACTGAATCGCATAGCCGAGCCTGATGGTTCGGGCGACCCAGCGGGACAGACGGGGAAGCTCTAGCCAGGCTCCCAGGAACTGAACCAGCGGGGTCATGCGAACCACAGGCGTCCTCCCGGAGGGGCAGCGAAGCGGAGTAACTGGCCCAGACGTGGACGGCATAGCGGCCCGGTGTGGGGGCACAGTTAACACCCGCGCCCTGACAGAGGAGGCCAGGGAAGGACCAGCGTTCCTGCTCTGCCAGGGGTCTGGCGACAGAGTGGGACAGGGAGGGCACGCCGTGTCAACCGACTCTGGGACAGAGGGGGACGAGGAGAGCAAGGCTTGTGGGCGGCGCTCTGTGTCGTCCGAGAACTCTGTGTGCTCAGGGATGAGGGGGTTGTTTCTGTCTTTAACCACATTAGGGTGCTGCCCACCCGTGGGTGAGCAGCGGGGAGTGGAGAACAAAAGATTCTCCCCCGGCCCTCCACCGGGGGAAGGAGTGGTCCTGCTACCATCTCCTGAGAAACAACCATCATCCCTGAGCAGCCCGTCTCAGGAGCGCCGCTTGGCCCGGCGCTTGGCGGGGGGCGGGGCTGGAGAGGGCTGTGGCTCCTTCCTTCGGAAGGCTGCTGCTTTGGCCGAGCGGGAGGGGCGGGAGCCTTAGGAGGGCGCCCTCGGCGGGAAACAGGCTGAGGCGTCTGCCCGGCCGACGTCGAGGCAGCAGCGGGTCGGCGGGGCAGAATGTGTTTGATTGCCTCTGTCTGTTTCTGTGCAGTTGAGAACTGTTGGGCAAAATCCTCAACTGCGCCGCCGAAGAGGCCGGCCTGGGACAGGGGTGCATCGAGCAGACGTGTCCGCTCGGTATCCCGCATGTTGGCCAGGTTCAGCCAGAGGTGTCTCTCCTGGACCACCGCAGTGGACATCACCAGACCCAGGGAGCGCGCGGCTACCTTCGTCGCCCGGAGAGCAAGGTCGGTTGCGGCGCGCAGCTCATCGAAGAGCCCTGGGTCTGTCCTGCCCTCGTGCATGTCTCTGAGCATATGGGCCTGGTAGACCTGCAGAGTGGCCATAGCATGCAGAGAGGTAGCCGCCCGTCCCGCCGCTCTGTAAGACTTCGCCGCCATGGACGACGAAAATCTACAGGCTTTGGATGGGTGTTTAGGCTCGCCCCGAGAAGAAGCACTCTGAGGACACAGTTGCATCGCAACAGAGCGTTCAACCGGGGGAAGCCCAGTGTACCCACGGGCAGACCAAACACACTAGACAGCGCTCGTGCCCATCAGAGTCAGACACCAGCCTGCCGCAACCAGAAGTGCACGGGCGAGGCATCTTTAAAAAGACGTGCCGCGTGCAAGCTCTTTTAAGAGAGAAACACTCTGAGTGTTGAAGCGCCCGGGGAGACACGCACTCTCTGGCAAACCACTGCACAGATAAGCAGGAAGCGCACGCTCGCTGGAGATTGCCGTCACACCAACACCAGAGGAACTCGTTTGTGAAGCTGACAATTCAGAGATGGCTTGTGGAGTGAAGAGAAACCCTTGGCTCCGAAGCGAAAACATAACTGCATGTTGCCGGCGTCCTCCTTTTATACCCACGAGGTGGGGCGGAGTTACGTCATGCAAATTCCGCACACCCATGGCATTTCTTTGCCATTGGCTCGTTTTTAAATACTCGAAGTTGATAGGCTTTCTAAGCGAAACCCCATTCGTCGTCATCCGACGTAACTCGGAGTGACAACGAAAGGGAAGTAACGAATATGAGTGCAACCCGGAGAAGAAAGTGTTAAACCATCCCACATAGTTCAATACTTCATCTAAGCCTTTAGTTTGACGATCCTTGAGGAAAAAATCCTCTCTTGTATGGGCCTTGCACAAATGAGTTTAAACTAAGTTTGAGTCGGTTATTACTAGGTGCTTTCCAGTACTACAGTATGTACTTAGAGACATAGAAGAATGCATCTTAGCAATTTAAAACAGGCATATAAAAAATGATTAAAGGGGAAATGAAAGCTCCAGGCAAGTTGGTACACGTGATTAACCATGGGTGCCTGGTGCTAATTTCTTTCTGCCTGCCAAATCTAAAGGGAACCTGCATGTTACCACAGTGCAGGTCTGCGTTTGGACTGCAGGATGCATCCATTCGGGCAGCCTGGCTCCAAAGGCCATTCAGAGAAGCTAATTATCTTGTTTCCAGTTTGTGTAGCCATGTCTCTGGAATAGTGAATTATCTCACACTGTTTTCTGATTAATTCACTCCATCCTACACCAGAGCATTTCTCTTTCTCGACAGCATATTACATAATGACAGTATTTAGTTTCACTAATTCAATGCACTTAGAACATAAATGAATTTAAGAGCATGTGAAACATCAAGCTTCAGACAAGCATTCAAATATGGTGTTTGGATCTTTATGAAATATGGATCAAATATGGATCATTTGTCAATAACATTTTTTTTTACAGTGTACCAGCTCAGCGTGAATATACAAAGTAGAATCAGCACTAGAATTTATGCACTAAAGTTTAAAGTTTCAATAGTATTTTCCTCCCTATAGTGATGTTTATCCGAGTGAAACTGCTTCTCGAACAAGAACAAATACAGGTCCTTCTCAAAATTAGCATATTGTGATAAAGTTCATTATTTTTCATAATGTAATGATAAAAATTAAACTTTCATATATTTTAGATTCATTGCACACCAACTAAAATATTTCAGGTCTTCGATTGTTTTTAAGGAGAACTCCAGTCAATTTGAACATTGAGCTCTTTTTTTTTTTTTTTTTACATCTGGAGTGCTGTCAGTACAGACAAAAACGTCAAAAATCGGTGTTGTCTACACCGTGTTATCCTCTTTTTAAAATTCGCACCCTGTTGACTTCAATGGGGCAAGTTCTAAACCTGCTTTTAGCCTCTTAACATCCTTGATTTGTCATTACAAGTGCGCAGCCATGTGAGTGGTGTTATTAAGAGTGACCACGGTCAATCTGACTGCAGTAGATGTGAAAGATATTAATAAAAATGATGTTAATTCAGCCAGCTCACATTCCTGTATTTACTTCCTGTTTTCGGTCGAAGTCCACAGTAGTCGATTGCCGAGTTCGCGCGCGCGATCATTGGTAACTAAGCAACATCATATCATAATGTCATAGAATATCATAATATCAGAACACCACACTGCGCCGTCATCGGCTGACAGCTGACAGTCTGAGTCTCCACTGTTGCTGCTTTCCGGGGGATGGCCAAGATGGCGCTCTGACTGTACGTGCTTTGAAGAGCTCCACAAACTCAAACTAATAATTCGATTTGTAGTGCGGTAAGAAAGACTGTTTATCTTTCTTTTGGTGCATATGAGCCTTTCGCTACGATTATAGTGTTTGAAAATGGGAAAATCTGTAAAAAGAAAGAACAAGAATGTATGTCAAGCCAAAGCTAATCCTGCTAAAGCTACATCGACAGAACAGCAAGTCTCAAGCAAACTTTTGAGTGACAATTTACATGATTACCTCGAGTCAGATATGGATTGTGCAGGTATTTTGCCTGCTGAAGAAGTTTTCCCTTCTCTCCCTGAAACGCCATGTAAGTCTCCTGTTGGAAGATAGAAAGCACTGACACCGCTAATGTCCTCTCACAACTCAAAGAACTTTCGATTCTAATTAATAATCGTTCGGATGCTCTGGAACGAATGGTGGCGGAGAATGCACGAGCGATCACGAGCATGAAAGACACTGTTAACGAAAACACCAAACAGATAGCCGACGTGAAGACAGCTGTCGAGTTTGTATGTGCCGAAGTTAATGACCTTAAAGGTAAGCTCGGTGTATCGGAGACACAAGTGAAGAAGATTGAGGCGAAATCATCAGAGCATGAACAACGTTTATCTCATCTCGAAGGATATACACGTCTCTGGAATCTGAGAATCTACGGGATCCCTGAAAAGGAGAGGGAGGATGTTCGGGAGAGGGTTATCCAGGTCTGTCAGCAGCTTTTACCAGAAGCAAAGGACAAACTTCCATACACCGTCGATACCGTACATCGATTTGGGCGTAAACAAGCGAGCAGCGACAAACCTAGAGGGATCATCTTTCAGTTTACCTCGCGCTTCTACCGTGATGCCATTTGGCGGGCAGCGAAGGACTCTACTCTTCTCAGGAATAACAACTTAAAACTGTATGAGAATCTGTCCCCGACAGACAGAGAAAAGAGGAACAAACTATGGCCTCTCGTGGACAAAGCGCACCGGACAAACAAGCGGGCATACTTTGTAGGAGGAAGGACTTTTGTGGATGGCACCGAAATTTCCCCACCAACCTGAGTTTCCTTCTACGACTGTTTATTTAATTGCTTTGCTATGGAGTAAAACTGCACTTTTGCCTGTTCAGGATCTATATAAACAACCCAGAATTAATATCCACGTGAAGTAACTACGTCCTCAAGTCAGGTATTTTGTTACTTTTGGGGTTTAACCTTGTTTATGACACTTATCGTTGCACTTTATTAAAATGTCACTGGGCTCAACTTAATAGCCCACATAATTTTTCAAACAAAACAATATGCTCTAGTGATTTTTGTTTGTTTGTCACATGTTTGTTACGAGTTTTCATATAGCCTACTTCTGTTTTGAAGTTAATAGTTACGCCTACTTTTTGTGCTGCACTACATCAATATATAGGGTTTTTTTTGCAGTTTGCTGTGCTCGTTTTATGCGCATACTACTTTAGTCCGATCTCAACGCGTTATTTGTATTAGCTTAAAGTTAAATTATTTTTTTCTCTTTCTATTATTTTTTTCTGTGATGTTCTTTCTATTCACTCTCTTAATGTAAGAGGGCTAAGAAACCTTACTAAACGTAAAGCTATATTTTTGTACCTTAAACAGTTTAATTCAGACTTTTATTTTTTACAAGAGTGTCATTCAATCAAAGAAGACTTTCGTTTTTGGAGATCACAATGGGGCTTGGACATGTGGATGTCGAATGGAACATCAAGTTCAGATGGAGTTTGTATTTTACTTCATCATTTTAAGGGGAAAATTCTCTTTTCTGACTGTGATCCGAGTGGTCGGTATCTTTGCCTCCTACTTGAAATCTCAGATAAGATGTTTATTATTACCAATCTTTATGGTCCTAATCAACAAAAAGAAAATGAAGATTTATTTCATCGAATAGAAGAAAGTATATTTTTGTTGTTAAATAACTACCCCAACTCTTATTTGGTTTTAGGAGAAGATTTCAATGTCGTTCTGGACAATAATATTGATAGATGGCCCCCAAAATCTACTAATTCTAATTCCTACTTAAAGATGTTCTTGCAAAGATTTCCATTGTTTGATAACTGGAGGGAATCGCATCCATCTTTAAAGGTATTTACTTGGAATAACAAGTCTCTCTCCTGCCAATCTCGCATTGACCTATGGCTTGCGTCTAATGAGCTCCATAATATCTCAACTGATATTATACCTTCACCTTTAGTTTGTTAGATAAAAATGTGGAAAATATTACTGATCTTGAAAAAGCTGAACTTGCTGAGCAGCAATACCAATTAGATCAAATATACAAACATAAAGCTGAAGGAGCTTACATCCGATCACGCAGAAAGTGGCTTGAGGAAGGGGAACAAAGCTCTGCTTATTTTTTTCCTTTAGAAAGACAACAAGCTAAAACTAATAATATAAGGAAACTCATGATTGATGGAGTATTAAATGAAGATCTAAAAGTAATTGGAAAATTCTGTTCTAAATTTTACACAGATTTATATACATCTAAATTTTGCCACCAAGATGCAAATAATTTCTTCGAGTCTCTTCAGAATGTACAGCAATTGAATATGGTTGATGAAGAGTTTTGTGATGCTCCTATTACAATGATTGAGATTGTAGAAGCAATTAATTCATTAAAAAATGGAAAATCTCCTGGCACCGACGGGCTCTCCTCAGAGTTTTATAAATTATTTAGCAAAAAAAAGCACCATTTCTATTAGAGGTTTTTAGACAAAGTGTAGAGAAAACATTTCTTCCTCCCACCCTATGTCAAGGAATAATAACTCTAATTCCAAAGCCAAATAAAGATCCCCTTTTCATTGATAATTGGCGCCCAATCACTCTAACGACTACAAAATAATAGCTTTAGCTTTGGCCAAAAGACTAAAATGGGTCCTAAATTCCATTATTGATGAAACACAGTCAGGATTTCTGCCAAACAGACATATATCAAACAACATACGTTTAATTTTAGATCTATTGGACTACTCGTATTTACTCCCAAAACAAAGTTTTATTTTATTTTTAGACTACTATAAAGCATTTGACACGTTAGAACATGAGTTTTCGTTTCAAGCACTAAATAGAATTGGCTTTGGTGACTCCTTCTGTAATATGGTCAAAATGCTGTATGTGAACAGTAGCAGCTCCATTAAGCTGAGTAACGGTACTTCTCCCAGATTCTTCTTAAACCGTGGAGTGAGACAAGGATGTCCAGTATCTCCCTATCTTTTTTTAATTGCGACACAATTTCTTAGTTTACACATCAAAGCAAGCCATCTAAAAGGCATCAATATTGGCAATACAGAGATAATTATTAATCAGTTAGCGGATGATACTGCTCTGTTCTTAGAAGACTCTTTGCAAATACCAGCAGCCTTAAGTACTCTTCATTCCTTTTCTAAAGCCTCTGGCCTACATCTAAATCTTAACAAATGTGAACTACTTCCGATAAAAAACAGTATGTTTTCTTCAATTTGTGGTATTGCAGTTAAAAACTGTTACATATTTGGCTATACAAATAACCAAAGATAAGTCTAGATGCTCTGCTAATTTGGACCCAATTCTTATAAAAACAATGAAACGCTTGAACTGCTGGCTGCAGAGAGACCTTTCTTTGAAAGGCAGAGGTTTACTTGTTAAAGCAGAGGGTTTGTCTCGCCTTGCTTATGCTGCTCAATCACTGTACATTGATAAGCACACTTGTAAAGTTATTGATGGAATCTTAGTTCAATTTTTATGGAAAAACAAATCACATTATTTTAAAAAGTCAGTGATACTGAATTCTCAAAAAAAGGGTGGCTTAAACTTCATTGATTTTAGTTTACTAAATAACACAATTAAAATAAATTGGCTTCATCGATTCCTTAAAAATCCCTCCTCTATTTGGAATATCTTCCCTCAGCTTGTCTTTTCGCAGCTTGGTGGTGCAAAGTTTGCTCTAATGTGTAATTATGATATTTATAAACTTCCTGTCAAGCTAACTTTCATCGACAAGTTCTTTTGGCATGGACTCATCTACAAGCATAACTTTTCTCTTCATCAATGTTACATATGGAACAATAGGAGTATTTTATTTAAAAATAAATCTTTGTTTTATAGTCATTGGTTTAGTAATGGCATACTTCATGTTAGACAACTTTTTAATAACGAAGGTCTGCTTTTTAGGTATGCAGAATTTCTTTCAGAATATAATATACTGGTAACTCCCAAAGAGTTTGCCACAGTTATGGATGCTATTCCTTCTGGCATACTCCTGCTTTTCAAAAATAACTCCCTCTCGTTGGGTTCACTATCTTCTCTTGAACCTGTCAACACTCCTATTGGTAAGATATGTTTCACCGAAAAAAAGGAAGAAATTATAAAGTAAGAGTTCTATTCCTTGAGAACATTATTTCTGCCCCTCCTGCACTCTTAAAATGGATGTGTTAAAAACAACACAACCTCTGTTATATCTTAACACACCTGTGTGTCTAGTTAAGGACAACACATTTTGTGTTACTTTTAACACAACCAGTGTGTTATTGTTCTTAACACAGAGAGTGTGTTAAAATATTTAACACACTAATGTGTCGTAAATCACACAATTTGTTTCATAGATGTGCTATTTTTGACTTGTTAAAATGAACACAAAACAAAAAAAAGCATTTAAAAAAATTTTTTATTAAAAACTTATCTGCTACATTTACACAAAACAAGCACCACTCACATTTTGTTCACACAATGTAAAGAGCAGCACATTAAGAAAACATTCGTCAGTAATATAGATAAACTAGAAGTATAACCTCTTTAATGTCAATGTCATGTTAGGGAAAATCAATAAAAAATAATATATAAAAAAAAAATAATACTAGAAGCTTTAAATTGTAGTAAATGAGACTGAGATAATTTGACTGTACTCATCAATCAGTAAAGACAACATTCACATGTCATTTGATCTTCATAAAGACATTTTTAAACAATTTTATATCTTGGATTTACAAAAAGGTTTTCTTTGTAGGAAATCATGTGAAGAGGTTTTACATCAGCAGCATTGATCAAATTAATCACTTTGTACTCATTTGTTCTTTGGACAGCGTAAGCATACAAGTGTGGGTGAAAGTACATTTGTGTTAAAACTCTAAGAAAAACTAAAACAATTTCTTTTTCAAATTGTGGAACTATGTGTAAAACTTCACCAAAGAGACGCTCTTCTCTTAAGTCACAGTTTAAAGCAAGTACACAACCAGTTTGAAAGGTCTGACCTAACACACCAACAGAGTGAGAAAGATGAACAGTGCTACATGTGTCAAGTTCATAGCCAAAGTCTCTCATGTTTTCAACAAACAGAACACTTTTTTCCAAAGATCCAACCATGACTGGAAAAACATTTGGGACAGTAATTTTCTCTGTTAATGGACTTCCCAGTTTCCAATGAAACATAGTCTGAACCTGACTCTTGTAGGCTAATGTCTTACTTATACTTACAAAATTACATACAACTTGTGCTTGTCTTTTTAGAGGACCATGCTTTCCCTCAAATCTCATGCACCAAAATTTAGACAGTGGGCCAAATTTTATCATCATTCGCCAGTAATGAGTCATAAAATGATGCTTTGGTATTAGTGATTTGTTTGGATATAGAGTCTTAAACAAATTATGGTGATCACAAACTAGCTGCTTTAAAAATACAGCTAATCCTTTGGTAACAACTGGTGCAAAAAATTATACTACAAATTTCCTTAAGGAGAAGGAACAATTTCCAGTGACTATCACCTTATAAAATTTCCAATCAGGAAAGGCAAAAAAAGGATGAGACACCACATTTGCCATTTTGCTTAATGGGGTTCTCTGATGTTCTTAAATTATGAATGGCACTAGGCTTGTTTTTCGCGTTTGACACACCATAGTCAAAGCTTTCCATTCGGTCATTCAACTGATCTAAAGTGAAAAGTTTTTGCTCATAGATGAAATGTTGTAAAATTAGTTTGATCTAGAGTGGAGCCACACCCTCTAAAATGTCATGCATAATGTCAACGCAGACATTATCGGTAATATGAAAGTATTCTAGAGAGTTTAGGCAAGAGTCTGCTTTTATGCCTGTTAAACTAGGATTTTTAAGCATGACATGTTCATTGTAATTAACTTCATTGCGCAACTCCAAACAATCGTCGTCAAATATACTCTGCATCTCATGTTTGTCAATCAGACAGTAATGACAGGATTTGTTGGCTCCAAAACTCTCCAAATATCCTCCAAGTGAATGGCAGGCCAGATTATCAGCAGTAAATAAGCATATTGTGCCAAATAACACTGAACTTTGGCCATTTATATGAACTTCTAGCCCTCTGGTTTCAAGAAGTTTAATATCATCCAACAATGGCTCAAATATTTTGTCGAAACCATAAACTTCTCTGTCAATGGAATTAAAAAGCAAATATAGATGGATGTTTTCAAGAGACGAGTTAAATCTAGCAGGTAAATTCCTCAAACAAAGGTTGAAAGGTTCAAAATCATCAAAATAAGGTTGAATTCGTAAAGCTTGAGGAAATCTACTGTACAATTTGTGATTTTTAAAATGTGAGCCATCACAGTAGTGACGCAATTTACCATCACTTTCAGTTGAATCCACAAAGAGCTTTTGGATTTGTTCATTGTCAAAAAGAAACTTCAGGGTGTCAATAATAGATATGTATTGACATGTATCTGCTATTAACACTTGAGTTAATTTACCTTGCTTTCTTGCAGTGTCACCTCTGTTTCCAAGGAAGATTTCTGTTGGCTTGATAAAAGAGTGGTTTTCAGCAAAACACTTGGTCATTTTGTAGGGGGTATCAACTTCCTCAAACATATTTCGTCCTCTTTCAAAATCTTTCATCAAAGTCTGCAATTCATCATTGGGTATAGAGTAACGATTAAGCAGAGATGTGGTTCTCTCTTGCAAACAGTCCAGAGTTTCACAGAGTAGTTATTTTGTGCATGTGATGCTTCTTTGCACATCGGTCAGGGTACAATTTGAAGAGGAGTACATTTTTGCAACAAACGCTGCTGCACAGCTTTGGTAGTCAGAAATGCTGAAATTACTGGAGCCATCAAAATTAGTCTCTTGAATATCAACAGCAGCAGAGCAAGATGCAGCTGAGAAGTTCTCACTCATGCTAGTGTCAGAATCTTGTTCTAAATGTACTGGGTTTACAGCTTGAGCATGGTCTCTATTTAGATGTTTAGCATAAGAATTGAAGTTATGGTATGTTCGTTGACAGTTGTTTTGACTACAAACAATTGTATAATCCTCTACATCAGAAAGTGCATGGACATGCCTAAGATGACTTAAAAGTTTCTGGATGTCTTTTGAAGTTGACTTTTTGCACTTCGGACATATATACATGGCGGTACAATTTAGGAAAGTGCTTGAAGCTTTGAAATGAGCTCCACAACTTTAGATCTCTTCCCACCAGAGAAAGGAATGTCATACACATTTTCAAAGAAATTGAAGACAGATGTGAGTTGGGCAGGATATTCTACATTGCAAACCCAATACATTTTAAACAGCTTGTCGATGGCACACGTCAGACTGTTAACCTCAAGTGGAATGGTGACTTTGTCATTCTCGGCCACAATGATGTATTGCGCTGTAGAACTTGGAGCTCCTAAGCAGACAATGTGGGGTTGATGGCTTTCCACCATTGTCTGGGAATTATCCAGGAGGCTGGAGATGCTGGTTCCAGCCTGTAAAAATAAAAGTACATTTTATAAAATCCATTTTTTGCGAACGTGCTCTACTATGCAAGAACGAGCCTATGATTGAATCAGGAAATAAAGCGAAATAACAGAAAATAACAGAAATATGACAAATAGTCATAGTCTCAGAAAAACTATCGGTGTGGATTTTTGCCGATAAAGTCAGATAATTTAATAACATCACAAAGTGCTTGTACAGAAAACTGACAAACAAAAATAAAGCTAACATAAAAGGACAATTAATTTGCTTACCGGCTTAATGTCCAAGAGATAAGCAAGGGCTGACTTTGTACTGCATTTGGCCCACCCTTTGCTCCTTCCTGACGCAGTAGGGGGAAGCAATGTAATAAGAATTTGAAGAGCTCTGTAACATGAATCTGTAGTATGATAGAAAAACACAAAATATAATGACATTTTTCATGGCTGGTATAATGGCTGACTTTAAACTACTAAAACTAATGGTGTCCACTGAAAGAAAAACAACATTTTGACCAAACGAGAAAAGTAGCCTACCTTCACTCTCATTTTCAGTTGGCATGACCAGAGGGTTTTTCACTGTAGACATCTTTTGCAATTTTGGAACAATATTTCCTTCCCATTTTCGAAGAAAGAGGTCAGCCTTCCCAGGAAACATTTTTCCGAACTCAGTGTCAAGCTACAACACAGGATAGAATGCACAGTTACAAAACTACTGTTTGCTCAGTATGTTTTGCTCAGTATGAGTCTTTTTGAGTCAAGTTTATGCAATCTTAACTTCAGAGAGGCATTGTGGGCCATTTCAGGTTATGAATAACAGTAGGCAAAAAAGAATTATAAATATATAGCTAGCAGTATTACGATTTTACTTAAACTGAATGAAGAATAATAAGTGGTGGGGATTAATTGCATAGATACATTTTTCACCATAAGACTAGTATTATGCACTAGCAAAGTAAAAAAAAAAAACAATCATTTTTAATAATATCTACCAGCCATGTCCCTTGACAATTCTATTCATACCTAGCTATAAGGAAAAGCCAAGCAAAACACAAGTCCTTACCAAGTATGGCATGTCTACAAATCGAGGATATTGTTCAAAAATCTCTTTCACTGTTGGGGACTTGTTTGTGACCCATAACCTGCGATTATTGTACGTTTTCTCCATGCCAGATTTGATGGTATTGAGGTGTTCTGGAGATGGTTTCATCCTTTTGATCACAGTCGTCCACTCCCGAGAGGACTCCTCCTCCCCTTCAGCAGTTATTTCCAAAGTGATAGACACTCCAGAGGAATCACTGATTCGACTACGTTTGCGCTGGTAGCGACGCTGATCATCATGAAGTTTCCTCCGTAGATTCCGAAGTCTCATCTCAATAAATCCACTGTGGGAAATTGGGTCATAGAAATGTTCCTGGATGAATGGGGGAGGAATTATAAATAAATAGTTGTCTATTTCTGGTCTGAATAGTGCTCCTTGCAAAAAACAGTGTCAATGGGCCAGATGGCATGGTGATTTTTTTTTTTTACATTATTTTTTTTTAATTGTGTTTAAATATGAAATCAGGATTACAATGTACGCGACACAAAAGTTTGACGTGTAATACTGTAGGAAAATGCTGAAGCATTATATGCTGAAATTGTTATTGCTAACCCTAACAATTGTAACTTTTACAAGAACCCATGTGTGGCAAGCAAACCAGAGTGGATGTACTTTTGGTGTTATTGTAACTATGATATTGATCATTTAAAAAATAAAAATAAAACCAATGACAGTCACTAAATTTTCAATTGATTTGTATCCTGTTAACTAATTAACATACCACAATTAGTACTATTCCAATTTGCATTTATTTAAAGTGGTCTTTGTGTGTTTTAATAAGTGCAACTTACAAATCCTTCATTCTCTTCTCCCATCTTGATCTTCAGAGAAGGAAACAGTGTTACCACACTTTCTGCCAACATCAGTTTCTCTTCATTAGAAGGGTAACTATAAGCAAAATAAAGACATAACATGGAAGAATTACCTAATTCAACTCATACATAATACATTAAAATAAAATACAGGAACCAAATTCAGTCCGTTTTTTCTGCTGCTGATAAGCAGTTTGTTTTACAAGTTTCCCCCCCCAATTATGTTCAAATTATTAAAAGTAATCCGTGTGTTTTCAAAGTATTCAACATCTTTATACGTTATTGCATTCACAGTTGTTGTAGTTAATTTCTGAAATGTAAACTTACAATCCACTTTGTTCCACCAACGCACTGACTCCTATCTTCACAAGGAGCTTTCTTGATGTCTCTGAAAGCATTCCTGAAGATTCATAATCCTTATATATACTCAGACCTTTGCTTTCAAGTAGTGCTCGCATTGTGTCTACATCAAGTATATTACGTTGATGCTGGAAATATAAAAAGCATAAAGTAGTTCTTATTAGATGAGTTAGTGATTCAGTTACTCAAAGTTAATCCCTTATATTGCTCCTGAATGAATCAGCAGTTTTAAATGAACTGATGAATGATTCACTCATTAATAAAGACAGTCAAAATTTACTGGCAAAATGTACAGATGTACTGTACAAGTGTACAGACTGTTAAGTTTCTGTGGAATGGGCAAAAAAATGTCAAACAGAGTAATACAAATATTGAAAATAGTGCTGTTATTTCAGCACCCTGTTATATATACAAACCTTCAGTTGACTACTTGGACCAGCTTCATGCGTGTTCTTTGGGGCAACCTTCAAAAAAAGGCAGTTAAAATATCTTCAAGTATATTACTTGTAATTATGTATATGCAAGTCATCCATGAACATACATTCTGTTGATGACTTGGACTGGCTGCATCTACATCCAATTTTTCATCCTCAAAGGACAACAAATGTAACAAGAATTAGTACAATAATAAAGATATGAAATACAATGAAACTGCATCTACTCTTATGTTATATACAAAAAGGTTAAAGTAATCTTTTATCAATGGATAAGTTTAATTTATAAAGTTGTCTATTTCTGGTCTGAATAGTGTCTGAATTAAATTATTTTGTTTTAATTGTGTTTAAATATGAAATTTTATTATCATCATCCCACACCATGTTTGAATGGAAATGCCACTTGAACGGTTTCTTACCATGCTCAAAATTGAAACGCAATATTCATTTTTAATGTTTAAGAAAAGTACAATAATACTGGAATCTGTATGCAGGATACACAGGTCACTTATTATATGTTATGTTACTGAAAAGGGAAATTACATACCAATGCATTTGATCCACTTCTCTTAATCGACTTAAACAAAACTTGAAACTTGTCCAATGCTTCCACTTTCTCAGTTAGGTCGGTGTCAATAAATTCATTAAAATCAGCATTAAATTTTAAAATTCGGTGGTACTCTGCAGCACAAGGGAGGAGACATTTGGAAGCATCAATTATTTCTGCTGCACTCTTGAGATGCTGCAATTTCTTCCATATCTCCTTTTCATCAAGTAGTACAGCCACTAGTGTTTTCGGAGTGTCCTCCATTTGAAGCTGCAAAAGGGCAAACAAAAACATCAATCCGTTATATATAATGTTATATACTGATTAAGCATAGTATTCACATTAATAATGTAAAAGAGAAGTTAACAAGCAGTGTAAGAATGAACAATATCAATTTATATACGAAAACATCAAGCTAGCATACTAATCTTCCGAGATAAACCTAAAGCAATCTTTTGATCTCCGAAAACCAGTCCATTTTTAATGAAGAGTCTTCCTGAATTTGGTACTTCATACTAATACTATTTCATTCTGCCCCAAAATATTAAAAGTAACGTTAGTGTGCTAGTACGTGGTTCCGAAATTCCGAATCTGTTTGTCTGGTATTACAATGCACTCATAAAAGGATGTTGAAAACAGCACAACTTGTGTTGAAAACAACACGTTTGTGTTACTTTTAACTCAACAATGTGTTATTCCTGCTAATTTTCTACACACCAATGTGTTATTATTACACAATTTGTGTCAATTACGTAAGTTAAGTTACACGAAATGCGCAAACTGAGGTCAATCAAATTTGTACCGTTACCTTGATAAATCATGTTAATATTAAAGGGCATTTCACAAAACATCAATACATTGACGTTATGTTGTTTAATGAAATAGAGGCGACAGATAGGAATGAAAGTGATGACGTTAGCTGCTAACAACAGTTAAGCCTAACGTAAGTTTGTCAAACTCGTTAACGAGCTGCAGCGTTTTATCAGACATCATGTCATTTGCAATAAATCAAACAAAGAAAAACAAAACTCGTTCAAAAGGAGTTCTCTCTAGAAAGTGAGGAACAAACCTACCAAAGTATATGAGGAGAAATAAAAATCATTTGTGAACAAGTTAGGGTACCCCCAGGATCCTCCAACTTAAATTCAAGGCTTTTTAAGACCTTTTTAATACCATTTCAAATGAAATTCAATGCCAACTTCGTACCCATTCCGACAGAATTGTGAGGGGAAAATGTCAAATCTGTATACATTTTAAACCCTAGAAAATAATTATGTACAAGGAGGTTACTTGAATTAAATATATATTGAATTATATATCAGTCATATTTAATACATACGCAACAGCATTGTAGCGCGCACGTGTGTGTAGGCCAGTGTTAATTTTGGCAGCCATTTTTGATTTAGTCTTAGTCTTCAGACGAAAATGCTTATTGGTCTTAATCACATTTGAGTCATCCTGTTTTTTATAGTTTTAGTTGACGAAAAGTCTTTGCATTTTTTGTCAATGTTTAGTCAAACTGCAGTTACTTTACTTTTGGTAAAAACTAAATAAGACCTTTGTAACAAAATCCAAGACTTTGTATACTAAATTCAAGGCTTTTAAGGCCTTAATTTGAGATGATCAAATTCAAGACTTTTTCAAGGCTTTTAAGACCCGCGGGTACCCTAACTATCAGATGCCGTTGCTGCCTTGTTCAAGCCTCTCGCGTCAACGGAAAATACCCGTACACAGTAGAGGCCGCTAACTAAATGCACATTTGACCGTCTGAAAACACAACAACAATAATAAAATACATTTGACAATTTATATTTGACAATTTCTAATAAAAAAAAAAATCGAAATACCTGACGTGTGCCTCCAAGTCATCCATCGATGGAAAAAGAGGCGCGAACTTGCTTCTTGAGGCGCCGATGACGTTGCAGCAATGTGATTGGATGATAGTTAACACATTGTGTTGGACACACTGTGTTGTTTCACTCTCTCTATTTCTTTTTCATTTTACACATGATCAACTTAAAATGACACAAAATATGTTAGAATAGCAATAACACAAAAAATGTGTTATTAATTAACACATCCTTTTTGAGAGTGTGCAATCTCATATTGGAATGGTCTTTTTGATAATTTAAAATGGAAAAATACATGTTCCGTACAACAAAGGTTTCTCCTCACAAACAAAATTAAAGAAATATCTTTTAAATTAATTCATAATTTTTACCCAGTCAAAACGTTTCTTAAAAAAATTTCAATTTTGATAGACACTAATTGCTCTCTCTGTCAAAATGACGATGAAACTGTTCTTCACTTGTTTTGGTCGTGCAGTTTTACTCTGCGACTTTGGAAAGATGTTAGTTGGTTTATCTCAAGCAATATCTTACAAAATTTCTCTGTGAATCACAAGACTGTTATTTTTGGATTCTTTGAAGCGGATTCAAATGCCTGCTTTATAATAAACTTAATTATTTTCCTATGTAGATTTTATATTCACAAATGTAAGTTTTCAAATTGTAAAACAATTTTTTTGTTATTCTTACAAGAGATAAATTATTTGATTACAATTTCTTCCTCCATTAACCCAAAAGCACTCAGAACATGTATGATTTGCAAGATTTACAAACTTTTTACTAAATGTTTAGATATCTTTTAAGTAACGCCCTTTGTCTTTCTTTTTGTCTTGTTTTTATTTTAAATTTCCAGTGTTTTCTTTCACTATTTGTATATTTTTTGTTATTGTTGTGTTCTGATTGTTATTTCACATTGTAAATTGAATGTTTGAATAAAACATTTTTTAAAAAAAACTCCACTGTTGCTTAGTTACCAATGATAGCGTGCGCGAACTCGACAATCGTCTTCCTCCAGACTCTGGCACCTTGATTTCCGAATGACATGCAAAATTTGCTTTCATCCGAAAAAAGTGCTTTGGACCACTGAGGAACAGTCCAGTGCTGCTTCTCTGTAGCCCAGGTGAGGCGCTTCTGCTGCTGTTTCTGGTTCAAAAGTGGCTTGACCTGGGGAATGCGGCACCTGTAGCCCATTTCCTGCACACGCCTGTGCACGGTGGCTCTGGATGTTTCTGGACCTTCTGTTCAGAAATTTCTTTCTGTGTCTTACCCTCTTGCTTGAGGGTGTCGATGGCCTTCTGGACAGCAGTCAGGTCAGCAGGGTTACCCATGATTGCGGTTCTCTTACGAGAGGTTCTCTCGTATTGCGTAAGTTTAGCTTACGCTACGGGAAAGATTAATCTTCTCGAGATATTGAAGCCAAAAAATTATCCTTAATTTTGTATTCATTGTCAACGCAGTGCAGCAGCTAGCAGACCTAAAGCAGGCCATCTCGCGTGCTCATAGGCTGCCCTGCGGGCAACTGCTGCAGCCTACCAGTGAGCCCGGCGTGACGTCACGCCCAATGAAGGGCGCCCGCGCCTTCATAGCGTCACAGCCCGCCAGAATGGGCGTGGCTTAGCGTATAAAAATAGGGGCTGTAGGCTGACATCCCTGGTTTTTCGTCTCTTCAGCGAGCTCTTTGCATCGCTGGATAAAGCCACCGCCGCCGTTGAACAAGCGAACAGCCAGCTTAGGACAGCGCTGAGGAAGCCGGCCGTCTCGCCACCTTCAGCCATCCGTACGAGCTTCGCTATCCGGCGACGTATCCTTTACCTTATATATTCTAAAAGAGCAGCGAGTGTCTTTTTTAAGATGCCTCGCGTTTCCTGCGGCTCGTGTAGGGCCCCGCTCAGCGATGGAGACCGCCATGTCATCTGCGCTCTCTGCCTGGGCCTTGAACATGCGGAGCTAGCCCTCGGACACGGGGGCTGCGAGTTCTGCGAAGCGCTTCCGCTGTCGACCCTGCGGGCTCGACTCGAAGCCTTCAACTCGGAAGAAGTCACTCCGCCTTGTCCGGGACCGCGCAAAAAGAAGCGCCGCTCCCAGAGACAGCCGGAAGTTGTGGCCACAGCGACTCGCTCGCCGGAGGACCTCCCTCGAGCTTCGCCTTCACCTCCCCCCCTCACCGAGGCGCAGCTGCCCTTTACGAGCCTCAATGCCGTCGCATCTGAAGATGAGGTCGAGGAGTGCTCCATCCTGGCATCGGATAGCGAGGAGTGGCCACTTCACTCCGACTCCTCGTCGATCCAGGAATCCGGCCGCACCCGCGCTGGAGCTGACGCGGAACTGATGCACCTGTTAACACAGGCTGTTGACCGACTCGGGCTCGAGTGGTCGCTGCCGAAGGAACCCATGCCGAACAGGCTCGACGGATGTTTCCTCCAGAGCCGCCGTCGTCCAGCTTCAGCGAGCAGGCCCGCCCCGTTCCTAACTGAACTGCACACGGAGCTAACGAAGTCTTGGAATGCACCGTTCTCCTCGAGACTTCAGTCCCATGCCTCCGCGTCGCTCTCCTAAGTGGACGGCGCCACCGAGAGAGGGTATGCGGCTATTCCCCCGGTGGAAGAGGCGGTCGCAGCGCACCTTTGCCCGCCCTCCGCGAGATGGCGGTCACGGTCAGCCCTCCCGTCAAAAGCCTGCAGAGCCACGTCCGCCTTGGTCGGCCGCGCTTACGCCGCCTCCGGCCAGGCCGCGTCTGCTCTCCATTCCATGGCTGTGTTACAGATCCTCCAAGCCGACCTCCTCCGGGAGTGGGACGAGAAGGGCCGTGATCCAGCTGCGGTCACAGACTTGAGAAGTGCGACGGATCTCTCTCTCCGCGCCACCAAAACGGCAGCTCAAGCCATCGGACGAGCCATGGCCTCTTTAACCATCACAGAGAGGCACCTCTGGTTGACGCTTGCGGATATGAGGGAAGCTGAGCGCGCCACTTTTCTGAACGCGCCGCTCTCCCCCACTGGTCTCTTCGGCCCAGCGGTGATCGGGATAGTTGACCGTTTCTCCGAGGTACAAAAGACCACGCAGGCCATGAACCTCTTCCTGCCGCGACGCTCAAGCTCCGCTACAGGCCGCTCTCATGAGAAGCAAGGCCAGCCTCCTGTACGAGCCAGCACACAGCGTCCAGCACAGCCCCAGCCTTCGCAGCGACGCCAGGGCGGCCGCCCTAGGTCACGCTCTGACAGCCGTCACAGACCACCACCCCCCAGAGGGCCTCGGCAGAAGATTGTGTTAAAGTCTGAGCACGCGAAGCCCTCCTAACAAAGAGAGAGAAAAGACGCGGGTGTCCCGCTGCGGCCGGACCGCCGTCAAAATTCATTGCCCTGTCAGTCCCCTACAAACAGGCTACTGCAGTGGTTCATTTAGCAGCCAACGAGCCGGTTTATTCACCCTCTCGCCTGCACACAAACGCCGTTTTCACGGCGAACCAGAGAAATCTAAAAAACGGTACAATATCTGGTCCGGCTCGCGCCGGTGGTGTTTTAAGTGTAGTGAAAGTGCCCGCGCCCCAGTGTTCACCCCTACACACAAGCACATCAAATCTCAGGTCGATCACAGAGCACACTCTCATAAAGCGCAGAAAAGCCGCTCGAGTGTTGAAAGTAAGAAATGTGTCCATAGGTCTGTGCCCACTATCTGCCCGCTCTGTTACACGGTCAAAGAAGCAGGTTATGAATGTGAGTCTCGTGCCCGCCGGAGAGCGTTCACGCTTACTAAACACCTCCCCTCGGGCGCCACCCGCGCGTTTAAGTGTTATCACGAAATGCAGGGCAGTGATAAGACGCTCCCCATCTAGCGCGATCGGGGCGTCGAATACACTTGTAAGTCTCGTGCCCGCGCACACGCGCTCACGCTTACAGGAAGTTTTTCCACCCAGAGCGCTGCTCGCGCGTCAAAAAGTGAAAAGAAAATGCTCCCCATCCCTTATGATTGGGACATCTCACATAAATCGGCCGTTTTCGGGTTTCAGCGAGCAGCCATTGCCCAGAACTGACAGCGCGAGCGCGCGCCGCGTTTTCGGCTCCGGTTCAGTTTCACAAGCCAGCGAATGGCAGCGAGTTGAACACGGAGGCCATTCACCCCTAGAGGCTCACATAGCCGCGTGGGAAAATATCCCAGGGATTTCAGAATGGGTGTTGTGCATAATAAAGCAGGGCTATACACTCCAATTCCGTCGGCGTCCCCCGCGCTTTCGAGCCCGGACCGCGACGAGAGTGAATGCGGAAGTAGCGCACCTACTTCACGCAGAAATAGCGAAGCTGCTATGCAAAAGGGCCATAGAAAAGGTACCTCGTTCTCTGAGCGAGTCAGGCTTTTACAGCCATTATTTTCTCGTACCCAAGAAGGGCGGAGCCTTCAGACCTATCCTAGATCTGAGACATTTGAACAAAGCGCTTGCGAAAAGACCGTTCAAAATGCTTACGACCAGAAAAATCCTCACGCACGTTCGCCCGAGGGACTGGTGTATTTCTCTAGATCTGAAGGATGCCTATTTTCAGATTCAGATAATTACCCCGTCACAGGCAATTTTTGAGATTCGCCTTCGACGGTCAGGTATATCAATACACCGTCCTGCCGTTCGGCCTGTCTCTAGCACCCCGTACATTTACGAAGTGCATGGACGCGGCGCTCGCCCCCCTGAGGAGTCAGGGGCTGCGAATAATGAACTATCTGGACGATTGGCTGATATTGGCGCAGTCAGAGACAGAACTGCTATCTCACAGAACAGTGCTTCTCAGTCACCTGGAAAGTTTGGGTCTCACGGTCAACTGGACCAAGAGCTCATTAATGCCCAGCCAGGCGATTGCCTTTTTAGGAATAGAACTGGATTCTGTGGCCATGACGGCTCGTTTATCGACACAGCGCGCGCCGTGTTCGCCACCTAGCCGCATCTTTCCAGAAGGGCAGCTTTCTCCCTTTGAAAACGTTTCAAAGGATGCCAGGCGGTATGGCATAAGCTGCAGCGGTGCTTCAGCTGGGCTTACTGCGCATGCACCCGCTCCAACGCTGGTTGAATGCTCGCGTGTCTCGCCGAGCTTGGGTTTCTGGCGGCCAGAAAATCAGAGTGACTCAGACCTGCATAGCGGCTCTGCAGCCCTGGTTAGTAGCCAATTGGTACCAGCAGGGGGTGACGTTGGGAACCTTCTCTTATCGGAAAGTCGTTTCGACAGACGCGTCCAACTCGGGATGGGGCGCGCTATTCGAGGGCAGACCGGTCTTTGGCCAGTGGTCAGACCAGGAGAAGTGTTTTCACATAAACTGTCTGGAAATGATAGCGGTCGAGAACGCGCTGAAGTGCTTCCTCCCGTTCATACAGGACCAACATGTTCTTGTCCGCTCGGACAACATGTCTGTGGTGTCCTATATAAACCGTCAAGGCGGTGTCAGATCCAGAAATCTCTGCAATCTGACGGAACGCCTCCTTATTTGGTCACAGATGCACCTGCGCTCGCTGAGGGTGGCGCATGTGCCTGGCCATCTAAACGACGGCCCAGACAGACTATCCAGGGACAATGTTCTCCCAGGGGAGTGGTCCCTGCACCCCCAGACGGTCCTGAAACTGTGGCGCCTGTTCGGCAGAGTGGAAGTCGACCTATTTGCGTCGAGAGACAACGCTCAATGTCCGAGATTCTTTTCAAAGGACGAGGACGCGTAGGCCCAGGTTTGGCCCAGCCTCCCACTATATGCTTTCCCTCCGGTCTCTCTGTTGCCACAGATGATCAAGAGAATCAGGGAAACGCGCCACCCGGTGCTCCTCATAGCCCCGCGTTGGGAGAATCAGAATTGGTTCCTGGAACTAGCACGGCTGTCATGCACAGCTCCGTGGCCGATTACGGTGAGGGCGGATCTCCTCTCTCAGGCTCGCGGTACGATCTGGCATCCCCATCCAGAGCGTTGGTCTCTGCACGCATGGTTGATCAACGGGTACTCGTTACCCTGCCAGAAGGAGTGATGAACACGATCACGCAGTCTAGAGCTCCTTCCACGAGAAGGCTCTACGCGTCTAAATGGTCGGTGTTCTCCAGATGGTGCACCGTCAGAGGTCTGGACCCTCGGACATGTGGGGTGGCGCATCTGCTCACTTTCCTACAAGAGTTTTTGGATAAGGGGAGATCCCCATCCACACTCAAAGTATATGTGGCGGCCGTTGCAGCGTTCGCAGAACCGACGCACGGCCAATCACTAGGAAGGCATGAATTGGTCATCCGCTTCCTTAGAGGAGCTAGAAGGATGAACCCGCCGCGCCCCCCATCGGTTCCTGTGTGGGATCTTTCATTGGTCCTCGAGGCCCTGAAAGCTTTTCCATTTGAGCCACTAGAATCCATGGAGTTGAAATATCTATCTCTGAAAACCGTTTTTCTGACTGCACTGTCGTCAGTGAAACGTGTGGGGGACTTGCACGCGCTGTCTGTCAACGCGTCGTGTCTCGAGTTCGGGCCGAATTACTCTAAAGTCATCCTCAGACCTAGACATGGCTATGTTCCTAAGGTGATGGGCACTCCATTCAGAGCGCAAGTTATTTCACTATCAGCTCTGCCAGCATCTGACAGTCAAGACGATGTGAATCCCCTCTGCCCTGTCAGGGCGCTGAGGTCTTACGTTACGCGCTCCGCCTCCTTCAGGCGTTCAGAACAGCTCTTTGTTTCGTTTGGTGGGCGCACCAAGGGTCTCGCTGCCTCGAAACAAAGCCTGTCCAGATGGATAGTGGACGCTATAGCAACGGCATATGCGTCAACAGGTCTGCAATGCCCTCTGGGCATCAGGGCTCATTCCACGAGGGGCGGTGCCTCATCGTGGGCGTGGTCCAGTGGGATTTCTATCCATGACATATGTGTAGCGGCGGGCTGGAGCTCCCCGTCTACCTTTGTCAGGTTTTATAACCTAGAAGTTCCCGCCTTGCAGGCTAAACTTTTGTCAGTCTAAAGGAGATGTGTATTCTGCCCAGATCTTCCTGCTCAGATCACTCTCTCGTGACTCAGTTCTCCTGGTTGAACTGCACCAGTAGGGTATGTGCCATGTGCCTATACAGACCAGCGCGCTGCTCTGTGTTCCCTATGTGTGCTTAGATGCAAGTGATGGCCCGCGTGGCTGGCCACCTTATTTCTTCCATTGATTGGGTTCCTCTGAAAGTTTGGAGACTCATGGTGGATGCTTGGCGCGCACGGCGTTGACAAATTGTTCCCGTAGCGTAAGCTAAACTTACGCAATACGAGAGAACCTCTCGTAAGAGAACGATACTCGGTTACTTGCGTAACCTCGGTTCTCTCTAGAGAGGGAACGAGTATTGCGTACCCGGCCGTGCTCGCGCCACGAGCGACTTTGCTTCAGTCGACGAAAAACCAGGGATGTCAGCCTACAGGCCCTATTTTTATACGCTAAGCCACGCCCATTCTGGCGGGCTGTGACGCTATGAAGGCGCGGGCGCCCTTCATTGGGCGTGACGTCACGCCGGGCTCACTGGTAGGCTGCAGCAGTTGCCCGCAGGGCAGCCTATGAGCACGCGAGATGGCCTGCTCTAGGTCTGCTAGCTGCTGCACTGCGTTGACAATGAATACAAAATTAAGGATAATTTTTTGGCTTCAATATCTCGAGAAGATTAATCTTTCCCGTAGCGTAAGCTAAACTTACGCAATACTCGTTCCCTCTCTAGAGAGAACCGAGGTTACGCAAGTAACCGAGTATCGTTTTGAGTAATGAAACAGGCTGGGTGTTAAAAGCCTCAGGAATCTTTTGCAGGTGTTTAGAGTTAATTAGTTGATTCAGATGATTAGGTTAATAGCTCGTTTAGAGAACCTTTTCAAGATGTGCTAATTTTTTGAGACAGGAATTTGGGGTTTTCATGAGCTGCATGTATGCCAAAATCATCAGTATTAAAACAATAAAACACCTGAAATATTTCAGTTGGTGTGCAATGAATCTAAAATATATGAAAGTTTAATTTTTATCATTACATTATGGAAAATAATGAACTTTATCACAATATGCAAATTTTTTGAGAAGGACCTGTATATAGGCGGGGACTTGATTTTGTCCATCAGGAATTGATGGGATGGTAGTTTGCCGTGATGCTTAAAATCTTTTATTTTTTTTAAAGATTACGAGTGCACATGAATAAATAAATAAAAAATATGTCCACAGATAATTTGTTTATAATATATACCACAATATTCCATAAATAGATTTCATGATTTCACTTTTATAGTACTTACGTATTTAACACTAAATACGAACAATAGCAATGCGTACAATGATTTTCCACAGTGGGAAAATCTCTAATTTTGTAATCCAGTGATAAAATCCTTGCATAACACGTCTAACACATTTATTTTTCATTTAGCTATAGCTGTGTACATAGTGGAGACACAGATTACCACTTTCTTTGACCGCTAATAGCTTTCAAAACACCACCATCTGTCACATCTGAACGTGCTTTATTATTAAACATGTAAAAGACATATGTGAACATATGGTCACACATGCTACATATTGAACGTGCATAGCTAAATCCAGCAGCAACAGTAAAGTGGCAAATGAATAGAACCACAGCTTAAGACACTATTTAATTCATCATGATTTCCTCTGGGAACAAAACATTAATGAAAGAACACAAACAACATGTTACTGTATCACTGTACATAATAATACTGACATACATGATTATAACTGTAATAATCATTATAATTTTACTGAACTATTTAAATGTATGATAAATTACTATGGTGTTGTAGGGATAGTCTATTTTATGTTAGTACACCTGCAGCTGTGCATCAAACATTGTTTAGTTCAGCACAGACAGTTTGCATTGCGGATGATTTATGATCTTGTGCTGTAGTGCTACGTTAATCATTTTCACGCATCTTTTTCTCATGTTGAGATTTATATACAGTATATTGTATAAGCAAACACATTCTGGGTCAAGAAAAAGGCTTGTTATTCATGCCTCAGGCAAGAGAATAGATTTTGCATATCTTGTTCTGATTTACCACAGAGCCCACGCAAAGCGTTTAGAGTGTCCTTCTTATATTTCATAGAATTGTGGTTAATTTTCATTGCCTTTATGTTAACCACAAACCAATGCTTACATTGTGATTTAATGCATGAGTTGTAGTGTGACCACCATGTGAACCACTTCATTTATAATCTGAATATTTTCCTCTCAGAATTCAGGGCAGAGAATTTACGCACTATGAGTACAATGACTTAATTAAGGCTATTTTCGCATCAGGAACACTGGGCAAAATTCATAAAGATTTTTCTGCTGACTCCTAGAACCATGTTATGTATTAACCATTCTATATTAGAAGATATCAAAACAGCTGCAAAGTGATAGTGTAAATATTGCAATGTGTTCTTATTAGTAATCATAGAGTTTGAATGTGTTGTGAAACGAGGTTACAGCACACATTAACTGTTATTTGTACAGTATAGACGCTGAAAAGTACTAAACGTTGACAGCATTTAAAATGTAGACATTTTATGTATTAACAACAATGAATAAAAACAATTATTAGGAATCTTTTCAGGTTAATACAGTTAGGTTAATTTTATTGTACTTAATTAATCAGATTAAATTCAACATCACATTTCTAAAAATATATATTTTAATACTTTATAAATGTTTTGATTTTTATCATAATATATGATGTATTAATATAAAAATAATAATATTTTAAAATATGTTTTAAATATCAATGAACATTTATTATTCATTTATGTCTGCTTAAATACAGCACATTTTCATGGTTAAATTGAATAGAAATTGTTAGTTGCTACAAACAGGATTTCTTTAAATATGTAAGTTTAAAATGTATTTGTTTCTTTTTTTTTCAAAAGTATAGTTGTTTGTTTCCTTCAACATGCATTGGAAATCTGTGAGTCTAAACCATCTTGTTAATTTACGATTCAATTTCCAATTGTGTCTGCTAAGATTACTGTGGTAGATGTCTCATTCTCAAATAACACATTCCCACTCTCAGGACAATTTACGTTTTTGATGGAATTCGCTATGGCTTTAGTTGGGTGATTTCAGACCTTGTTAAAAGTTCAATCACCAGCTCCTCAGCGCATAATGGATTAATAGATGACTGAACAACATCCAGGGTCACAGATGCTATCAGGATAGGAAATGTCTCCACAGATTTCCACAGAAGAAATATGTGGGTTTGTTCAATAAAATGTTAGGTTAGTAGAATGAACAAGGTTATTTGGCAATACTAAATCACAGTTTATTTTATAACATCTAGTTAAGCATGTTGAGTACAAACAAAAGTGTCAAGATTAATATTGCAAGTGCATCGTTAATATAAAAGTACACTGTGATATTGAGCCTCTTATTGGATGATGATCAAATATTAGTTGGCCTATACTATATATTAACAACTATTCAGTAATATTAAAGTAAATTTAATATTATACCGGCAAATTTACACCAACAGGATAGTATGTCTGAATACATAGAATACATACAGGTGGCGAAAAGTACCTGGATGACCTAATGTACATAACTCTACCGAGATTCTGAAGTGCGCATTCGATAGACCCTTTACTATCCCATGAGGCCACCGGAAAAGATTTGTGAATGAAGCGACGCAAATGACGCAGTAGGTCAAATGACAATGACAACATGGCGAATGTAATGTGTCCGAATTTCATTCATACTGCAAACATTCATACTATATAGAATGTACTGTTTTAATGGTTGTGAAGTAAGTTTCAAACCATATGTAGTACCTACAGTATGCTATTTCGGATGCAGTGATAGCATCATACCAGTAAGTTACTGGTAATGTTACAACTCCCCATCCCAGAAAATTGCTCTTTGATTTACCTTATTTTTGAAAATGTCCTGTTCACACATGATCTCTTAACGGTAATTTACCAGTAAAGACTGTATGTAACACTGTGCTTCGCAATTGTTCAGATTCAACTTGTGTTTGCTCTTTTGTTTCTGAGTTGGTTTCTATGGTTGCTCTGGCAATTATGTTGCAGGCCAAGGTCAAAAACAACTAGGATGGGTTTGCAATGTTGTCTTGCGATATGAAAAGCGCTATGGCGCTAGGCAACTAAGTCTAATGAAGGCTGCTTAATTAGGCGTAGTAGCCCAGTAGCACAGCGCTTGTCAGAAACGTAGGAGGCTGATATGCATGACTTTATTTTGCTGCCGTCTCCGCCACACAGTGAAAGACGTGAAGACACCTCATCACTGGGCAGCGGATATGTCTCCATATATTATCATTTTCTACGTGACCTGCTGATCGACAATAGCACAACCTTGTTTCAGCAACAACAATTTGTCAATCACACTTGCTAAATATGATCAGATTTGAATCGGATATGCACAAAAATTTCATTTGGACTGAAGTCTGAACAAGGCTATTGTTCTAAAATAAAGTCACAGGACTGAATCTATTGGACCTTCAGGAAGTAATTAAAAAAAGTTTCCAACATCGGTGTGAACTTTGGTCTGTGCGTGTGTGTGTGCTTGTATCTCCCTATATGTTTTGTCCTCACAAGGATAATACCAGGAATTTTCAAACATTTTTGCCCCCCCCCCCCCCAATTGGAAACCCAGCATTTTTGTGTGTGTGTGTGTGTGTGTGTGTGCGTGTGTGTGTGTATCTCCTGTCTGAATCTCACTCCACACTACCCAGACAGAATTACACAGTACCTACTGACAGTGAAATAAAGCTTTGCATCTCAGATCAAAGGCTCCCCTGGAGAGATGACTCTATATCGACAGATTAAATGGAAATGTATTCTACTTTTTGTTCTGCTATTCCTCTCTTTCTTTTTTTCTCTACTAAATTGTATAGGGGCGCCATTCCTACAAGAGCAACATGTATCAACTTGAAATGGTCCATTTCTACCTCATCTCTTTAATGCAGACAGACATGAAGCTGGTTCGGAAGGGGTGGTGTGAGGGGGAGAGAGAAAAAGATTTAGGGTAGTTGAGACACTGTCTTGGCTCTTGCTGATGGGATCCAACCATCATCTATCTTTATAGTCTTGGTTAGACTCATACATTCGGGTTCAAAAGTCTCAGTCAGACTTTTATTGAACAAAGTTTAGGATTTGGGAAAATGTTAAACAATGTAACGTTATGATGTAATTGTAATGTGTCTGTTTTGGCTTCGTTTTCACTGCTCCTAATCATCGTTAGATTCCTTGGTTGTTTATTAATTTTCACACCTGTTCTGTTCTCCGTTGTTTACTCTCCTTGTGTTAAGCCCTTAGTTCTTTTAGTTCATTGTTCAGTGTCATCTATGTTTTATTTGATTGTCAGTTATTTCAGAGTTATCTCCTATGTGTTCTCTTGTGGATTCTGCTCATTGAAGAAGGTTTTAGTTACTCGTGCGACTCTCTGCAACCAAGTGTGACAGTAATACTAATAAGATACTAATAAGATTCTGCACCATTTTTTTTTGTTCACTAATCAAATACACAAATTGTGACTGATTTTACAGACCATGTTATTTTAATATTATTTGGAGATATATATGCAATTTAATTGTATGGCATTGATGCAGTTTTTTTAAGTAGGCAAATAGTATACTGTATATTTTCTGTATTTACTGCACATTATTGTTGGATGCATACACTTTTTTTGTAACTGCTGTGTAATTTAGCTGATATGATAAAGTGTCTGAAGCTACAACGCTATCTCACGACCAATTCCCGTGAGATCGGATTGGAAGCTACAGCTGCTCACAGCATTATGGAGTTTGCTACACTACAAGCTACACCACAAAGCTCTTAATCATGGAGGTCACTGAAACAAGGGCATGAAAGTGAATTGAATCGATCCATATACCTGATCAAGCCTCCATTTGATAGATGTTATTCCACACAAACTGGCACAGTAATCTGTTTTTCAGGATAAAATGAAAACAGTAAAAAAAACAAGGCATCAAAAAAACTGCACTACAAAATCTGTGGGAGGGAGGAAGGAATTTTTTTTTGATAAATAACAGGTAGTTTTGAAATTAAATGATTAATTATCATATATTTTTGAATTAACCTGAACCCAGTTTTAAATAAAGATTGGGCTAAATGTCATTACTATATTCTTTTAGGTTTCCAGTTATTTTAAAAATCATCTGTCCCTTTGTTTTAAGCACAATTCAACAGATGGGCTGTTGGGAAATTGAGAGAATAGAAAAAGCGTGTGAAAGAAGTAACTTTATTTTTGGAACCAGGAATTGACACCGACTGGATATGAACTATGGTTGCCCCAACTAATTATGGTTGTATTACTTTTTTTTATTAAAAAAAATGAGAAAAACATTTTGATTTGATATATTCAGACACATAACTAAACCCAGTGGATCTGACAAGTTCAGTTTGACAAATAAGACCTAATTTTTCTTAAGAGAAGAAACGCATCAAGAATTTTGCTTCTGCACATACAAGAATGATACTGCCGATCGTTTGTAGGGAAGGTGACTGACCTAAAATATTCAAATAATTGAGTAAATCAAGTATTTTATTTTTCATAAGCATGATAGTCACGGAGAGGTCAATTTGTATTCTCATGAAACCATCTGCAGTTTGATCATTTCATTTAAACAGCTACCTCACATTTGCTGGAAAATGAAAGTGCTGCAGAGAACAGAAAGCTTGAATTACAACAAATAGATATGTTGACCCGTATCACATTATGAGATGGTTCCTATGAACAACATCAAATTACTATATGGAATATCAAAAGAAAAATGATGCCATTTATTTAATAGTGTATATTTACTCTATACGCAGTGGGAATTTTGGTGAATTTAGCCTTGATGATTAGACATAATCTCTATAGACGTCAATCAGACCTTTCATGACTGACCTGTACTTGTACCTGTGCTCAAAAACACTTACTTGTAATATCAAGCCAAGCCAGAACACTTGCATACATTGAGCTCTGAAATTGCCCCAAAGTACACATTAGCTTTTCAAAAACTGAATGAAGACCAAACATGAGATAATGTGGGTTAAAAAAAATCCTGTGAGCACATGAATTAAGTACTTGTTGTCTTGGGCAAGTAAAAACAAAAATGTCTGTAAATTGTTTAGGTTTTCACAGACGAGGCCAAAAGTAAAGGATACAAATTCCCACTGTCAGAAAAAAACAGATTGTCACTAGAGTAGTATAAGTGACAATTAGTTTTATCTTATCTGAGAAATTTACCCTGTAAGACATTTTATATAATAGTCTGAAAAAAAAGGCTTTTTTGGCTTTACAGCAGTATGATATATATGGAGCTTACTTGAGGGAAAAAAATACTTCAGTTTTATTCAGATTCAAAAATATGCAATCTGGCGCAGTTGCTGATGTTTACATAACCAAAAAGTAAGATGAAATTCTGATTGCTTGAAATGTAAATCAATGAAATGTTTTAACCGTATAGCAGACTTGCAAACAATGCATATAAATATCACTTGTCAATCTATATATCCTAATAAAAAAGTCTTAGTAAGATGATTTTTAAATGCTAAATGATCAAAGCTCTGTAGTGTTAACTGTGAGGGGCAAAACACTATGCAATGCAATTCAATGATGATTGAGAGATGTATAAATAAATGCTCCTCAAAAGCCGTTGTATCATATCTGATACATTTTAACATGACTTGTCTACAAAATTTAAACCTAAGATGTTTCAGTCCAGTAAATGTTCATCACAAACTATTACTAACAATGTAAAATGTAATAAAATACAGTAAACAACGGCATGTGTGTATATACCACAGTCTTTGAAATTATACTTCATCAGATGATAATTTAGTGACCTTATAAACTGGAAAAAATTTTCTTAGAGTGGATAAGTTATGGATGGAGAACTATTCAAATATATTTAGTTGCTTAAAATCAATTGATGTAAATGTTTTGTGTTTCCTTTCGTGTGTTCGTCGTGAGTGAATGCAAAGTTTCTCGAACAAACATTTTTCGAACGGAAGCCAAGTTTATAGGAGGAACGCAATGTTTTGCGAGCATATGTAAAGTTTCTTTAGTACGTCCCCCTAAAGGGACATGGAGGTGACACAAATATGAGATTTGTTAGGAAAAATAATAAATCAATGCATTTGCGTTCCCTCGCAAAACGTTTTAAATTCCGCCGAGAAACTTTGAGGTCCCTCGCAAAACCTTATGAGAGCGAGCGAACGCAAAGTTCCCTTTCGTGGTCACTCCGAGTTACGTCGGAATGACGACGAAATGGGGTTTCGCTTAGAAAGCCTATCAACTTCGAGTATTAAAAAACGAGCCAATGGCAAAGAAATGCCATGGGTCTGCGGAATTTGCATGACGTAACTCCGCCCCACCTCGTGGGTATAAAAGGAGGACGCCGGCAACATGCAGTTATGTTTTCGCTTTGGAGCCAAGAGTTTCTCTTCACTCCACAAGCCATTTCTGAATTGTCAGCTTCACAAACGAGTTCCTCTGGTGTTGGTGTAACGGCGATCTCCAGCGAGCGCGTGCTTCCTGCTTATCTGTGCAGTGGTTTGCCAGTAAGTGCGTGTCTCCCCGGACGCTTCAACACTCAGAGTGTTTCTCTCACAAAAGAGCTTGCACGCGGCACGTCTTTTTAAAGATGCCTCGCCCGTGCACTTCTGGTTGCGGCAGATTAGTGTCTGACTCTGATGGGCACGAGCGCCTGTCTAGTATGTTTGGGCATGGATCATGCTAGAGCAGCGCTCGTGGATGACTCATGTTCTCTCTGTGGGAACATGACTATCGCGTCACTTAGGTCGAGACTCAATGAACTCGCAGGAGTGAGAGTCCCCTCAACCACACCCCGATCTAGTGCTCCCTCGCGGGGTGCTACGGTTGGTGGCCAGGGTGACCTAAGGGTTACGGTCTGGAACAAGGCGCCGGCTATGTGTCCGCGACCCCAGCCCCCCTCCTCTGTGACGGTGCCCGCTAGTGAACCTCCGATTCCCGCGGGTCAACCTTCGGGTGGCCCGCGAGTTTCGGTTGAAGCTACAGAGGACGAGCATGATGAGATCTCGAAGTCCTGGAAGACCCCCCTGTCTTCTCGGGACCGCTCGCTGGTCTCATCCGCCTTTCCTCCCCTCGATGGGGCAGCTGCCCGTGGGTACACTGGGCTTCCCCCGGTTGAACGCTCTGTTGTGATGCAACTGTGTCCTCAGAGTGCTTCTTCTCGTGGCGAGCCTAAGCACCCATCCAAGGCCTGTAGATTTTCGTCTACTTTGGTGGCGAAGTCTTACAGAGCGGCGGGACAGGCAGCTGCTTCTTTGCATGCGATGGCCACTCTGCAGGTCTACCAGGCCCAGATGCTCAGAGACATGCACGAGGGTAGGACAGACCCAGGGCTCTTTGATGAGCTGCGCGCCGCAACCGACCAGGTAGCCGCGCGCTCCCTGGGCCTGGTGATGTCCACTTCGGTGGTCCAGGAGAGACACCTCTGGCTGAACCTGGCCGACATGCGGGATACCGAGCGGACTTGTCTGCTCGATGCACCCCTGTCCCAGGCCGGCCTCTTCGGCGTCGCAGTTGAGGTTTTGCCCAACAGTTCTCAACTGCACAGAAACAGACTGAGGCCATTAAACACATTCTGCCCTGCCGACCCGCTGCTGCCTCGACGTCGGCTGGGCAGACGTCTCAGCCTGTTTCCCGCGAGGGCGCCCTCCTAAGGCTCCCACCCCTCCCGCTCGGCCAAAGCAGCAGCCTTCACCCATGCCCAGTCATGGAGGAAGCCGTAGGAAGGCTCTCCAGCCCCGCCCACCGCCAAGCGCCGGGCTAAGCGGCGCTCCTGTGACGGGCTGCTCAGGGATGATGGTTGTTTCTCAGGAGATGGTAGCAGGACCACTCCTTCCCCCGGTGGAGGGCCGGGGGAGAATCTTTTGTTCTCCACTCCCCGCTGCTCACCCACGGGTGGGCAGCACCCTAATGTGGTTAAAGAAAGAAACAATCCTCTCATCTCTGAGCTCACAGAGTTCTCGGACGACACAGAGCGCCGCCCCCAAGCCGTGCTCTCCTCGTCCCCCTCTGTCCCAGAGTCGGTTGACACGGCGTGCCTCTGTCGCCAGACCCCTGGCAGAGCAGGCCCCCGCGAGACGACCTTCCTGGTCCTTCCCTGGCCCCCTCTGCCAGGGCGCAGTTGTTAACTGTGCCCCCACACCGGGCCGCTATGCCGTCCACGTCTGGGCCAGTTACTCCGCTTCGCTGCCCCTCCGGGGGGACGCCTGCGGTTCGCATGACCCCGCTGGTTCAGTTCCTGGGAGCCTGGCTAGAGCTTCCCCGTCTGTCCCGCTGGGTCACCCGAACCATCAGGCTCAGCTATGCGATTCAGTTTGCGCGGTCTCCTCCCCGCTACATGGGAGTCCGCTCCACAGTGGTCGGTGGCAATGCCCCCATCATGAGAGCAGAGATTGCCACCCTGCTGGCGAAGGGTGCAATCGAGACTGTCCCTCCAGCCGAGATGAGGTCCGGCTTCTACAGCCCTTACTTCATTGTCCCCAAGAAAACCGGTGGGTTACGACTGATCCTGGACTTGCACGTGCTGAACCGCTCCCTTCAAAGGATGCCGTTCAAGATGCTCACCGCCAAATGCATTTTCGAATGTGTTCGGCCCCAGGAGTGGTTTGCAGCGATCGACCTGAAGGACGCCTACTTTCATGTCTCCATTCTTCCTCGGCACAGACCGTTCCTCCGGTTTGCTTTCGAGGGGCAGGCATACCAGTGCGCGGTTCTCCCTTTCGGGCTAGCCCTGTCTCCTTGCGTCTTCACGAGGGTCGTCGAGGCAGCCCTTGTTCCCCTTCGGGTTCACGGGGTTCGCATCCTGAACTATCTCGACGACTGACTTATCCTAGCTCACTCTCGAGACCAGGTTTGCGAACACAGGGACCTTGTGCTCCGGCACCTAGCTCGTCTGGGCCTTCGGGTCAACTGGGAGAAGAGCAAACCTTGCCCCGTGCAGAGGATCTCTTTTCTCGGTATGGACATCGACTCGGTCGCCATGTCCGCGCAGCTTACGAGCGAGCGCGCACAGTCACTGCTGACTTGTCTGAGACAATTTCAGGGCAAGAGTGTGGTTCCACTGAAATATTTTCAGAGGCTCCTGGGGCATATGGCATCTGCAGCCGCGGTGACGCCGCTCGGATTGCTTCATATGAGACCGCTTCAGCTTTGGCTTCGCGACCGAGTCCCGAGGTGGGCATGGCAACAAGGCACGCTCCGAGTATCAGTTACTCCGACCTGCCGTCAGACCTTCACCCCGTGGTCGAACCTCAGTTTTCTCAGGGCAGGTGTCCCCCTGGAACGAGTTTCCCGGCATGTTGTTGTCTCAACAGATGTCTCCACCACGGGCTGGGGCGCCATGTGCAATGGACATGCTGCCGCGGGCTCCTGGACAGGACCCCAGCGCCTGTGGCTTGTCAATTGCCTCGAGTTGCTGGCAGTACGCCTTGCCCTGCACCGCTTTCGGGCGTTGCTCAAGGGTCAACACGTACCAGTCCGATCAGACAATACCGCCACTGTAGTGTACATCAACCATCAAGGTGGTCTACGCTCCCGCCGTATGTCGCAACTCGTTTGCCACCTCCTCTTATGGAGTCAGAAGCATCTGAGGTCGCTTCGAGCCATTTACATTCCCGGAGCCCTGAACTGTGCAGCCGACGAGCTCTCACGGCTTCAGCCCCTCCCTGGAGAATGGCGACTCCATCCCCAGTCGGTTCAGCTGATTTGGGACCAGTTCGGGGACGCACAGATATGTCTCCCTCCACCCTCAAAGTTTATGTTGACGCTATTGCCGCACACCATGACTTGGTGGAAGGTAAATCTTTAGTGACGCACGACCTGGTCGTCAGTTTCTTGAGGGGAGCGAGGAGACTGAATCCTCCTCGCTCTCCTCTCGTTCCCTCTTGGGACCTCGCAGTGGTTCTAACTGCCCTGCAGAGTGCTCCCTTTGAGCCTCTGCAATCAGTGGAGCTTAAGTTCCTGTCAATGAAGACAGCGCTCCTGGTTGCATTTGCCTCTGTCAAGAGGGTAGGGGACCTGCAATCATTCTCCATTGACGAAGCATGCCTGGAATTCGGGCCGGCTTACTCTCACGTGATCCTGATACCCCGGCCTGGATATGTGCCCAAGGTTTCTACCACTCCCTTCCGGGACCAGGTGGTGAACCTGCAAGCGCTGCCCTTGGAGGAGGCAGACCCAGCCTTGGCACTGCTCTGTCCAGTACGCGCTCTCCGCGCCTATGTAGACAGGACGCAGTGTTTCAGGACCTCAGACCAGCACTTTGTCTGTTATGGTGGGAAGCTGAAGGGAAAGGCTCTCTAGAGGCAGAGGTTGTCTCACTGGATAGTGGACACCATTGCTTTGGCATACCAGCATCAAGGTTGACCGTGCCCCCTTGGTGTGACTGCCCACTACACCCGGAGTGTGGCATCCTCTTGGGCTCTAGCGCATGTCGCCTCGCTAACAGACATCTGCAGAGCTGCAGGCTGGGCGACACCTAACACATTCGCTAGATTCTACAATCTCCGAGTGGAGCCAGTGTCCTCTCATGTACTGGCTTCAACTAGCTAGTACTGGACCCGCTCAGGTGTCTTCGCTTGCTCGCCATTCCACTCCACGGACTGGATACGTGCGATATTCTCCTCAGGTGAGCTTCTCCGCAAGCCCTGAGTTCCTCCAGCACCCCTGATGCTAGCGCCAGTGTCTATTGCCTGTGCGTCGGCTAGGTGCCTCCCGTGTGCATGGTCCCTCCCCGGAGCAACCACCACACGTGTATTTCCCCTGTAAGCCTCTCTGAGCATGTGGATCTCCCTTGGCAAGCCACCTTGCCACCACTGGGGTTGAAATATTCCACCTGCGGCTGGACACCCCAGTATTCTCCATGTGTTTCCTTCGGGTCATATGTGTATTTCCTCTAACTGTGGGATATGCTTCCCAGTGTACCTTGGTATTCCTGTGTTAAATAGGAGTCCTTCGTTCGTGCTAGTCTCACACAAGGGTCTCAGATTTACGCAGGGCACTGGAAGACAGCTGTGAAGGTGGCGTGATTAGACTGTTAACCCCATTTCGTCATCATTCCGACGTAACTCGGAGTGACCACAAAGGGAACGTCTCGGTTAGTATGTAACCCTCGTTCCCTGAGTAGGGAACGGAGACGTTACATCTTCCTGCCACTTCCGCTGTACCATGGGGATCGCCTGAGTTCAGTCTTGGCTCCTCAGCGAAGAAACATAACTGCATGTTGCCGGCGTCCTCCTTTTATACCCACGAGGTGGGGCGGAGTTACGTCATGCAAATTCCGCAGACCCATGGCATTTCTTTGCCATTGGCTCGTTTTTTAATACTCGAAGTTGATAGGCTTTCTAAGCGAAACCCCATTTCGTCGTCATTCCGACGTAACGTCTCCGTTCCCTACTCAGGGAACGAGGGTTACATACGTAACCGAGACGTTTCCCAGCGGAAAGCAAACGTTTTTGCAAGAGAACACAAAGGTTCACGGGAAAATGCTAAACATTTGTGAGAGAACGTCAAAGCATTGACAATTATTTTTCCTTCACCATGTCCCTTAACGGGCTCCGTACCATACAGTATGATACAGTACGAGACACATGAAAGTAGCGCATGCTTCAGTATTTTGCAATGGAGGACAGAGAACATTAGGAAATATCAGACTGCTGAATGCAGAGATTGACCAATCAGAATCAAGTATTCCAGAGTGCCACAGAGTACATAATAACCAGGTAAAGTAATAACAAATACCACTGAGGAGCATTTACATTATAATAAAATAAAAGCTAATGTTGCAGGAGGATTGGGCTAGTTCTGTCTTAAGGATTAGAATAGATGAATGTTTCCCATTATTAGGGAGATGAGGTGGTGAAACCCTGAACTACATTTTCTCGGGAAGTAGCTATATGCCACAAGCATGGATATATGATGTGTTCTTGTAATGATAAAAACATTTTGGAATAATTTTGCCTGTTCCCAATTTCAAGCAAGATAACGTAGTACTCTTATTCCCTATTAAGAGTGTTTATTGGATTTCCCAGCATGATCGGTACCATCAGCATCTGAGCTGATCTGTTTGTTCGCTTATCGTGTTAAAGCAAGGCCCACCCCCTCACATATTCTAATATGTGTAACCTTAGTTTGGCATAGCGGCTGCCTGGAGCTTTTGCCAATGCAAGTTTGTTTTTGTTGTTGCCGTTTCTACCGCTATGTGGATGTAGATGTAGGAGGCAGAGAAAATGGCAACAGGTATTAATACTGCTGGTTTCTTTTCAGACAGTTTCCATGGCAATTGCAGAGAATCTTTCTAAGGTGGAGGGGCTTGTGTTCCTGCAATTCAGTAGCAGGATGATTTTTTCTAAATGGCCATAGGGGTGAATATAAGGAAGGACAATCACAATAAACAGTGTTTTTCTGTCAATCTGTTTTGCAGGTCCATTGCGTAATGACGTTTTCTCAGGGAATTGAAGAAGAAATCATGTTGCTGTATGCACAAGTCACTTGTGCACAGGTGACAGTGAGAGAACCCTGGAAGGTTAAAATAATGCTTGGGTAATCTATTTTTTTTTCTTACTGGAAGAACATTCCTATCAAAGATTCCCAAACCTTACCATGAACTACTCATAACATAAGAGATTATGTTGCTGAACCCCTAAACTCTGATACTTGTCCTGATTTATTACTAAAATGCTTTTTTTTAGGAATGTTGTTCGAAGATCAACGAGGATGTTGATGAGAATGTCCTACTCTGCAATATTGTTTATCCATAGTGCTTTGCTCTGATGTAGCCATGAAATAAGGCATGCAACAAACTCATGTTGCAGCATAGCATTGGCTATGATTTAATCACTTTGTACTTTAAATGACAGCTCCCCCTTGGCATTATATTTGGTACTGCAACCTGTGTGTGCAATGTAAGTAAATGTGAATTATATCACTTTTTTCTGTTCTTGTCTCATGTCTGAAGCTCTTTTCAATGTCCATGGAGTTCCCTTTGTTACATCTCCAGATATGACTTGGCACTTTGGCTTTGCTGAAAACGGAATTTAATATCTTTTTTTTTTAATGGGTCAATATCTTTCATGTACCATCTTAGGTATTTTAAAATCTGTTTATCTGGTTTGTCTGTTCTTACACAATAACAGCAAGAAAAAAGAACATTCTGTCATCATTCATATCATACCAAACCTCAGTGACTTTCTTTTTCTGTGGAACTCACAAGATTACATTCAAAAGACTATGCTAGTCTTTAAAATCCAAGCAATAATTGGCTGCTTCATACAAGGACAGAACATACCCCATTTGATCTAAATTTGAAGCATATGAGAGCTTTTTGTGTAGAACAGGCCGAAATTCATTGTAACTATATGGGGGGAAGGGGGGCATTAGAAAGTGGGTACTAATTTTGCTCAGTAATAGTCAGTCACATGAGTAGCAATGCTAAAAAAAAAAACAGTTCAATATTTTTGTGGAAACCGTGATACATTTTTTCAGTATTCTTTAAATAATAGAAAGTTCAAAATCACAGCATTTAATTGAATTTTTTGATGCATCTTTGCTGATTAAATGTATTAATTTCTTAAAAAAAAAATCTTAGTGACCCCAAACCTTTGAACAATAATGTATAATGTAATATGAGCAATGTGCAATTATTTTGATGATTGTGGTATTATTTCTGTTGTATTTGCATGTATTATGGATCACATGCAATGTAAAGTGTGATTATAACGTTGCAAAGAAAAGCGCCTTTTACTTTGACTGACCTTCAAAAAGACATATTTCCAGAGATTAAATCCCATGTCACTGTAGCCTGTACCAGTACCTGTCATTTGCTGGATAAATAAGATTCTAGCTCAAAAATCCATCTAGATGCCACCAGTCCCATGGGTCATATAATCTGAGTCTTGTGTTTTGGAATATGAATGTGGCATCAGTGTAAATTCTTTCAGTGATGTTTTTTTTTTTTTTTTCGTTAGCATGAAATCAGGCAGATACACACAGGCAGATGAATTATTCAGTATGCCAAATGAATTCAATTTCCACCAACTTTGAAGTTAGGGGTATGTCTTTTTGGCCACTAAATAAAGCATTATTTAGGTTTTCTCTTTATTTTAATTTTTTTTATTTATTTTTTTTACATCAAAACACGTCAAAATATTTCCTGTTTATTCCTAAATAGAATGAGGAAATTGTGGATTTACCATAATCTGTTACCAGGGTCATTATAGTTCAAACTAAAACTATTAAAACATTTATGTTAATTGAAATAAAGCTGAAATAGGTCACAAAAGCCACACAAAGAACAACGACTCAGAATCAGAAACAGAATCATTCTCAGCAACCTGTTTTTCCATAATGCAGTAAAAGCAGACAAACCACTCATGATCAGCCACAGTTTAGAGGTCAGCCCGTCCCATACACTCGAAAAAATAATCCTAAATATCACAGTAATAATTAACTTTAATAACTTAAAATCTCTGAACATCATTTACTTGATTGTTTGAGTTAAACATACCAAAATAGTTGACTTGTTTGTCTAAAATTTAGTTATATTTTAAAAAAAGTCACTAAAAGTATTTAGTATTTGACCAATCATTTATTTCTTTATAATACACTTAATGTTATTTGTGAAATGTAGGCAATGGTGTATAAAACAGTATAAAATCTGCTGTATTGCTGTACTCCTACAATAAAGGCCGATGTTATAACGTTACATGGTTGTGTGGAGGAATTAATTTTACAGGAAATTAAAAGTTAATATTACTCATAAATAAAAACAATTAATATTACTCACAAATATTTTTCTACTCAATTTTATTTGTTAATGTTCCAAATACTCAGATCGACTTAATTTTACTCAGTTCATGTGGTAGGCTATATGTAATATATTTCAATGCGTTTAAATTTAATCAATATTTTTAAGTGTAAAAATGTTTCACCAAAAAAAAAAAAGAGTAAATCACAGCAGAAGTTTTTAAAGTGTACAGAAGCACTGCATCCCTTAGCCCTCCACCTCAGGCCTCCTCCAGCACAGTAGCCTAGCAACTATCCATGGCTAGTGACAAGTGCAACTGTCTCCCACTTGCCAGTATGGGAGTGAAAGCACAGATGCTCTTATGTGTGAGGAACAAACTAAATGAGTGCTGCTGTTTGGGCACAAAGTCATGCCACTCATGATCCATTTAAAGTACAAAGTGAGTCAGACTCTGAACACAGATGGCTATAACCAGCCCCATTGCTTTTATTCAACATCCGGGACCAGTAATCCATCTCTGCTTCTTTCACTGTTGGTCTGTTGTTGGTAGTGTTTTGGAACTGGTTTCTAGCTGCATTCAACTGGAGTGTGTTTCCCAAAAGCATTGTTAGCCAACTATGGTCGCAAGTTTCTTTGAACTCTGTTGGCAACGACGGAACTTGCGACCATGTTGGTTTTGGGAAACGCACCCCTGATCAGAAGCTGGTACAACCTGGTAGACCAAAATTCAACCAACAATCAAACCAGCTTGTGGTCGTTTTTAGACTAGCTAGTCACTATATGTTATATTTATGGATAATACAATATCATAAAAGAAGTATATATTATGTTATATACATTTTATAGTAAGGTTAGTTAAATACATTATTCAACATTAACCAGTTGTATTTTGAATGAACTAATGTAGTTCAGGATCAGAGGTTACTCTTCTGATGGAATTTGACTTACGTATGGCCGTTACTGGAAGTCAGTAATTCTAGTTATAAATATGGATATTTTTCTTACAAAAACGCATCGCTTAGCTTCAGAAGGCCCCTTGGAGCCATATGGATTGCTTGTAAGATGGATGAATGTGATTTTCTGGGTTTCAAAATACTATTCACTCCCATTATAAAGCTTGGAAGAGCCAGGATATTATTTAATATAACTCTGATTGTGTTCGGGTGAAAGAAGAAAGTTATATACACCTAGGATGGCTTCATGGTGTGTAAATTATGGGATAATTTTCATTTTTTAGTGAAATAAACCTTTAACATAATAAATAAATACTGTAACAAATGTATTGCTTATTGTTAGTTTATGTATAACAAATGTTAAAGTAATGGGACATAATTTTACAGTGTTACCCGTTTTATTTTATCCAATTTTTTTAATGGCTTAATTTCAGATTATCTGAAAATTCCTGAGTAGGAATAATATTCAACATTCTAGATATACTGTAGGTATACTAACATTCAAAAGCTTGGGGTCAATACATTTTTTTTTTTTTTTTATGAATTAATACCTAATTTGCAAGGATGTATTAAACTGATCAAGAGTGACAGTAAATACAAATACATTTTTGAAATTGTTCTTTTGAACTTTCTATTAATCAAAGAATCATGAAAAAAATCTATCCAGGTTTCCACAAAATATTAAGCAGCACAACTCTTAATCATTTATTATAATAATAAATGTTTCTTGAGCAGTAAATCAATATATTAGAATGATTTCTGAAGGATCTTGTGATGCTGAAGACTGAAGTAATGATGCTGATAATTCAGCTTTGCCATCACAGGAATAAAATACATTTAAAAAAATATATAATCAGTAAATTATTTCAAAATGACTGTATTTAATGTATTCTGAATAAATGCAGCCTTGGTGAGCATAAAGAGACTACTGAAAATCTTAGTGATCTGACACCAAGCTTTTGAATGTTATTGTTGAATGTTAAAGGTATATTTATGACACACAGACATCTTTTGAAAAATCTGGAAGCGCAGATGTTGACAATTACAAGTGCCAGGCTTCTGATCTATTTGTGATAGAATGGTTGGGTGATATTGTAACCGTGTGTTTGGGTTGCAGCCAACACTCTCAGTTTCTGCAAACATCTCTGCACAGCTGTAGATTTTAAATGTATTTATGTTTTGTTATTTTTATTAACCAAAGATCACATAATAAATGGCTTCCAAGTTAAAAGACAAGCTAAGTGTACGTTTACACGACAACAATGTACTAAAAAACAGACTTCTTTTTTTTCCTTTGCGTTTTTCGCGTACAGACGACAACTTTGTCAAAACGATTCCCATTCACATGAATCTGCGACAACGACTGAAAATGCTGCATTCTGCTGCCAGGCCAGTATTGGCAATCTCACTGAAGAAACACTATATGCTCCCATAGACTGAACATGTAATACACATGCACATGGTAGTCAATGTTTTCCAAAATTTGCGTTTTTGTAGTTTACACAGAGATGATCATTTTCAAAAACGTGCACTTTGAAACCAGTTTTCAAAAGTTCGCGTTTTCAGGCTCCCAAAACGCCGTTTTGGTGAAAATGAACGGCCAAAACACAAAAAGTTTTTTATTTTTAGTTGAAAGCAGTGCCGACCCTAAAACCAACAAAATTTCATAGCCAACCTTGATGAAATGTTTCATGGGTAAATAAATAAAAGCGCTCTTGAATGAGGTGAAGAAAATACTGCTTGAATACATATTCTGAATGTAGGGAAATCTCACTCTTGCTCTTTGACTGGTTATTGGTGTGTCATGGACTCTAGACTGATCCTGTTAACCAGTTTGGCTTCTCTTCTTATAGCTGGCAGGCAATGAGAGGGCAGCTCATTCATAAGAGTGAATATTAATCGAGTCAGGCTGGACCAGAAAGAGTGCCTCACGTTTTATAGACTCAATTTATCAGTAACCCGAGGTCAGATTGTGTAATATCTGAGTTGGAAGAAAAAATAAAAACGTATAATTTTTTTTAAATGAAATGACTTGAGATGCTTGGAGATGGCAAATTTAAGTCCAATTTGTACCCAATCAATTCACCTATTCGAAAATGAAAATGATTATTATTTACCGATCATCATGTCATTCCAAAACCCTATGACTTATTCCTTCTGTAAGAAAATTAAAGGCTTTCATGCTACAAAACGGACACAAAAGCACCATAAAAGGGGACTTGCAAATTTTCTTGTTAGCTTTATAATGTCATTAATCAGATGTAACATCTGGGTTTGAATTACAGGGTAAACGATGACAGAATTGTAATTTGCATATGTACCTGTGCATACATACCTTATATACTCACTACCATTCAAAACATTTCATTAAGAGTTGATTACTGAGCTCACAGAGGCTGCATTTATTTGATCAATTAAAATGGCAAAAACAGTAATATTGTGACAGATTATTGTGACATGTTTTCTATTGTAATGCTTTATAATGTAATTAATTTCTATGATGGCAAAGCTGAATTTTCAGCATCATTACTCCAGTCTCCGGTGTCACATGATCCTTTCAGAAATCATTATAATATGATGATTTGGTGCTCAAGAAACAAGAAACATTTCTTATTATTATCAGTATGGAAAACAGTTGTGCTTCCTTATATTTTATAGGAAACCGTGATACATTTTTTTTAGACTCCAAATTAATAGAAATTGTAAAAGAACAGCATTTATTTAAAATAGATTTGTTGTACAATGTAAAAGATTTTACTGTCACTTCTGAATAATTTAATGCATCTTTGCTAAATAAAGATATTTTAAAAAAACTTACTGACCCCAAACTTTGGAAAAGTAAAATATGCAGTGCTTTTCTTCCACAGCTACTGTCACTCTTCATTGTATGTTCACATGACAGTACTAAATAAAGTGGATTTTTCTTTCAGTGTTGATCCAGTGCCAGTCTAGCAACAGCGGTGAAGCACAACATGAGTCCTTTGAGATATGAGCTCACTCCTAAGCCTGCAAGGCTTTTGTGTACAGCAATTCAACTCTTAATTGCAAGAAAAAATAGGCGCAGCCCTCCACTTACCAAAGAGGCGAATGTTGCCATAGAAACGGTAAAGTATTTCAAGGCTTTGGCGAGTGAGAGGCCTTGGGTTTGATTGGCCTGGAGGTCTGACTGCAGGGGAAAGAGACCAGACACAACTCAGGTATTACAGAAAACCAAGGATAGATGAGAACCACAAGACCATGTTTTAAATACTGCAGTGCTTGATATTGACCACAACCAGCTGTAGAGCTTCCAATACTGCACATTATCACATAGCTGATATATCACATACCTGACTTCAACAAAGCCCATGTAATACTTGACGCAAATCTTTTAGCACATCAGTTGTGTTTTAGTAGGTGTTTCTCAAGAGGGAAAAAATGAGCATATAGAATTCAGAAAGCTACTTTATGAGGACTTTGTGTTTTTCCCTTCAACTGTGCCTTAGGCGATCCACAGCAAAGAGTCTATCGAAAATACCAATGAGCTACACAGGCCAAGAGTTTTCTGCGGTATTTGTGTTCTTTTATATTTTAAAAATTATGCACAGTGTCAAAATGTCAGAACACTTCTAAAAAAATAAGCACTTAGCTATAAATAAATAAATAAACCTACCACTGACCTTACACTTGGGCAGAAGTCCTAGACTGAAAACAAAATGACTACCAAACAAAAGGAACCAATGGACTCTTCATACAGACAAAACAAACTGTGTTATTATCTGCGCTTGTTATTTTTAACTAATGAGCTTAGGCAAATATTCTTCCATTCTTCATGAGAAAAAAAAAAACTGTGTGAAGCTATCTGTATCCCTACAGCAATGCTTGTTGTTTGTTTAATAGAATCGTTTAAATTATTTTTTTAACAGGCATTACAGTTTTTCTCAATTGCTTAAACACATTTGCCCACTCTGACATTACATTTTCAAAACAGTTAACGCACAGGATAAAACTAAAGCTCAATGGCCAAAATGACTAATTTTGTTAGCAAAATGCTCTAACACTCACAAAACATTAAAAACATGCAACATAAGCAAATATTTCCATCAAACACCACAACTTGTGGTCAAATTAATTTATTCTTTCAATCAATCATTACACAATGGATAACCAAATACAAAATACAGCCATCAATATGAAATATGATACTTTACAAACTCAAATGGATACTGGAAAAAAAAAGCTACCAAAGGAAACTTATGGGTGGAAATACCTTTAAAAAAATAAATAAAATTATCTTTCACATTTAGTCCATTCGTTCTTGACGATTATGCCACAAGTTCTCATCAACATCGCATTGAATGTGTTCCCTTGCAATGCACCGAGGGAAATACCTCCTTGAATGGCGCATCCATCCCTGGCAGTCCTCTGCACCTATTGCCAGGCAACCAGCATTTATTGCCTCCAGGAGGGGCATCTGCTCATATGGCCGGTGATCATACACCTTCCACCTCCAAGCAGAGAAGAACTCCTCGATTGGGTTCAGAAAAGGCGAGAATGCAGGGAGGAATTGCGTCACAATACGAGGCTGTGCTGCAAACCATTCATTCACAAGACGAGAGTGGTGGAAAGCCACATTGTCCCAAATTATGACATACAGAGTCATGCCAGGCCTCAACAGCCCTCTCTCTTCGGGTGGAATCAGTATTTCTTTCAATGCATCAAGAAATGTGATGAGGCGTTCTGTATTGTATGGGCCAATAGTTGGTATGTGGCAAAGGACCCTATCATTGGAGATGGCAGCACACATATTGGCACCCGGCTGACCCGGCACTGTGACAGTGGCCCTCTGCCCAATGATGTTCCTCCCACGTCTCTTCACTTTACAGGGTTGAAGCCGGCTTCATCCACAAAAATGAATTTGTGATGTACCCCTTCAGCTTCAAGCTCCATTATTCTCTAAGAAAAAGAGCAAATTCATAAAGCAAATTATTCGAGGTCGCATGTAACTATGGTAAACAAGATATTACAATAAAAAATCTGAAACCTACACATACTGGAATATTGCCGCCTTTACAATGTCAAGAGTTTCTTTGGAATTGAATTCTGTGCAGCTGCTTCATTCTTACATGGTTTCATTTAAGAACTCAATCTATAGTTGCCAAACTCACACTGTTTATTTTTCTAAATGCTCCCTGATCTGCAAGTACTGCTGCCTGGATTTCACGCAGTCTGATTGCAGTGTTTGTTCTGCTTTGTTCTGCTAACAGGGGAATACAGTATAGCTGAAATAAACAGTGGTATACATTACAGTAACACTGTGAATTACCTGTTCCCTTTCGTTGTCACTCCAAGTTGCGTTGGATGACGACGAATGGGGTTTCGCTTAGAACACCTATCGACTTCGAGTATACAAAAACGAGCCAATGGCAAAGAAATGCCATGGGTCTGCGGAATTTGCATGACGTAACTCCGCCCCACCTCGGGTATAAAATGAGGACACCGGCAACATGCAGTTATGTTTTCGCTTCGGAGCCAAGAGTATCTCTTCACTCCACAGCCATTTCTGACTTCGCTCTACGAGACGAGCCATTCTCTCCGGTGTTGGTGTGACGGCGATCTGCAGCGAGTTCACATTGCCTGCTGATCTGTGCAGTGATCTGCCAGTGAGTGTGTTTCTCCCCGCTCGCTTCAACATCGCGGAGTTTTTTTCTCCTCTCACAAAAGAGCTCGCACGCGGCACGTCTTTTTAAAGACGGCTCGCCCGTGCATTTGTGGTTGCGGCAGATTGGTATCGGACTCTGATGGGCATGAGCGCTGTCTAGTGTGTTTGGGCTTTGATCATGCTTGTACAGCACTCGTGGGTGATTCATGTTCTCTCTGTGGGAACATGATCATTGCGTCATTTAGGTCGAGACTCTGTGAACTTGCAAGAGTGAGAATCCCCTCATCCACCCCCCGATTTTCGGCTGGTGGCCAGGGTGACCTGAGGGTGATGGTCTGGAACAAGGCGCAGACTCTGTGTCCGTGACCCCAGCCCCCCTCTTCAATGACGGTGCCCGCTAGCGATCAGGTGATTCCACGAGTCTATCTTCGGGGGGCCCGTGTGTTTTCATTTGAAAGCTACAGAGGATGGTGCTATGTCTGTAGCAGCATCACTAGGTGGGCTTTATTCTTCTGGAAGTGACAACTCGTCACAGCTTCCACCTTTTGGTGTGCTTTGGCTGTGCCTGAGTCTGATCCGGAGATGACGGCCATGCTTTCCTGGGACGATTGGTTTTTGGGTAAGGCCGCTGACCCGCGTCCACGGCAAACCCCGATATCTTTCTTCCCGTACGTGCATGATGAGATCTCGACGTCCTGAAAGACCCCCGTGTCTTCTCAGGACCGCTCGTTGGTCTCATCCGCCTTTCCCCCCCTCAACGGGGCCGCTGCCCATAGGTACACTGGGGTCCCCCCGGTTGAACACTCTGTTGCGATGCTACTGTGTCCTCAGAGTGCTTCCTGGCGCAATCCTAAGCACCCGTCCGAAGCCTGTAGCTCTTTTCGTCTACACTAATCTGTGGCGAAATCCTATAGTGCCACAGGACAGGCAGCCGCCTCACTGCATCCCATGACCGTTCTGTGGTCTACCTGACCCAGATGCTCATGGTTATGCATGAGGGCGGGACTGACTCTAGGCTCTTTAATGAGCTACAAAAAAGCGCGCCGCCACTGACCTTGCTCTCCGAGCGACGAAGGTGGCCGTGCGCTCTCCGAGTCAGGGTATGTTTACCACTCTGGGGCTGACCGGTCTGATGTGCAGGATGTCGGCAGACTCGTCTGCTCGACACCCCCATATCCCAGGTCGGCCTCTTCGGCGGTGCGTTTGGGTACTTCTGCCCAACAGTTCTCAACCGCCCGGGAGCAGATTGAGGTTATTCTGCCGACGGCCCCGCCATCCGCTCAGGTCCCTCAGTCTGCCAACCGCCGAAGGCGCCCTCCCACGGTTCCAACCCCGCCCGTTGACCCGGGCTGGCTTTGGAAGACCGTGGGGGGATGCCTCAGCCCTCTCCAGCCCCGCCCCCCGCTAAACGCCGGGTTAAGCGGCGCTTTTGAGATGGGCTGCTCAGAGATGGGACTCAGTTCTTTCCAGGAGTTGGTAGCAGGGCCACTCCTTTCCCCGGTGGAGGGCTGGGGAAGAATCCTTATTCAGAAAGAACTGACTCTCTCGTCTCTGAGCATACAAAGTTTCGGACGACACGGTGCGCTGCCTCCGAGCCGTACATCCCTCGTCCCCCTCTGTCTCAGAGCCGGATGACAGTGTGTGCCGTCCCTGGACCGTACCGCTCTCATCCCCCTCTGTCGCCAGACCCCTGGCAGAGCAGGCCCCCGCGGAACGCTGGTCCTTCCCTGGCCTCGTCTGTCAGGGTGCGGTTATGACCGTGCCCCCACTCTGGGCCGCTATGCCGTCCACCTCTGGGCCGGTCATTCCGCTTCGCTGCACCACCGAGGGGACGTCGGTGGTTCGTTGACTCCGCTGGCACAGTTCTTGGGAGCCTGCCTAGAGCTTCCCTGTCTGTTTCGCTGGGTCGCGCGAACCATCGGCTCGGCTATGCGATTCAGTTCGCACGGTCTCCTCCCCGCTACAGGGGAGTCCGCTCCACTCTGGTCGGTGGCAATGCCCCTATCATGAGAGCAGAGATTGCCACCCTGCTGGCGAAGGGTGCAATCGAGACTGTCCCTCCAGCCGAGATGAGGTCCGGTTTCCACAGCCCTTACTTCATTCTCCCCAAGAAAACCGGTGGGTTATGACCGATCCTGGACTTGCGCTTGTTGAACCGTTCCCTTCACAGGATGCCGTTCAAGATGCTCACCGCCAAACGCATTTTCGAATGTGTTCGGCCCCAGGATTGGTTTGCAGCGATCAACCTGAAGGACGCCTACTTTCATGTCTCCATTCTTCCTCGACACAGACCGTTCCTCCGGTTTGCTTTCGAGGGGCAGGCATACCAGTACGTGGTCCTCCCTTTGGGGCTAGCCCTGTCTCCTCGCGTCTTCACAAAGGTCGTCGAGGCAGCCCTTGTTCCCCTTCGGGTTCACGGGGTTCGCATCCTGAACTATCTCGACGACTGGCTTAACCTAGCTCACTCTCGAGACCAGGTTTGCGAACACAGGGACCTTGTGCTCCGGCACCTAGCTCGTCTGGGCCTTTGGGTCAACTGGGAGAAGAGCAAACTTTGCCCCGTGCAGAGGATCTCTTTTCTCGGTATGGACATCGACTCGGTCGCCATGTCCGCGCAGCTTACGAGCGAGTGTGCGCAGTCATTGCTGACTTGTCTGAGACAAATTCAGGGCAAGAGTGCGGTTCCACTGAAATATTTTAAGAGGCTCCTGGGGCATATGGCATCTGCAGCCGCGGTGACGCCGCTCGGATTGCTTCATATGAGACCGCTTCAGCTTTGGCTTCGCGACCGAGTCCCGAGGTGGGCATGGCGACAAGGCACGCTCCGAGTATCAGTTACTCCGACCTGCCGTCAGACCTTCACCCCGTTGTCGAACCTCAGTTTTCTCAGGGCTGGTGTCCCCCTGGAACGAGTTTTCCGGCATGTTGTTGTCTCAACAGATGCCTCCACCACGGGCTGGGGCGCCATGTGCAATGGACATGCTGCCGCGGGCTCCTGGACAGGACCCCAGCGCCTATGGCATGTCAATTGCCTCGAGTTGCTGGCAGTACACCTTGCCCTGCACCGCTTTTGGGCGCTGCTCAAGGGTCAACACGTAATAGTCCGATCAGACAATACCGCCACTGTAGCGTACATCAACCATCAAGGTGGTCTACGCTCCCGCCGTATGTCACAACTCGCTCGCCACCTCCTCTTATGGAGTCAGAAGCATCTGAGGTCGCTTCGAGCCATTTATATTCCCGGAGCTCTAAACTGTGCAGCCTACGAGCTCTCACGGCTTCAGCCCCTCCCTGGAGAATGGCGACTCCATCCCCAGTCGGTTCAGCTGATTTGGGACCAGTTCGGGGACGCACAAATAGATCTGTTTGCCTCTCATGACTCGACCCATTGCGACCTGTATTTTTTCCCTGACCGAGGGCACGCTCGGCACGGATGCACTGGCGCACAGCTGGCCGTGCGGGGCCGCAAATATGCGTTTCCCCCAGTGAGCCTTCTTGCGCAGGTTTTGCGCAAGGTCAAGGAGGACGAGGAGCAGGTCCTTCTGTTTGCGCCGTACTGGCCCACCCGGACTTGGTTCTCCGAACTGGTGCTCCTCGCGACAGCACCTCCTTGGGCAATTCCTCTGAGGAAGGACCTCCTTTCTCAGGGACGGGGCACCCTATGGCACCCTCGTCCCGATCTTGGAGCCTCCACGTGTGGCTCCTGGACGGGACGAGGCAGGTTTGAGTACCCTACCACCAGCGGTGGTGGCTACCATCATTTCCGCTAGAGCGTCGTCCACGAGTCACACCTACGCGTTGAAGTGGAACCTCTTCGTCAACTGGTGCTCTTCTCGCCAAGAAGACCCCCGGAGGTGTTCGGTCAGTCTCGTGATTTCCTTCCTTCAAGATGGGTTGGAGCGAAGGCTGTCTCCCTCCACCCTCAAAGTTTATGTTGCCGCTATTGCCGCACACCATAACTTGGTGGAAGGTAAATCTTTAGGGAAGCATGACCTGATCGTCAGGTTCTTGAGGGGAGCGAGGAGACTGAATCCTCCTCGCTCTCCTCTCGCTCCCTCTTGGGACCTCGCAGTGGTTCTGACTGCCCTGCAGAGTGCTCCCTTTGAGCCTCTGCAATCAGTGGAGCTTAAGTTCCTGTCAATGAAGACAGCGCTCCTGGTTGCATTGGCCTCTCTCAAGAGGGTTGGGGACCTGCAAGCATTCTCCGTTGACGAAGCGTGCCTGGAATTCGGGCTGGCTTACTCTCACATGATCCTGAGACCCCGACTTGGATATGTGCCCAAGGTTCCTACCACTCCCTTCCGGAACCAGGTGGTGAACCTGCAAGCGCTGCCCTTGGAGGAGGCAGACCCAGCCTTGGCACTGCTCTGTCCAGTATGCGCTCTCCGCGCCTATGTAGACAGGACGCAGTGTTTCAGGACCTCAGACTAGCTCTTTATCTGTTATGGTGGGAAGCTGAAGGGAAAGGCTCTCTCCAAGCGGAGGTTGTCTCACTGGATAGTGGACACCATTGCTTTGGCATACCAGCAGCAAGGTCGACAGTGCCCCCTTGGTGTGACTGCCCACTCCACCCGGAGTGTGGAATCCTCTTGGGCTCTAGCGCATGGCGCCTCGCTAGCAGACATTTGCAGAGCTGCAGGCTGGGCGACACCGAACACATTCGCCAGATTCTACAATCTCCGAGTGGAGCCTGTGTCCTCTCATGTACTCGCTTCAACTAGCTAGTACTGGACCCGCTCAGGTGTCTTCGCTTGCTCGCCATTCCACTCCACGGACTGGATACGTGCAATATTCTCCACAGGTGAGCTTCTCCGCAAGCCCTGAGTTCCTCCAGCACCCCTGATGCTAGCGCCAGTGTCTATTGCCTGTGCGTCGGCTAGGTGCCTCCCGTGTGCGGGTCCCTCCCCGGAGCTACCCACACACGTGTATTTCCACTGTAAGCCTCTCTGAGCATGTGTCTTTCCCTTGGCAAGCCACCTTGCCACCCCTGGGGTTGAAATATTCCACCTGCGGCTGGACACCTCAGTATTCTCCATATGTTTCCTTCGGGTCATATGTGTATTTCCAAAGGCCCCCCCCCCCCTCTGGGTTGGTGTTAATTGCATATTTCCTCTAACTATGGGATATGCTTCCCAGTGTACCTTGGTATTCCTGTGTTAAATAGGAGTCCTTCGTCCTTACAAGTCTTACAAGGGCTCAGATTTACGCAGGGCACTGGAAGACAGCTGTGAAGGTGGCGTGATTAGACTGATAACCCCATTCGTCGTCATCCGACGTAACTCGGAGTGACAACGAAAGGGAACGTCTCGGTTACGTATGTAGCCCTTTTATTGTATACTTGAAGTCGATAGGTGTTCTAAGCGAAACCCCATTCGTCGTCATCCGACGTAACGTCTCCGTTCCCTACTCAGGGAACGAGGGTTACATACGTAACCGAGACGTTCTCATTCCGAAAAAGCCTGACAATAGATGCCACAGTGCTCCGACTCAAAATGGGCTGGACCCTTTGTCCAGCCTCTCTAAAGGACAAGCCATGATTGATGACATGGTCAATAATTGTTGCCTGAATTTCATTTGAAACTTGAGCTCGATTTCATCCTCTTGCTGCTGCAGCTCCTCCACCACGCATACAAACTCCTTTTCCTCTTACTCCTCTTCCTCGGGCCCCTCTGCCATGGCCTCTTGCTCCTCTTCCTCTGGCCCCTCTGCCATAGCCTCTTGCTCTCCTACTGTGCCTATGTCCTCTTTGATCCATGCTTTTAAATAGCAACACAGAGGTGGCATCTTTTATAGATGGGTGAGGACTGATTGCTGATTGAAAAGTTGTCCAAATGAGTTTCACACAAGTGCATAGAGATTTATAATTATGCAAGTACTTTCTATAAGCTGTGAATAGATGTTTTCCTTTCCTTTCAATGAGATCGTGGTAACTGTTTTGACAAAGGGTGTGAAAAATGTGTGAAACAAATGAAAAAGTGTTAAAACATTTGCAAGAGAAGACTTCTGCTGTGCTAATAATGTGATGATGAAGATCAAGCGGATCCCATTTGAATTTAGTGTGTCTTAGCAAATGAGAAAAACTGTAAACAAGGGCATCTTTCCTCGCATCGTTTTGTATTGCCTTCACAATAATGAAACTGTGAGGATGGGTAATTGCACAAGCTTTTGAAAAATATATATATATATTTTTTGTATCTGTATAGCCTTTTTGTTTCTTTGTTCTCTCACGAAGGTCAAAATCGACTTGCCAGAATGGAATACCACAAAGCTGAGTAAATAACACTGCAATTCTTGTAGAGCGATAAGATTTTCATTCAGGGAGTTTAAAAAGTTCAAGAAGCTGCAGGTGAACTGCGCTTCAGTGGTTTACTAATACAGTGTATTCATTTCTCTGTAAACACAGTCTGTATGACTCTTCCGGCATTATTCACAGGCTAGGAGGCGTGTGGGTTAGCAAGGCTAATCGTAATGTAGATTTCTATTGACTTGCCTATTGACGTTAGAGCTGCGTGAATGCAAATGTGTGCTGTGTAGATTGTTTGTAGTGTTAGCTCTTACAGTCAAAGCTTTTCATTTTAAAAGATCTCAGTGTTGTGGTGAGAACAATTGACTGCTAATAAATTGAATTAGCAACTGTATACACAAGTGGATGGAAAATAGGCTACCTGTATATATGTAAAAAAAACTGCTTTTTGAGATTGTGCTTTTTTATAATTAACAGTAAGTGGCATTAAAAAGCTTATTTTAATAATAAAAAGGACAGTGGATCACTTCTGCCACCTAGAGTCTCAGATAGTTAAAGCAGTCATCAAAAGGGCAGCAACCCAGGCCATTTCACCAGTCTTTTTAATGGTAAAATACTTCCAAGTCAGCTTCTGTTTCATGCACAAAATTAGACTGCAAATTAACTAATTTTATTTTAAAAAATCAGTTTATTTTTTTTTCTTTTGGATTACATTGTACAGGTCCTTCTAAAAAAATTAGCATATTGTGATAAAGTTCATTATTTTCCATAATGTAATGATAAAAATTAAACGTTCATATATTTTAGATTTATTGCACACCAACTGAAATATTTCAGGTCTTTTATGGTTTTAATACGGATGATATTGGCATACAGCTCATGAAAACCCAAAATTCCTGTCTCAAAAAATTAGCATATTTCATCTGACCAATAAAATAAGTTTTTTTAATACAAAAAAAAAAAAGTCAACCTTCAAATAATTATGTTCAGTTATGCACTCAATACTTGGTCGGGAATCCTTTTGCAGAATTGACTGCTTCAATGCGGCGTGGCATGGAGGCAATCAGCCTGTGGCACTGCTGAGGTGTTATGGAGGCCCAGGATGCTTCGAGAGCGGCCTTAAGCTCATCCAGAATGTTGGGTCTGGCGTCTCTCAACTTTCTCTTCACAATATCCCACAGATTCTCTATGGGGTTCAGGTCAGAAGAGTTGGCAGGCCAATTGAGCACAGTAATACCATGGTCAGTAAACCATTTACCAGTGGTTTTGGCACTGTGAGCAGGTGCCAGGTCGTGCTGAAAAATGAAATCGTCATCTCCATAAAGCTTTTCAGCAGATGGAAGCATGAAGTGCTCCAAAATCTCCTGATAGCTAGCTGCATTGACCCTGCCCTTGATAAAACACAGTGGACCAACACCAGCAGCTGACATGGCACCCCAGACCATCACTGACTGTGGGTACTTGACACTGGACTTCAGGCATTTTGGCATTTCCTTCTCCCCAGTCTTCCTCCAGACTCTGGCACCTTGATTTCCGAATGACATGCAACCACTGAGCAACAGTCCAGTGCTGCTTCTCTGTAGCCCAGGTCAGGTACTTCTGCCGCTGTTTCTGGTTCAAAAGTGGCTTGACCTGGGGAATGCGGCACCTGTAGCCCATTTCCTGCACACGCCTGTGCACGGTGGCTCTGGATGTTTCTACTCCAGACTCAGTCCACTGCTTCCGCAGGTCCCCCAAGGTCTGGAATCGGTCCTTCTCCTCAATCTTCCTCAGGGTCCGGTCACCTCTTCTCGTTGTGCAGCGTTTTTTGCCACAATTTTTCCTTCCCACAGACTTCCCACTGAGGTGCCTTGATACAGCACTCTGGGAACAGCCTATTTGTTCAGAAATTTCTTTCTGTCTTACCCTCTTGCTTGAGGGTGTCAATGATGGCCTTCTGGACAGCAGTCAGGTCGGCAGTCTTACCCATGATTGCGGCTTTGAGTAATGAAACAGGCTGGGAGTTTTTAAAAGCCTCAGGAATCTTTTGCAGGTGTTTAGAGTTAATTAGTTGATTCAGATGATTAGGTTAATAGCTCGTTTAGAGAACCTTTTCATGATATGCTAATTTTTTGAGACAGGAATTTGGGGTTTTCATGAGCTGTATGCCAAAATCATCAGTATTAAAACAATAAAACACCTGAAATATTTCAGTTGGTGTGCAATGAATCTAAAACATATGAACGTTTAATTTTTATCATTACATTATGGAAAATAATGAACTTTATCACAATATGGTCATTTTTTGAGAAGGACCTGTATATGACAAGTCATCAGAGCTGTAATCCTTCCAATAAAATTAATTTGAGATATTTATGGAGTGACACATTCATAATCATAACTCTCCCGCGTTAAATGTTGATTACTAAATGCTGGTACAGTAACTCTTGGCCCTCTAGCGGTTAAAAAATTACATTGCTTACATTTTGCGGAAGAACATTATTTTGTTTGTGCTTCGACTCTGCGTTGATGGTCATCCTTCTGCTCACAAAGCATTCACAACTAGGTTTAAGAGATATAACCAGCTTAGATGGAACGGATCTCAGGCTGACTAGCTAAAGATACTGTAGCTTTACCCATTAATATACACTGTATTTCCTTGAAAATAAATTCCAGCACAGCGCTATAACAACCATAATGAAATGACCCTTCACTACACAATAGTGCTTTACAATGCACTCTGTTAGAGAGCTACATATGGCAATTTATCTGTTCAATAAAATACCTTACTCACCTGTCGAGTAACAAAAACCTCTCCAAAAAAACATGCCATGCTGATTCTCGTTTTATTACGAGCTCTGTAGTTTCTGCTTTTTTTAAACGGTTGATTCCCGGGAGGTTTAGCGTGCTCCATGTCAACCTTTCTCATTTGCGACAAGACAACTAATCTCTGATATGATGTGATGTATGTACGCAATTTCCCGCGAAAACCATCCCACTAGGTCTAAATATAAAAACTTATAATAGGCTCACCACCATAGTGAGCCTATAAGCGTTTTGAAAGACTGACTGATGGTATTTAAATTTTGTTAATTTTGAACAAAAAAAGTTTCATATTGTATCTTTAAGTACAATTACTACAGTAGCATGACATTTGTTCTTTACATTACTGTTCATGCCAAGAGAAATCCTCAGACATAAACAAATGAGAATAAAAGACAGCATAATCTTTAATTTATAAGACTTTACAGACAATATTCACCATTTAAAAAAATCAGTAAAAATGAATAACTATAAACTGCCGTAATGTTAATACATTTATACTAACAGTGAAAAAAAGAGACCAAAGAAATTTATTAAAATGAAATCAAATGTTTGACTAGAAAACAGTAATAAATAAGTTGGCAAAATTCCTCATAAATATGCTAGCTAATAAACATTTAATATAATGTATAAGCAACAAACAAGATAAAATCTTGGGGCATGAACAGCTTTTTCAAGAAAGAAGAATCATTGCTGATTAAATGAACACTGCATGACATGGTTAAAATGTGAGCAATACATGTCAAGAAACACTTAGTCCAGCTGTGTAAAATGTACCATTGCAAGTGCTTCAAACAGTTCAGGTGAAGTTTCTCTGGAAAAAACAGGTAAAATCTTTTTAAAGATAGGAGGAGCTGTTCTCCACACTATGACACATAACTCTTTTAATGGTTCATTTTTATAATGACACTGGATTGGACATAATCAATTGATACCCAACCATTAAAAAAAAACCAGCCTTAAAATGTTTTACCTTGACATTTCCATTTCAGCAAACAACGGACAAGACCTACAAAAGGTGCTCCTTATGAGTTCATTGTCCCTGCAGAGAGATAAGAACACATTTTTTGAAGTGTCTGTTTCTTGCACTCGAGTCAATAAACGTCTTCCCGCAGTTCTGACAGATGTGAGGTCTCTCTCCCGTGTGGATCCTGACATGTGTGTTCAGGTGGCTGGATTGTCTAAAGTTTTTCCCACAAAAGCTGCAGTGGTATGGTTTCTCTCCAGAATGAACTCTCAGATGAATTTTCAGCAGTCCTGGTGAGCTGAATCTTCTGCGACACACAACACACAAATACTCTCCTGTACCGTGTGGATTTCCGTGACTGTCGTGATGCGGCGGGTAACTTTCAGACAGTTCCTCTTCATGCTGAACATCTTCCAAACAAATGTCAGCCAAGTTTGTCTTGGACTCTAAAGAAGAAGCAAAATTACAGTTTTACGTTTATCGTGTATATATAAAAGAAAAGAAAACAGTCATATCTGACCAATACTTTTTCAAAATGTCATTATTACATTGATTATTAATTAGTATTGTTAAAATGTCCTTACGCGTTTGTTGTTGTTGTTCTTTATCAAATGCCACTTCTTCAATGTGCCGGATCTTCTTTATTGTGTGCATTTCCTCATTTTCACTCTTATTCCTCTTGTTTCTTTCCCGCTGTGATTGCAATTTACTTGTGGGGAAAAAGAAATACACATTACTTCGATTAAAGCAGCATTTATTGATTTACAGATTTGTCGGGGGAAAAGGCTCCTATAATACTATTGGCCTATTTTCATTGGGCACAATGAAATCTCACAATAATGTGATGTCCAAATAATATAAATATTTATACTTTCCATATAGCTAAACCTCTGTACTTAAAAAACAATATTTCTAGTTATCATCAAAAAAAAAGTAAGCATTTTTGTATTTTTCTAAAGTGCTTGTATGTTGACATCCACCATATTTTATCTATAATTTCTAGTGTATTTTCCCCTCACTTATCAAAGCACTGGCAAATATATTTTTGCGAATGCAATTGACTTCACTCACACAGCAAAAAGAGCAAGCAAACTGCATGGAACTGCTTAATTCACTTTTATTTATTTCAAAATTCATAAAGAGCATAAAAATTCATGATTCAAAATACTTGGTCCATTTTCTGAAATCTAAAGTACAGGGAAAAAAAAAGATTACACTGATGGCATGGAATGAATGTGTATTTGATAGCATTTTTGTCAGAAACTGCATGCACAGTTTACTTTTTTATAGAATATTTGCATTTTTGCAGATGCTTTAAAGCACATGAAATACATAGATTTGATCATCAAGTGCATTTTCTGGGAATAGTACCAATGACTTTGGCATTGGCTAGTGACATGCTCTACCAGTTGAGTTACAGGAATACAAGTATATTTTGCGCATATTTCTAAAAAGCACTAATGTTGAGCAGAGGAGGTGGTCGGCACTGGCTCTGGGGTGATTTGATTAATGTCTTCTTTAATGTTGTCTAAAACATCCTGAAATGCTTTCTTTTTCCTGTACGCAGCGGAACTGTTCCTCCACTTTTTCTGTTGCCTTCTCAATTCTAATGGGCTCAGATCTTTAGCGAATTTCACTTTCCCCTGAGATTTTCGTCTTTGATATCTACAAAAATGAGAAATATCAACGAGTCAGTGTCTAAAAAGCTCAATCTAAAGCTGATTTTCACATAAAGACCCCATTTCTAAATACACTGCAACATGTCACATGCAACCTGTAAAGCAGTGGTTCTCAAAGTGTGGAGGCAAGATGATATTATAAGGGAGACAGCTCTATCTGACACATACACACATATATATATATATATATATATTACATTATATTATCTATCTATCCATCTATATATATATATATATATATATATATATAACATTATTATATAATTAAACACAGTGACAAAGCTGTGAAATTAAAACTTATAAATATATATTTTTAATAATCACAGAAAGATGACTTGATTATGGGGAGTTGCATAATTCGTTAAAATATTTTTAAAGGGATACCTGACAAAAAAAAAGAAAATAGAGAGAACTACTGCTAAAATGGGGTCAGTACGATTTAAAAAATTTTTTTAAATAAGTGCTCACCAAGGATGCATTTATTTGATCAAAAACACAGTAAAATTTATTTTATTGTGAAATATTACAATTTAAAATGACTTATTTTTATGTGATTCCGGTACTTAACCTTATTCTTGTGCTGCTTAATATTTTTGTGGAAACCATGATACATTTTATCAGGGTTTCTTGATGAATAGAAACAAGAATATCGCCACAAAAAGCATTTATTTGAGAGAGTAATCTATTTTGTAACATTTGACATTTCTTAACTGTAATTTTTGATCAATTTAATGCCTCACTGCTGAATAAAAGATTAAAAGTATTAATTTCTTATTTTTTTAAATATCACTGACCCCTAACTTTTAAACGGTGGTCTATTTATTAATACACGTTCAGTTGTTACTACACCAATGCATTATGTACTTGCATTGCTAATAAAGCATCTAACCTACAGCCACTCCTGAACAGTATAGTTCCTCATGTAATACTGCAGTATACCTCTCTCTCTCCTTTTTCCTGTATGCATCACGAAGCTCAGGATTCCCGTACACTTTCTGCCTGTGCTTTTGGGTTCTAGCGCTTGCTGCAGCCTTCTTTCGCTCTTCATCTGCCAATCTAAACAACAAGAAAGATTTGACCTTAAAAAAGGAACTATCATATGTATTTGCTTCTTTAGGGCTTTATTCCCACTAGCCAACTCAAAACAACTCTTATTTTGGTGTCACACCATACACATCATATGCTGCGTCAACATCTCTTGATTTCTGAGGGGCAGCTGTAAAAACAACGACATCAATCAGCTCACATTTATAGCTAAGTGTTTAATAAATTTCAATAGAAGCTTGTTTAAGCCACGGATGCAAGTTTTTTTCCCTCGAAAATTGCTAGTTATATCTCTTTTTTTCTCTCAATTTTAAGATAAACTCACAATTGCGAGTTATGAAGTCTGAATTGCTAGATTTAAACGTGCAATTCTAAAAAAGGTAACATTGAGAGATATAAACTCAGAATTGCAAGAAAAAAAGTCAGAATTGTGAGATAAAAAGTCACAATTACCTCTTTTATTTATATATATACAGGTCCTTCTCAAAAAATTAGCATATTGTGATAAAGTTCATTATTTTCCATAATGTAATGAAAAAAATTAAACTTTCATATGTTTTAGATTCATTGCACACCAACTGAAATATTTCAGGTCTTTTAATTAATACTGATGCTTTTGGCTATTTGGCTAATACAGACTATTTCAGCTAAGATCTCACCCTTTTCTGTTGCAGCTTTTCTGCCACATGCACAGGTTAAGAAAAGAATAGGCTGTAACAGGTTAAATCACTGCCTCTGACTTTGCCCTGAATGAGTGTGACTATGTTTATCCATCCAGGTCTTGGCGTAGATGGTATGTAGGAAAACCTCAAAACCGTGTGAAAAAAGTTGCCAGATCCAAATAGGACTTGTTTCAATGGTCATTTCCTAGGCCACAATTGTCCGACTGAGCAATAAAATCAGACATGTTGGATATTGTCAGAGACCAAGCAGGGCCATTAACACCCACCTGCTACGTGAGATAAAAATACAGCTACAAAAACCTACCTGGAAATCTGCAGAAAAACTGGCTAGTGGGATGCCAACCCCTGCGTTCACATGCGTATGACTGAAGGGCAATGGAGTGTGTAGTCAAGCGTGACTGTGACTATAATCATAATATAGCAACTTATTGCTTAAATGTACACTACAGTTCAAACTTTTGGGGTCGGTATGACTTTTTGGGGGGATATATATATATATATTTAGGAAGGATGCATCAAACATGTCAGTAAATATATTTATAATGTTAAAAAAATATATATTTTAAATAAATGCTGATCTTTCAATTAGTCAAAGAATCCTGAAAATGAAAATGTTTTCCACAAAAATATTAAAGGGATAGTTTACTCAAAAATAAAAATGTTGTCATTACTTACTCACCCTCAAGTTATTCCAAACCTGTATGAATTAATTCCATAGTATTTGGAAGTCAATGGCTAACGTCAACTGTCTAGTTACCGACATTCCTTAAAATATATTCTTTTGTGTTCAACAGAAGAAATTCATACAAGTTTGGAACAACTTTAGGGTGAGTAAATGATGACAGAATTTTCGCATATCAGAATTATTTCTGAAGGATGATGCTAAAAATTCAGCTTTGCCATCACAGGAATAAATTACATTTTAAAATATATTAAAATATAACAATTATTTTAAAACTGTAATACTATTTCACAGTTATTATTGTTTTTACAGGTTTTTTTTTATTCATTAAATTAATTCAGCCTTGGTGGTCATAAGAGATTTCTTTAAAAAACATTTTAAAATCTTACCGCCCCCAAACGTTTAAATGGTAGTGTATTAATTCAATAATGTTTTGATAAAAGTATTGACATCAATTATGCTTTCACATGAAATTCTCAGACATTATCTTATCACATTACTAATTAAAACGGTCTAATGCGTTTATGCGGTTTTGAGAAATATGTGCAAAAGTAAAGAAAGTCATTCGATTTAAATAAGCAACTACCTAACAGTAGTTACAGTACAGCACTATTTATGTAACAGTAAATATGATTATGGTGTGGTTGACCAGGATATGTTCTGATGCATATGTGAGAATCACCCTGGATGAGCACAAATCAAAGCATCTGAAAATAAAAGATATTTCATTTTTGGAGACACTGTTTTAGTATAACAATGACTTTAGGGAGCCTGAAACAAGAAAGTCATATTTAATAAATTTGTATTTACATACAAACTTAGTTTAGAGCTCAGCTGACAAGGGAGTGTCACAATTGAGCATTATTAGCAAATGACATGTATGACAGGCAAAGGATTTGTGCACACTTCATTTAACTACAATAAGTTAACTCAAATACACAGATGAAAAACCAAAGAATCAATTCAAGTACCTCTCTCTAATCTGAGCCAGCTCCATCATATGCTGCGTCAACATCTCTTGATTTCTGAGGGGCAGCTGTAAAAACAACGACATCAATCAGCTCACATTTATAGCTAAGTGTTTAATAAATTTCAATAGAAGCTTGTTTAAGCCACGGATGCAAGTTTTTTTCCCTCGAAAATTGCTAGTTATATCTCTTTTTTTCTCTCAATTTTAAGATAAACTCACAATTGCGAGTTATGAAGTCTGAATTGCTAGATTTAAACGTGCAATTCTAAAAAAGGTAACATTGAGAGATATAAACTCAGAATCGCAAGAAAAAAAGTCAGAATTGTGAGATAAAAAGTCACAATTACCTCTTTTATTTATATATATACAGGTCCTTCTCAAAAAATTAGCATATTGTGATAAAGTTCATTATTTTCCATAATGTAATGAAAAAAATTAAACTTTCATATGTTTTAGATTCATTGCACACCAACTGAAATATTTCAGGTCTTTTAATTAATACTGATGCTTTTGGCATACGGTTCATGAAAACCCAAAAAATTAGCATATCATGAAAAGGTTCTCTAAACGAGCTATTAACCTAATCATCTGAATCAACTAATTAACTCTAAACACCTGCAAAATTTTCCTGAGGCTTTTAAAAACTCCCAGCCTGTTTCATTACTCAAAACCGCAATCATGGGTAAGACTGCCGACCTGACTGCTGTCCAGAAGGCCATCATTGACACCCTCAAGCAGGAGGGTAAGACACAGAAAGAAATTTCTGAACAAATAGGCTGTTCCCAGAGTGCTGTATCAAGGCACCTCAGTGGGAAGTCTGTGGGAAGGAAAAAGTGTGGCAAAAAACGCTGCACAAGAAGAGGTGACCGGACCCTGAGGAAGATTGAGGAGAAGGACCGATTCCAGACCTTGGGGGACCTGCGGAAGCAGTGGACTGAGTCTGGAGTAGAAACATCCAGAGCCACCGTGCACAGGCGTGTGCAGGAAATGGGCTACAGGTGCCGCATTCCCCAGGTCAAGCCACTTTTGAACCAGAAACAGCGGCAGAAGCGCCTGACCTGGGCTACAGAGAAGCAGCACTGGACTGTTGCTCAGTGGTTGCATGTCATTCGGAAATCAAGGTGCCAGAGTCTGGAGGAAGACAGGGGAGAAGGAAATGCCAAAATGCCTGAAGTCCAGCGTCAAGTACCCACAGTCAGTGATGGTCTGGGGTGCCATGTCAGCTGCTGGTGTTGGTCCACTGTGTTTTATCAAGGGCAGGGTCAATGCAGCTAGCTATCAGGAGATTTTGGAGCACTTCATGCTTCCATCTGCTGAAAAGCTTTATGGAGATGAAGATTTTATTTTTCAGCACGACCTGGCACCTGCTCACAGTGCCAAAACCACTGGTAAGTGGTTTACTGACCATGGTATTACTGTGCTCAATTGGCCTGCCAACTCTCCTGACCTGAACCCCATAGAGAATCTGTGGGATATTGTGAAGAGAAAGTTGAGAGACGCAAGACCCAACACTCTGGATGAGCTTAAGGCCGCTATCGAAGCATCCTGGGCCTCCATAACACCTCAGCAGTGCCACAGGCTGATTGCCTCCATGCCACGCCGCATTGAAGCAGTCATTTCTGCAAAAGGATTTCTGACCAAGTATTGAGTGCATAACTGAACATAATTATTTGAAGGTTGACTTTTTTTGTATTAAAAACACTTCTTTTATTGGTCGGATGAAATATGCTAATTTTTTGAGACAGGAATTTGGGGTTTTCATGAGCTGTATGCCAAAATCATCAGCATTAAAACAATAAAAGACCTGAAATATTTCAGTTGGTGTGCAATAAATCTAAAATATATGAACGTTTAATTTTTATCATTACATTATGGAAAATAGTTAACTTTATCACAATATGCTAATTTTTTGAGAAGGACCTGTAGATATATATATACACACATATATATTTATGTCAGTGGCAGAAACGATCTTCCATATTTTGTTCTGCATAGACACAGACTTACATGAAATGCTTGTGTCTTATGTCTGGGGCTAATGTTGCTAACTTTGATTTTGCTGACATCACTGGATGCATCACTGGCCCCTGAATCATCGAAGCCGTGTCTTGTGATGTGCTGTTGTGCCTGACAGGTGGTATCAGTTTCAGTATTAGTCTCAGGTTCATTCTTAATTTGAGGTGCTTGATTAATAAATAGAAAAGTATTCTCGCTGCTGTCCATCATTTGGGTTTCAGTGTCTTTGCTGGACATCTGATCATGATAAATGTCCATACATGGTGATAAAGATGCTGATTCATGGCACCCAGGCATTTGCACTTCATTCTCCTCCTGCTGTGTATAAACTTCTAGCTTCATATGCATTTCTGTATCCTTCAAGTCATGTTCAGATCTCCATTCCTCTGAAAATGCCTGGGTGTATTTCTGAGCGTGAGTCTCAGAGGAGCAGGGCTGCAATTCTATAATAAATAAACAAACAAACAAACAAACAAACAAAAAACATACATTAGCTCTTAGAAATCCTAAACAGGGGGATAATGTCATGTGTACAGTATTCCATGAGTACATTAGTAAAAATAATACGTGGATAACAAAGACCAATTCATAATAAAAATGTCAAATTAGTGAAACAATCTAAACATCTCAATAAGCTAATGTCAGAAATATACTATTTGGATCGTGGTTGACTTAAATAGCGATGGTAACGTTAAAGGAATTAAATACTTTTACTATCGAGATTTCGTGTTCATAAAAAAACATAACATGAAATAAATAAGTATGAGAGTGAGATTTAAGGTGAATTGACTAACCAGAGTCCATCTGAACTCCTGCCTGCTGCAGTCTCCTCTTGAGCAGCTCAATCTCCTGTCTGGAGCGACACATCTCCTCATTATACTCTGAAAATATGTCTTCCACAGCCTTGAATATCTCCTGCGCAGCTAAAGTTAATCGCTCTGTCAGAAAAATGCTTAAAATCGGCAGTTTGGACATTGTGCGTTGATAAATATCACTGAGGTCTCTATCAAGCTCTTATTTTCACCTTCATAACAGATACTTCTCGTCTATTGTTTTGTTTGCGGTCATCCTGCTGAGCTCGATGATAATCAGCGCCACCTGCCGGTCTGGATGAACGCTGCGTCCGACATTGAACAAACTCGGTCCTAGTCACTGCTTGGCCACTGTCCTGCAGAGTTTAGCTCCTCCAAACCTTATCAAAGACTCTTGATCCAGCTAATCAATGTCTTCAGGATAACTAGAAGGCTACAAGCAAGTGGGTTTTATCACAGGGTTACAGCTAAAATCTATAGTACAGTGGCTCTCCAGGACTGAGTTTGCCCATCCCTGGCTTAGGCAGCTGACTTGTTGTCTCGTTGCAATATCAGGCAATGACTTTGCAGGCAGTGTTTGCACATGAAGGTACCTCACGAAACTGATTTTGGACAGACGTCGGAGGCAGCAAAAGAAACAAACCTACAACAAAATAGAGTTTTGGTGTAACTAAGCAAATTGTTACTAAGGTAATTTCTTCCAAAAAAAGTCGGTCAAAAATGAACATTTACATACAAACTGACCATCAACCCCAACTTTTAGACGACATCTTTCCTTTTCAAGCTCAACTATCACAGAATGGAAGCACAGGATTGTGGGATATATCAAAGGATACATCTATGCTGCCATGAGGATAATTTTCTGTTTGCCATGGATACATGAATGTAACTCTTAGAAGACAAGGCCCTGAATCTTAAAGGGTTCTGTTATACACTTAATAGTACCTTAATGAGTTCCCATATTGAACCAATTTTCCCTGAAAATCTGAGTTAGAATAGTTTGCAAGAGAGTGATTTTAAACTCAGATGAGTTTACCTGTTCAGTGTTATGATGTTTAACGTCCCCAGCAATGTCTGTAGTCCCATTAAGCAACTTGTAAAAGCTTTTTAAAAAATCACGAGTTGGGTAAACTGGTGAATTTTGTGTTACAGAATAAAATCTTGAGTTGTTCACCACAGACCTTATTTCAGGCTTTTAACCAAAGTCCCATTAAAAAACAACATTGACTTCAGGATGATTGGACTCGTTTCTGGCCAACAAGACTGTTTAACTATGCAGTTCTGAGAAATATGTGCAACAAAGAGTCACTGACTGAAATTAGCAACTAATGGTTACAGGAGTTACAGTACAGCCTTATTTAAGTAATAGTTAACATGACTTTGGTATGGTTGACCAGAATATGTTCTGATGTGTATGTGAGAATCACCCAAGATGAGAACAGATCAAAACCATCAAAAACCCTTCACCAGCCACTTAAGTTTTATTTTAAAATAAAATGTTTTTTTTTGGAGACTGTTTTTAGTATAACACTAACTGTTGGCAGCCTGAAACAAGAAAGTCATATTTAATTTGTTTGTATTTACATATAAACTTAGTTTAGAGCTGACAAGGCAATGTCACATTTTAGCATTATTAGCATATTACATGTATGACAGGCAAATGATTTGTGCACACTTCATTTAACTAGAGTACTTCATTTAAGTAAGTACCTCTCTCAAAAAATCAGACAAAGGGTAATTAAATGTAACATTAAACTCAACATGAATAACTATTGAGACAGTCAGTATACACTCCATATTACAATTATGCTTGATATCAACAAAAATGCATTCTTTTTTTATTGTCGTTTTCTTGGCTGTTTTTAAACTCCTCTTCATCAACAGAGAATGGATGGTGTCCAATAAAGTTTACAGGTCCAAGAAATATGTTGACTGTATCCACTAATTCAACATCAGGAGTCTTGGGTCAGGAAAACAAATGGCTGACTCCACGCTGATCCATCTTCATCTGGACTCCTCTGTCAGTTGGTGGTTCAAGAACTCTGCCCAAGCACCACTTGGGTGGACAGGTGGACATATTCCCTAAGAAATTCCATCTGCAAATCCTGAAATTACACAATAATAAATAATACTGCTTTACTTAGTTAAGAAAAAGAAAAAAGGGCACCGTTCCAATAAAATTTGTAAGTTCCCAGCCCATTGTCTTCCATACATTAAACAGCACAATTAATAGTGATCCCTGGCTCTGCATTCATAAAGTATGCTTCATGTTAAATCGTCTAATGCTGGGGACACATTCTAAGACTAAACTGAACATACTTACTGTTTCCAATGACTGGAGCAGATTTAAACACTGACTGAACGGCATGATCAGTCATAAATATCAAATTACATTCATAATCGGCCTTACAGTCATTGAGTGTGTCCCCGGCTTAAGATGCCAATGGTGACAACAAAACATCAAACGCCTCAACTTTTTCTACTCAGCTATAAGTCAGCTTTATGAAACCGGGACCCTGATACATGGATATAGGACTAATGATTGAATAATAATGTAAAAAACAATAAAGGATTTTTTTTTCAATAGGCCTTTCATTGCCTGTTTAATTACTTGTTTCTTGTGTCTTATCTTCTTGAAACAAATTAATTACCAAGTCATCAGTTGGAAGTTCTGAAAGGAGATTAACAGTGATATTGAGAGTAAAGTGACACGTTTGTCAAAAGTCAAAAGTTTGACTTTAAGTTGAAATTGCTACTGCAGCTATATCTAAGTCTTAAATCAGTATAGCATTTCAAGACATAGCTATAGCGGCAATAGTGACTTCAACGAGGAGTCAGATCTTTTACAAATACAATGAAATAAACAGCTGCTAGCAGCAATTCCGGGGGCAAGCCCCTAATGGCCATTTTTGGCATGTTTGGACATTGGATTTTATTAGGAATCTCTTGAACATTGCACAGATCACATGGTTAAACACTTGCTACACATTGAATTTGATCAAACGATCATCGCTATAGCTTGTTGCTTTAATCAGAATTCCACTCATACAACGCTTTGTTTAATTTTATAGACTTGAGTTTTTGAAGGTAGAACCGGAGCTATTGGTTCTAAATTACAGAACATTTCACATCATTTTATAAAGTTGTCCTACATGGGACTCAAACCCAAAATCACGTGCCTGTCGCTCATCTCATTACGCCAATGGGAAGATATGTTTTCACAGAGATGCCGAAGTTCCATAGTTCAAGTGAGAATCAACTCAAATTGAAGATTTTGTATATAAACGCACCGCATGTTATATTTAATAAATTCAGATGAGATAATTCTCTGAAAAACACAATGTCTGGAACAGAAGCAATTTTTTAATCACTTCTGGGATTCGAACCCATGACCTGAAAGGTTCAGGACTTGTAGCATTATTGATTGCACCACTCAGTTGAAACTGGTTCACCAGGCTGCTGGGGAGAGCCGAGCACAGTGTGAGAACGAGCACACAAGAGCATTATTTAATATTTTAACTAAATTAGCATGCTAAGCTAACTTAATGCTAATGTAGCTTATGGTTAACCTGATAGCTGAAGAGCCACATTAGAAAGAATAGCAACTGGTTAGCATGCTAACCAATAAGCATGCTAAGTTAACTAACATAAAACAACAAAAAAAGGGAGGGTCAACATTGGGGATATATTTCCTAGGGAACGGTAGCGGAATCTGGAAATCAAAATCTGTTCAGTCAGTTCTGGTTTTGTCAGCAGTGAATACCCTATACCACCTGTCAAAAATGATTGATTGACAGGTGGGCGTGGTTATCCTTTGATCTTCCCCCACCCCTTCCGGTTCCTCCCCTTCAGGTCCCGCCCCTTCCGGCTCCTTCTCTTCCTGTTACCTTTGACCTAGTTCCGCCCCTTCCTGTTACCTTTGATCTAGTTCCGCCCCTTCCGGTTACCTTTGACCTAGTTCCACCCCTTCCGGTTACCTTTGACCTAGTTCCGCCCCTTCCTGTTAAACTTTCTGTCAAAATGATGGATGGTGACAGTTAGTTTGATCGTTTGAAGTTGGTTTGATCCAGAAAAAGGGGGGTATAGGATGTGGGACAGATAGTTTGAGATGTATTGGCTTTGATGATGACAGTTAGTTTGATCGTTTGAAATTGGTGTTTTGTCACCGCATCCCCTCCATGTCCCTGAGCTTATCACGGGCAGCTGTGAAAGTGATAAGAAAAAATTGTGGAAATTTATCTGTTCTGTAAAAGAATATAAAATAAAACCTCACAAAAAAAGTTTAAAATAAATGTAGAACTATTCACTGAACAAAGCATTTCAGTTTAAATAAAATGGTGGAAGTTTATCTGTTCTGTAAAAGAATATAAAATAAAACCTCACACAAAAAGTTTAAAATAAATGTAGAACTATTCACTGAACCAAGCATTTCAGTTTAAATAAAATGGTGAAAGTGTATCTGTTCTTTAAAAGAATATAAAATAAAATCTCACACAAAAAGTTTGAATAAAATTGAGCCACAAAAATATTGCAAACAATCCAATGTATGAATGACCTTGCACTGTCTCAAAAACATAGCGAGCGAGCGTCTATGTGTGTGTGTGTGTGTGTGTGTGTGCCTTTGTCAAAGCAGGAATTCTCCTCCCTCCGCATTGCTGAGGACCTTGGAAGTTTATCTCACACACAAGTTGAAAAAGCATTATGTTCATTTAAATGAAATGGTTATAAAATTTACATTTAGTCATTCACAAATATTTGACACTGACTCAAGTTGAAAAACCATGCTGTTCAATTAAAAGTATATAAATAATAATAATTAAAAATTCATCTTAATGTTTCACCATGGTTGAAAAAAAAAAACCCACAAGTGTTTCCCCTGAAGTCTTTTCTCTCTGTCACACCAGCGTGTGGCTGGCCTAGTATCTGTTTTTGTGACACGTTCCTGAGCCTATTGAAAAGAATTGTGTTCCTTTAAAAGTGTATAAATTAAAATATATCATATATAAAATAAATAGTTTACTAATTTAACTAAAGTTGAAAAGCATGTCGTTCATTTAAAATCTTACTAAATTACTGAAGTTGAAAATCATGCTGTTCATTAAAAAAACTTACTAAATTACTGAAGTTGAAAAGCATTCTGTTCATTTAAAATAAATATTTGACAAATTTACTGTACCAATTATGTTAGATTTAGATAAAAATAAAATCATCTTACATTTTCACCAGGGTTGAAGTAGCTCCTATCACATAGATGTCCACAATGACCATTTAAAGTTGAAAAGAACCCCAGAGAATTTCTCTCTTTCTCTCTCTCTCACACCAGCGTTTGACAGTCAGAGGGGTGTGTTCAGTGATCAGAATGAGACTGTGAATGTTTTGCTAAATTTATTTCAGTGTATAAGCATTAAAAGTCTGAAATAGATCTTTTTAAAAATATGATTTTAATTAAATTCAATGAATTCATAAAAAACGAATATGCTATATCGATGGTCTCTGGGTGCATGTAAAGAACTTTGAACTTTGCGGCTCTCACAAGCTATACCCCCCCCCTATAGTTTATCCCTAAATAAATATAGTTTATTTAGGGATAAACTATAGGGTGAGATGAAGCTTCACACCCTCACAGAGTGACAGGCCAGATGAGCCTCTAGGGTCACAATGCCCCAGCATATGCAAAGTTAGTCTGCTTTCCACTGTTTTATTCATATTAAACTCATTTAAAAGCATAATCTTAAAATTTTAAATGAGATCTTTTCAAATTAAAAGACAGTTTAAATCAAATCTGTAAAGTTATTAAAATCGTACCTTCTATTTATTTTCTACTTCTGTATGATATAAATGAATTTCATAAATTTAACCTAAGGTATTATTTTTTACTAAACATCGTTTGTTCAAAAAATAATATATATATATTTTTTAAATCAAGAACTGTGCTTTGGCGTCTTAGATCTTATTTCAAACAGTATTTTTGTCCATGCGACATGAAACATGTTGTCACAATGTTTTTTGTTGTTTTAAAAGAAACCCCAGGACTCTACATGGCTCTTATTTAGATAAGTTGTATCATTTAGAAAATCCTCTGTGGTCCATGAGTAATAAGTAAAGTTTGTCTTGAGAGAATATTTAATTTTCCTTGTCTTAATTCAAAGCATGATCATACTTTTTCTACGGTAGCTATGATCTATTGTACGTATAAGATCATTTTTACTTTTCTTGTATCTCCCGAACTATCCTTATTCATTGTGGAAACACACAGGGTGAACCCCTTTACTGAGATAATACTATCGGTTATCTACTCAAATTATATGTAGAATTTTAAAATGTTAGCCTTTGTTGATGCGACAGGCCACATGAACAGACTTTGGAGAGAGCTGATGATACTATAGCGGGAAGCATCCCCTTTGACCTCCTCGATTTTCTAGGCTTTTTGTCAAATGCCCTACAACTTAGTCCTTAATGGTACGCTGTGTAGAAATTTCTCCCATCTAGCGGTGATATTGTATTTTTCATTCAAACGAATAGTGCTCTCTAGCGCCTCGCTTTTTTAAATGCGTGTTGCAACTACGGTAGCCGTTATGTGCCAAGAAGCTATGACAACACGTCTTCCAATAGCACTTCATCGAGTTTAACTATACATGTTCTACTGTCATGCTGCCTACATAATGAATTACACAACCACGGAATGAAAAAGCTTGTAATTTAGACCGTAACATCGACTTACCTGTCGAGAAGAAAGCAGACAACTTCTCCTTCATTAACTCTATCCACCTGGGAAAAGCTATCCCCATATTTCCCCTCGTTTTGAATTTGCCGGACACGTCCCGACTTTAAATTAATTTGTATGCTTTATCACGGCTACGAGGATTGCATTATGAAGTACTGTGCAGTGCAACCTTTCAAGCGCCTCTCACTGAGCGCTTCAGATGGTTTCAGTCAGCCGGCCCTGAACGAAAAGGTTGGCTAGTTGAGGTAGGCTAGTGCTTTTTGTCCCTCTCATGCAATTACAGTTTTTCAAGATGGCAGAACGACATGGAGGCCTCCATGGACTTACACGTACCATGTAAATAATGATAAGAAATTCTTTGCTTACGAGGATAAGTCAGTTCATTGGCAAAGGTAATTTTACACCAATGAGAACATATTTATGAATAAAGACATAAAAACTAAAAACTACCATAAGTTTAATTTCAGATATGTAAATTACAAAACTAAATTTTTCAACCGAGTGAATCTACGCATGAGAGGTCTTCAGAAGTCATAACTTCAACCAAAATATTAAAAACCAAAGATTAAGTTAAATGACAGTCGGTTCCAGCGTACCCCTTTTTCTGGATCAAACCAACTTCAAACGATCAAACTAACTGTCACCATCCATCATTTTGACAGAAAGTTTAACAGGAAGGGGCGGAACTAGGTCAAAGGTAACCGGAAGGGGCGGGACAGGAAGGGGCGGAACTAGGTCAAAGGTAACAGGGAGGGACGGGACAGGAAGGGGCGAACTAGGTCAAAGGTAACAGGAAGGGGAGGAACCGTAAGGGACGGGGCAAGGGGGGGGGCCGGAAGGGGCGGGGGAAGATCAAAGGATAGCCACGCCCATCTGTCAATCAATCATTTTTGACAGGTGGTATAGGGTATTCACTACTTTTGTCCAGAAATGACTGAACATACAATGTACGTTCTGTAAACCATAAACCACAAACCAAGGAACATAATGATATAAATCTTGAACTATGTTTTCAAAAATTATAAGCTTTTTTGCAAAAAGTATTATATTTCTGGAACACTAGGTGGCGCTGTATTCAAACTTCCCAGGTACCTTCAGGACATGCTGATGATAATATGTACCAAATTTTGTGATATGTCAAATCGTTTAAAAGATATTGAAATTTATGACAAAATTCCAAATGGCAGCTAAATGTAATCCGATCCTGGCAAATCGGTATCCACGGATTCATCATGACAAAAGGAATCCATAGACACATATTATGATAATAAAGCATAGATTAAAACTGGTTCAAAAGTTTTTAGCAAAAATAGCCATTTTTCAGATCTCATGACCTGTAGGTGGCGCTGTTCCCAGATTTGGCATTGACCCTTAGATCATGGTTCCAATAAAGCATACCAATTTTCATTTCGATTGATCAAAGTTTGGCCGAGATACAGCTTCTGAACCAATTTTGGGTCAACCTCGTTAAAAAAAATGTTCAGTCATTTCTGTGCAGCTCAGTCCAAAGATCATCTGAGCCATTTTTTTTGTAAGAATTGGACAAAATTCAGAGTAGATAAAAAACTTAATACTGTACTTTTCAAAATGCATATTACTGTAATGGACGGCGTCTTAATGTAAGATATTGACTGTGATCAGTATGATGAGAGGAATCAGGTGTACTAAGTCTAATTTTTCTAGATAAAAGGGTTCAAAAGTTGTGTGTGTGTGTGGGGGGGGGGGGATTTAAACATACAATTCCAATAGGGGCTATAGCCCCTAAATATGAAAAATGTAATTGTCAAGAAACCATTGGGTAACACTTTACTTGAAGGGGTGTGCATAAGACTAACATGACACCTTCATAATTATGACATGACACATGTTATGAATATGAAGGAAGTTTTATGCATGTTTGTGACAACTGTCATTAAGTGTCACTCGCTCAATTATGACATTTTTAATGCAAATATGACATTGTTTGAGATGTCTTTGTTATGACACCTTGACAAACCAATACATCATAACCTGTCTGTGTCTTTGTCATGACAACTTGACATTACTAAGACAACACAACCTTTCATAAACATGACATAGCAGATTAATTATCAAACTTAAGAAACCACTTAGCTTTATTGGTTAACATTACATTAAACTGTCAGGTGGTTGGTTTTGACATTGGCTGTCATGAAGCCATTATAACTGTTTAAAGACAAACTCAATTTGTACCACTGTAGTTGAGGTCACGAAAAATATTCATGACACAGTTATAATGGACTAATGACAGCCAATGTCAAAACCAACCACATGACAGTTTAACTTAATTTAATGTCAAGTTGTCATGACAAAGACACTGACAGGTTATGATGTTATGGTTTATGTCAAGATGTCATAAAGACATCTTAAACAATGTCATATTTGCATTCAAAATGTCATTATTGAGCGAAAGACACTTAATGACAGTTGTCATAAACATGCATAAACCCTACTTCATATTCATGACATATGTCATGTCATGGTTATGAAGGTGTCATGTCAGTCTTATGTACACCCCTTCAAGTAAAGTGTTACCGAACAGGGTATGTTTAAGTTGAAGCTATAATCAAATAGAGCCATTACCTGGGTTAGTAAGTTTCATCCAGATATCTTCTATTTGTTCACCAGGATGTTGGTCATATTCACTTGTACTTGTAGCAGAATTATCGGGTACGGTGTTCTCATCTTCAGTCACAGGCTGGTATAAATCAACTATTTCAGCATCTATGTTCAAGGTACGTCGTTGCCAGGGAAAGACATCATTTGAGTTGGAACACTGGCTTCCATCGTCAACATTCATACAGCCATCACAGAAGCATGAATACACACGAGTATCCAGGACCCCAGTAGAAACACAACGTACAGAATGGAGAACACAAGTTCCAGCAAGGGCAGACTTCACTTGTGTTATAGGACGGTCACGCTGAATTTCACCTCGTTTAACCAGGTAAAATGTACGGAGTTGCCTATCACAGCCATCTTTTGTCAAATTTAGATTGCAGAAATTATACATCTCCTCTGCATTTTTGATAGTGATCCTATGTGATTGGACAGCACGTTTAACAGATGATTTTACAAACCCAGAGACACCATCAGTGGGCCCCTTGCTGTGGTGGGATCCAAAGTAACATCTTTCAACAGACAAACCATGTGAAGCCTTGGAATTGCTAATGTCAGCAAATGCCACCATTGACTTGTATTGTGCGCCACAACCATTTGTGAATTCAACTACATGCTCTAACTTCAGTCCTCGCTTTTCTTTAAGGTGCTTTATAGCCAGAGTTTCGAAGTGGTGAACAGCATTGGTATCATGATTGAGATCATCAGAGACAAAAACCAAGGCTTCCTGGATGGTGTATTCATGACCCTCAGTGGGACACTTGTAGTAACAAATAATCGGGTGAACGGTTATCTGCTGTGTGGACCAATGTGCCGGCTGTATTTCGTCTTGGGATATGCACGAGTAATTTTCGGCAAAATCCATGATGAACAGCGACCAAGTGTTGGGCAATTTTTCCCGAATAAGGGAAAACTGTTCGTGCTGCCAGTTGGCTGTAAACAGATGTTTAGCCAAAAAGTCTGTTTCACGCAATAACTCGTCAAACATTGTCTTGAATGTGCCACACTTAGTTGATTGAAACTTCTTGGTCTTTTGTTTACCACCGTGGTTGAAAGACTTACTCTCCCAATTTGGCCAGGACACTTCTTGTTTGCCATACAAATCTACTACCATTTTTAACTTTTCCTTGAGTAGCGATACACCACAGTCGGAGCAGGTTCTGTTAATGCACTTTAGATTATGGTACTTGCTGTTGCCACTTTTGGGACATAGAGAAAAACTGATAAGTTCATATTTGTTTTTGATCTTGAGTTTTATACACTCAGCATTGTTAGTAGCAGTGAGAATTCTGTTCAGACTCTGAAGCTTCAGTAAAACTCCAGTACAGTATTCACAGAGACACTGGTTTCTGTCTGTCCGACGCTGAAGAAGAACACATGTAGGTCGAAGCCATGAGAAAACCGGAAAGGACACAACATTCTTTTCTGGATTTTCCAGCTTCCAAAGTTCATAGGCTTCCTGTAGAGAGATCTCCATGAGGAATCTTTGCTCTTGTTTCTTTACAGTCCTCATATAAGGAAGTTCTCGTGCTACCTTAGGATTACGATAGAAAGCAGTTATATTGTTCACAACATCCATGCAAGTGGCATCAGACTTGCGTTTTTTATGCAAACCTTCATTGGATGAGGAATTTGGTAAATTGGTGAGATATGCTGGACGGAGGTTAAAGCGCCTTGCTACAATATGTTGTATTCTGTACTTTTTGGCAACCATCAAACTAGTGACAATCAGGCGCCTCTTCTCCAAGGATGCAGCATCCTTCTTCTTCTTTAGAGCTTCAATCGCGGATCGAAGTTTTTCTTGAGATGGCTCATCAAAATCTATTCGTCGACAAGATGTTTTCAGACCTCTGGCTTTTAAAGCTGCTTGTTTACGAGGAGTACAGCAATGGATGAAGTCCATTACAATGTCCGCAAACTTTTCTGCATCAGCCGGAATTTTTTTGCACATCCGTGACAGTGCCATTTGTTTTGCTGGTTTAGTTCTAAAGCCTGTAGATCCAGCTGTACTACTTGGAGAGCCAACATTTGTTTGTGGAGTGTCAGTTCGCTTTTTTGTCTTGTTTCTTTTTTCCCTCTTTCGGGATGCATCTCTTTCACGAATTAGTCTTTTCTTCAGTTCTCCCATCCTCTCCCTCTCCTCTCTTTTCTTTATCCTATCATACTCTCGTTTCTTCATCCTCTCGTTTCTTGTTAAGACTTCTCTTTTCTTAGGTGGCGGAGGATCTTCATCAGCTTTAAATTCTTTTTCATCTGTTCTTCTATACTGTAACTTCTTTTTGGCTCTGAATCTTCTCTGTCGCTCACGATTATTTTCCTTATCAATTTCTATAGAAGCAGCAGCCCTCTTTCTTCTATACTCCTTTGCTCTTGCAGCTTCCAAAGCTTTGAACTCAGCAAACTTTACAGGATCTTTTTTCAAACGATCCCTCCAGGCCTGACTGTATCTCGCATTTTTGGCTTTCCACTTGTCATATTTTGACACTTCATCCTGACAGACAAACGGTTGACTTTTCTTACTTTTACGCCCAGTGTTACGGAGCTGGATTGTCAAAGACATTCTGAAATAAAATTTTTTACACCAATTAGTTGATTTATTCAAACATGTACATCGGTGGAGGGAGTTTTAAAAAGGTAACATATAGAGAATATCATAAGAGAATAATGTATTTTACTCTATTCTATCTATCTATCTATCTATCTATCTATCTATCTATCTATCTATCTATCTATCTATCTATATATATATATAGCGTGTTATGTCTATGTTTTTAATTCTAATATTCCCATCGACAGCCAGCCTAAGTTTTTGACTGATGTGAAAACGTATGTGAGGGGCGAACTATGTTTTTTTGGTAATTATAAAACGTTCTAAGATGTTAGAAATGTTTTTTGCATGGCTCATTATACTTATTTGAAGTTGCCTTAAAAATGTTGGCAGAATGAAGTTAGCAGAATGAAGTTGGCTTAAAAAAATAACATTACTCAGAGACTGACATGTTTGGCTCATTTTTCAAGTTCAGTGTTTTTGATACAAAGTTGTTTAAATGGTCTCTTAAAACAAAAAACACGAAAATACAGATCCTGTTGTAAATAATAATTAAAAGACTGTTGTACTATTATTAACCCTTAGCAGATTTTGACTCATGTGTAACAGTAGAGTCACCGATTGAAATTAGCAACTAACAGTAATTACAGTACAGCAACATTCAAGTAACAGTAAACATGATTGTGGTGTGGTTGACCAGGATGTTTCATTTTTGGAGACTTATTTATAGACATTTTCTTTTTTTTTTTTTTTTTTTTTGTATAACAATGATTGTAGACAGCCTAAAACAAGAAAGTCATGTTTAAGAAATTTGTTTGCATTTACATACAAATTTGGTTTGGAGTGTCATATTTGAGCATATTACATGTATGACAGGCAAAGGATTTGGGCACACTACATATAACTAGAAATAATAGAATTAAATCAGCACAGATGTAACACTAAAGAATCAATTCAAGTACCTCTCTCTTATCTGAGCCAGCTCCATCATATGCTGCGTCAACATCTCTTGATTTCTGAGGGGCAGCTGTAAAAACAACGACATCAATCAGCTCACATTTATAGCTAAGTGTCTTATAATTCAATAAAAATAATAGGGCCTAGTTCTCCACTTTTCTATACAAGCTTGTTTAAGCCACAGAATTAAAAATAAAAAAGGTAATAGGGAGTTTTTATCTCACAAATCTGACTTTTTCTTCTTGCAATTGTGAGTCATATCTATTTTTTTTTCTGATTTGTGAGATTGCAAGTTATAAACTCAGAATTGTGAGATATAAACTCAGAATTGCAATAACTTTGACATAAAGTCGCAATTTACTTGCGAGTTTATATCTCACAATTCTGAGAAAAAGTCAGAATTGAGAGATATAAACTCAATCACAAGAAAAAAAAGTCAGAATTCCAATAGTTTATATCTCACAATTCTGGCTTTTTTCTCTGAAGTTTGAATTGCTAGATTTAAACGTGCAAAAAAAGTCAGAATTGTGAGATTAAAAAGTCACAATTACCTCTTTTATATATATTTTAAAACAGTGGCGGAAACAATCTTCTTTTGTTTGTTTTGCATACACACAGACTTACGTTAAATGTTTGTGTCTTATGTTTGGGGGAGCCAACTTTGATTTTGCTGACATCACTGGATGCATCACTGGCCCCTGAATCATCCAAGATGTGTCTTATGATGTACTGCTCTGCCTGACAGGTGGTATCAGTTTCAGTATTAGTCTCAGGTTCATTCTTAATTTGAGGTGCTTGATTAATAAATAGAAAAGTATTCTCGCTGCTGTCCATCATTTGGGTTTCAGTGTCTTTGCTGGACATCTGATCATGATAAATGTCCATATATGGTGATAAAGATGCTGATTCATGGCACCCAGGCATTTGCACTTCATTCTCCTCCTGCTGTGTATAAACTTCTAGCTTCATATGCATTTCTGTATCCTTCAAGTCATGTTCAGATCTCCATTCCTCTGAAAATGCCTGGGTGTATTTCTGAGCGTGAGTCTCAGAGGAGCAGGGCTGCAATTCTATAATGAATAAACAAAATAAACATACTTTAGATCTTAAAGATCATAAACGGAAGGATTATGTCATGTTTACAATGTGCCAAGCGAACATTAGTAAAAAAGAATACATGAATAACAAAGAACAAAGCCAAATTACCGACCCAATCTAAACATCTCAATGAGCTAATGTTAATCATGTATAACTATTTAAAGGATCATGGCTGACTTAAATGGCGATAGTAAAGGAATTAAAGCATCTATCTATCGAGATTTCATGTTCATAAAAACCATAACATAAAAGTATGAGAGTGAGATTTAAGGTGAATTGACTAACCAGAGTCCATCTGAACTCCTGCCTGCTGCAGTCTCCTCTTGAGCAGCTCAATCTCCTGTCTGGAGCGACACATCTCCTCATTATACTCTGAAAATATGTCTTCCACAGCCTTGAATATCTCCTGCGCAGCTAAAGTTAATCGCTCTGTCAGAACAATGTTAAAAATGTGTAGTTTGGACATTGTGTGTTCATAAAATATCACTGAAGTCTCTATCAAGCTCTTATTTTCACATTCATAACAGATACTTCTCGTCTATTGTTTTGTTTGCGGTCATCATGCTGAGCTCGATGATAATCAGCGCCACCTGCCGGTCTGGATGAGCGAATATAAAAACCGATTTTTTTCTTATCCTTACAATGTAATTTTATAATTAAAAATAAATTAATTATTTGACAGTTACTAAAATCAAATTGCAACTGTTTAATTTTAGCATTTTATTACAGCATTTTAATGCAATATGATCAGCCTATAGAAGTTAAAATATCTGACTGGAATGTTAAATAATACAGAGATTTTTTTAAACAAGTTTAAACAACTGTTTTACCTCAAATGACTGTTCACCTGTGTTAAAAAAATGTTTATTACAAACTATACATCAAATCCTTAGATAACAGTGGACATCTCCTCAAGTTTGATTCGAGATTTAAAGATTTGAGGAACTAATATGCTGCATGATGTATCCCCTCAACAAATTCAATTCAATTCACATCCTTTCACCTTCAAAATAACACTCACATCCTTCTTTCTCTCTAAAATAAGGATCACTTTCTGTTACCATGGAAACAACAATATAACTCTTAGAAGAAAAGGTTAACGTCCCCAACAACGTCTGTAGTCCTATTTAGCATCACCGCCTTTTTCAATTCAGCTTTACAAAATCACGAGTGGGGTACACGGGTGTATTTTGTGTTGTAGAATAAAATCTTGAGTTCGTGTTCACCACAGACCTTTAGGCTTTTAACCACCATCCCATTCAAAAAACCCATTGACTTCAGGGCGATGGGTTTTGGCCAACAAAAATATGTCATCCCTTCAGCACTCTATCTATAGAGTCAAGAACCATAGGGTTCTATTACCCCATTTAACCTTTTTAATGATGGTATTTGTTATGAAAAAATGACCCAAATCACATTAAGAAACTATAATGCTGTAATAATTATAAAAATTATTTTATTCCCTCAAATAGCTTTCAAAAGTCTTTAGAAACAGCTTTACAAAACATCAACATCAAATATTATAAACCAACCTCAAATACCAAATATTGATACTGAACTTAAACAAAAAATTCTATGATCAATATGTTATGATAACATGTTTTTACATTGCTTTAACTCATAAAAATGGTTTGAGCAATTTTCAACTTTTATAGAAGTTATACAATATTCAACTCCTTGTCAGTTTAATGTAATTTAAGTTGTAATGACTTAAACATCTAAGTTGACAGTACTTAAAATGTAAGCTACTTATTTTTACAGAATAACATCAGAGGAGCATAATTACACATATGGTCAAACGCACATGGCCCTTGGAGTGTGTGTGCGGTTAAGGGCAGATTTACAGTGCTGTGAAGAATAAGTCATTGTTTGACAGGGCCAGCTGTCAGCTCCACTCTTCCTCACGACAGGCCTTGCCTGGCCACCTGCCTACTATTCTCCAACTATGGTCACAAACTCTCTCCTCAGACCACCTCACATTAGTGCCAAAACACATTCATTACTTTATTGCTAATTGCCATTTTGTATTGTTCAGTATAAAAAAAGGAACCAGTTGCTCTTCTCAAAGAATCAAATAATGCCCATTTGGAGCCGTTTAGATAAAACACCTTGAAAATCAATCATTTATTTTACATGACTTACAGAATATTCTATCGTTCAAAGAGTTTGGGGTCAATACGATTTTTTTTAAAGGAAATTAATACTTTTATTCAGCAAGGATGCAGTAAATTGATCAAAAGTGACAGTAGAGACATGCGTAAAATGCAACAAAAATGTCTATTTTAAATAAATCCTGTCTTTTGTAAATCAAAGAATGCTGAATTGTTACGGTTGTGTATCATAGTTTCCACCAAAACTATTAAAACGCACAACCGTTTCAATATTGACAGTAATAAGAAATGATTCTTTAGCAGCAAATAAGCATATTCGTGATTTCTGAAAGATCATGTGACACTGACAACTGGAGTATGATGCAGACAATTCAGCTGGCATTACAGTTTTAAATATATTTAGATAGAAAAGAGTTATTTTTAATTGAATAAATTTGATAAAATAAATGCAGCCTTGTTGACCTAAGAGAAAAAATTCTTACCAACCCCAAACTTTTGAATAGTATACAAATTAAAACGGAAATGGAACAAATTACAATATGTATGCACTAGGAAAATGCAAAAGTAAGTAAAAAGAAAAATAATAATATTTAATCTATAGGAGGCATTTATTTATATAGCACATTTCACACATTTCATAATGGATAAATAAACATTTTCAAATCATTACAAATTTTAATCTATCACAATATGCACATTTACTAAAACTGCTAAGAATGCATCTTAAATTAATGTATCTTAAAAATTATCATTGGATTATTGCAAAGTTGTTTTTGATCATGTGTTGCATCAAGCATTGCAAATCAGTCAGAAATCAGTTAAAACACATTGATCCAAACAAGACTGGAAAAAAAAAAACAGTGACACATCAGATGCCACTGCTGGCATGAACATGCCACATACATGTCAGCACAACTACAACATAACTGTCATTCTGTCTTCACAACGCCCCACAAAAACACTCTGCAACATGCCACTCTAACCGGCGACCCCGAGAACACAGTTCTGTCGTAAACAAGCCTTTGCTTTCAAACACGAAGAGTAAGAAGGTTGAGTTATGTTTATGTTGGAAGCTGCCTTGACTGGAACCTGTCTTTGTTTATCAAGTCACTGAAGTCAGGGATATGCCTGGTATCTGTGACACTTTCCTAGATTTGCATTCCAGTAACTGGGATGTTTACACTATTCCGTTTATGTCTCTTCAAGTAAGAGTAACCGTATCTGCATTATGGGCATTCTCACCCCGTCTTCAATGTTGTCTAACTATTTGGTCGCTCCAGAAACCGAAGCGCTAAATTTGTGCTCCGGATGACATGGGAGAAGGTCACTGGAGCCTGGAGTCAGATATAAACAGTGAGGGACAAGCAGAGAAGTTTGTAGGCCATATTTTTACTCGCAGATAAAGCCTGGGATGGGGCTCAACTTTCCTTAATGTCCCAACTGGAATCCAGACATGGAAGACAAACAAAATGAGGACCATTGCCGACATAGTTTCCGCAGACAACATTTGAACACGGTCCCATCCCTGCCCCACCTTTTTGAATGGATGTCATATACAAGTAATGATCACAAATGTTTGAATTGAAAAGCGTTGCGATTTCCATGCATTCATCTATGGAATGATTGCCGTTAAATGCTGAGAATGAAAAACATGCACGTCTTTATATTTCGAATTCCAAAGACTAATATTAGGTCCACAAACTGCAGAGAAAAGGTATTTAAAGCATGCTATTCTGAGAAGCATTCCTGGATGTTCGTGGCATTGAGGCATTAGTGTAGGTCTGTGGGTGACAATCAAATGGAATTCAACAGGAACACACACACTGTTATGTGAAGAAAAGAATATCCAAATGACTGAAGCAATTCATAGGGAGGTCATAGGTGATCTATTTTTAGCAGTTACAGGCCTACACGACATGGAAATGCAGAGGTGCTTTTTTCCATGATGTCTCTTGAAGGGCAATGCAGCATATTATGAGGTTTAATGGGTTTGTCAGCTGTTCTATGATGCTCTTGTTGTCGAGAGGTGTTTCCACAGCTTCCCACATGGACAGCCGCCATGATGGTGCACTTGGAAAGTGATGTATCATTAACGGCTTGTCTGGTCTATTTAAATGACCCATGAGAGGCCGCAGTCGCACTGCCACAGTTTAAGAAGATGATTGATAGGTTTCCTTGTGAGGCTGATACTGTTGTGGAATATATGCTAATTGGGCACATATGACTTATGGAAACAATCTATCCCTGAATGAGCTGAAAGCAAGGTTAAAGGGTAAGTTCACCCAAAATTTTTATTTCTCCCTCATGTCGTTCTCAACCCTTAAAACACTCTTCATCTTCGGAACACAAATGAAGATATTTTTTGATGAAATAAGAGAGCTTTCTGAACCATCATTCAACAACCACTTTCAAGGCCAAGAAAGGTAGTAAAGACATCATTAAAATAATCCATCTGACTACAGTGATTCAACCTTAATGTTATGAAGCGTCGAGAATACTTTTTGTGCGCAACCCCCCCAAAAATAACGACTTTATTCAACAATCTCTTCTCTTCCACGTCATTCTCCTACGCTGTATATAGACATAGTAAACACAGTGCAGCGAATAGTGAGGCGGCGTTCTGACAGAAAGCTCTCAGATTTCATCAAAAACATCTTCATTTGTGTTCCGAAGATAAATAAAGGAACACATGAGGATGAGAAATGAATGACAGAAATTTTATTTTTGGGTGAACTAACCCTTTAACACTTCTGATGGTTTAGTGAAAGGAATTAGGCCCTAGTTTTAATTATATAGTTTTTCCAGAGTGCATATACTACCATTCAAAAGTTTGGGGTCAGTAAGATTTTTTTTTTTATTAATACTTTTATTCAGCAAGGATGCTTCAAATGAATGAAAAATGTGACATTAGACAGTTATCTATTTAAAATAAATGCTCTTTTTGAACAATCATCAAAAAATCCTGAAAATGCTACACTGAAATGCTTTCAACGCTGTCAATAAGAAATGTTTCTTGAGCGCCAAATCAGCATATCAGAATGATTTCTGAAGGATCATGTGACACTGAAGACTGGAGTAGTGATGCTGTAAATTCAGCTCTGCCATCACAGGAATAAATTACATCTTAAAATATATTAACATAGAAAAGTTATTTTAAATATAAAATAATTTAAATATAAAATATTATAATATTTTAATAATTTTGATCAAATAAATGCAGCCTTGGTGAGCATGAGATCTTACTGAGATCCCCAAACTTTTGAATGGTATAGATGAAATGTTAAATGAGCCCAACAGTTTCACAAAAGTGGTAGTTTTGTAAATGAATCCAAAAAGTGGAGAAGGTTTCCTGCTTGGCACTATTACTTTTCTAGAGCTTCATTTAGAAATGAGAAAATATGTAATCGCAGAAAGAATCACTTCTTCCATTCTGAGGCATTGAGAATTGAGAGTTGAATTTGGGGAGTCGACTCCATTAAAAGGCCAAAGAAAAAAGAGCCAACATAGTATTGGGAATTTTGATTCATCTCAGCGTATTGTTTGATTCTGTTTTCCAAAAACACGTTCAAATATTTTAATTTGCCCATCGTATATACAGACTGATATCTTGATATATACGTTTTTTTACTTTACTTATTCTCACTAACATTTAGCTATGCAAATCAAATAAAACGGCAACAATAAAAAGAACTAGCTGATTAACTTAAAAGATATCGGTAACACTGATAGCAAATGCAGAGGCTTTTTCAGCTGACATGGACTTCAAAGTTCTCTAAGAGCGGATCTATATTCCATTTTAATAGAAACTGTCAAAATATCTTATTGACAATATCAATCATAATAGTATAGATTATACTGCAGGATTTACTGTAAGATCTCACTTTACCTTCCTTTTTTTTTAAGAATCAGAATATGAGTCTGGAATCGACTCTTACAATTGACTCAAAGAGTTTTCTTTTCAACATGTGTGTCGTTTGGTGTTTGAGTCGATCCACAGTTGATGCTTTTACAATAATATCTGCATACAGGGGTTTTGTTAGAGGACACATTGAAAAAAGTTCAAAATGACTTATTTTTACACACACGTTCTTCTCAGGGACCCCAAACAGTACAACAGTCAATCCCAACAGGATTTGAAGGGTAAATTGGTCAGCCTCTCAGGAAGACTGAATCCACCAAATCGTTTTATGTGGTATTCTTCTTTCTGCTCCGACAGTGAGGGAGATTTGTTTGTGGTCTCTTGGAGAGAGGCATTTACTAACAGTGAGTAGCGTGCCACTGAGGGGTGAGGCAGTCATGGTGCACCGAGAGCCAGGATCATTCCTGTGACTGAACATGACACCACTTGCACTAAGACTTCGACAGCTGCACACGCACATGCTTTCCATTCTGTTTGTTGTAGAGGATTACAACCTGATAAAAGAGGCCAGTGACTATCGTATTGTAAGGCCCTGTCCACTACTGTTTCTTTCTGACCGAGAGCCCTAAAGACAGTTAAAACACAGGTACCGGTCAGTGTTATTTTAGTATCATTTATAGTTTTTATTCATATTTTTTCATATTTATATAGCCTTTTTTATATTTTCGTTCGCTGTATTAATTTTGTCACGTGCTTTTTGTAAAAAAAAAAATCTATTTAAGTTTAAGCAATTTTTGTACTGCATCATATACTTCTTTTATTTCAGTTTGTTGCCAAGTCAAAAAATTTTTATGTTTTCGTATACAATTTTTAAAAGTTTTTATCTAATATTTATATTGATTTTTATCTAATATTTATTATTTATAAATATTACTTTTTTTAAAAAAATAAACAGATTTAGTTTTAGCTAACAATAACAACACTGAAAACTGCATGAATGGAGGAATAGGTATTCAAATATTAACAGAGACTCAATTAAATCTAGGGGAACTGTAACTGGTTGTCCATCATTGTTTGATATTCTTGTTTTAGGCATAAACTTCACTTTTTTATCTTGTGAAGAACATTTTCATAATCTAAATAACCTTTTTCCACAAAGAACCTTTTGTGGAATAGAAAGGTTCCATGTTGAAGGTTCTTCATAGAACCAGATGCCAATAAAGAGTGTGACCCCAGAAGAATTAGGAGGACACAATCATTTTTAATAATGTATGTTATTGCATAACAAAATATCAATATAACATCTGCAAACATGTGATTCTTCACTTGTTTTACACTTCACTTTTATGTCCTTCTGTATATCTTATGCGATATCAAATGTATATCTAATGCAATCACAATCATATATCTAATAAGTGCGTCTTAAAACATTTCTGGGGCCTCTGCATTTGATAAGGCATGCTTAGAAGTCCTATCAGAGGTGCTTGAGAAGAGAGAGTCCCTGACAAACAGCCCTGATGAGACTTGAACCTGTTGCTAGGCCAGCTCAGCACTGCATGCGGTCCAGAGGATCCAAGCATCTGTTCCAGTCGCTACTCCCTCTCCTAACAGCAATAACAGAGCTCATAATATCTTTCTATGGTTTTAGAGCCAAATATGAGCGAAGAGTGAGCATTCCATGGCTAATGCAGCCACGTTCTGGGCATTTCTTCACAAGAAGCCAATTCCCCCTCTCTCCTCCTCCCTTTCTGCCAGCTGTCCTGCAATGTGCTGCTGCTTGTCAGTGAAGAGAAGTAGCGCACTGTTTTCAGTGACAGGGCAGCACACCATGTCGCCTTACACCTAAGACCCACTCAAATAGACTGATATCATCTGTCTGGTTGAGGATCTACTCAATCCCCCGCGATAAACCTTTGTTTCTAGCGTGCTTGCCGGTAGTCAGGGACACTTGAACTTGAAACGGATCATAGTGACTTCAAGTAGTTTAAGTCATATTATGTAAACGATTGATTGCATGGTGATTGTTACCTCGAATAAGAGTTTTAAAACTTAGAAATGGTGAATAAAATGGCAATTAATCAGACAATTCACAAAGAGACCCAAAAGCAACACAGGTAGTTGCACAGACCCAAATCAATTTTTTTTTTTTTTACAAAATACACTGCCTGCCCCCCAAAAATGTTGCTGTTTGGATTCAAATAGGCACATGCTTAAGAGTCTATGACTGGATCATTATTGCACAGATTATTATGTTTCTAGCATGAGTTCTTGCAACAGTTCTTCCAACCCTACTTGATGGAGTGTGTAGCTTTTCATTTCTTAACCATGTAGGAAGACACATCATTGCCTTATTCCAGGATGACAAAGCCAAGATTCAACAGGCTCAAATTGCCCGAAAAATGGTTGGGAGGGAGCATGAAGAATCATTTTCACACATGAATTGGCACCGTTTGGTCAAGATCTTGTACTGAAAATGCAAGAGTCAAGCACTCTGTAAAGTCTCCTCCAGCACATCTCAAAGATTTTCAATGAATTCAAGGTCTTGACTCAGAGGTGCCTATTCATGTGTGAAAATGTAATTCTTCATGCTCACTCCCAACCATTCTTTCACAATTTGCGCCTGATGAATCCTGACATTGTCATCCTGGAATATGGCCATGATGTGTCTTCATACATGGTTGTTTAAGAAATGAAAAGCTACATACTCCATCAATTAGGGTTAGAAGAACTGTTGCCAAACATATAATATACAAGAAACCAAACAGGATTTAAATCCAAACAGCGACTTTTATTTTTTTGCATGGGCAGTGTAGTTACAATACTGTTTATAAAGTGTTTAAAACTTTTGGTAAATACAGTTTACTTGCCAAGTTTTAAATATTAATATTTTTCTTACGCTATCGCATCGCTTTGCTTCAGAAGGCCTTTATTTATCCCCCCAGAGCCGTGTGGAGCACTTTTATCATGGATGGATGCACTTTGATGGACTTCATCGGGTAAATTGGGTGAACTATTCCTTTAAGCTAGATTTTGACATTTTCTGCAAAATATGCAAGGTTCTTGCCCATGTTCTTTCACAATGCTAAGATACTACATGTGGTTGCCAAATATTGTCCACAAGCTGGCAAAACGTTATTTTTAATCACAAGGAAATGCTAGTTTGTGAAATGTCATGTGGTGTGACTGACCAAAAATGAGACATGTATGAATTATTAGTTATAGTTATAAATATGTTTGAAAATAATGATTAAGATCACATTCAAGGTATAAAACCAATATGATATAACTTTTTACTGGATGGTGCACCGCATATTCAAAGTCATTACATTAATTAAGTGATAATTGTGTTGTTTTTCAAAACCATATGATGCCAGTGTGAACACAAATAATAATTGTATAAGGAATATATATATATATATATTTTTTTTTTTTTTTTCACAAATTTTTTGTCATGGACACCCCTCTTTGTGTTACACCTTTCGAACAAGACAACTGTGTTATAACATTGGTAACCTGACCTTTACTAAAAACGCTGAGAAAGTGCTTTCCTCTTCAGGAAGAGTTCCTGGGTGGTGTGTGTGTGTGTGTGTGTGTGTGTGTGTGTGTGTGTGTGTGTGTGTGTGTGTGTGTGTGTGTGTGTGTGTGTGTGTGTGTGTGTGTGTGTGTTCATGGTCGACTCTGAGTTGTGGGGACAAAATTATAATTTTTTGGCACCCATGAGTAAAACAGCTTATAAATCATACTAAACGTTTTTGGAAAATGTAAAAATGCAGAACGTTTTCTATGAGGGTTGTGTTTAGGGGTAGGTGATAAAATATACAGTTTGTACAGTGTAAAACTCATTCCCCCCCCATAAAACATGAAAACCCAAAGTGTGTGTGTGGTTGGTTGCACGGACCTGTCACCCTGCCATCCTCCATTTCTGCTGACAGTAGGCTAAGAGAAGGTCCGGGGTGAATGACTCCCCTGCAGCCTGGACAGCCACAGAGGCCCCATTGTGCTCCTCAACCATCAGTGATCATCCATCACATTTTAACCTGACAGCCAACTGCACAGCCTCCTAATCCTGCCAAGGATGGAGGCTTGGGTTACCATGACGAGAACACCACGGGGCTTCCAGCTTCAGACCTGTGCTGGACAAGGGCAGAAAGTACCTTTAAGTTCCGAAACAGGTCTCCACTTCTAAATTCACAAACTAAAGATCTGTAAGGACACAGTCAAAAGTATTTGAGGGACTCTTTCACCAGTGGCATTGCAGAAGTGTTCAGCATACTGTCACTCAAGGAAAATATCATAGTGAAAACCCCCCTTCACCATGTACTACATGAACCTCGAATAGCTGTGGTGTGTCAGTGACCATAAATAAGCCTGTGGATTCATTAGGGAACATAGCGGAAGCTCTTCCGAATTGGCGTGTTAACTATGAGCCCAGACAAACACATTAGGGATTTCCAGCATCCGGAGAGCCTACCTCACTTTTTGGGGTCAGGGACAAGAAAGGTCTACCTTACTGAACCAATGCCAGACGTTACAGGACAGCTATATGTATAGACAGTAGCTACCACAAAGATTTTAAGAAAAACATGCAGCAAAAACACAAAGGTTGCGAACACGATCATTTTAAATATTAAATCTATCAATGTATTTATTAGTTATATTGTAATCTATATTTAAATAATATCTATTATTATTATTAACAACTGCAAATTATTAGTTAATTGAACAAAAATTAAGATCATTTTAAAATATTTATTATTTCTATAATATTAAAATGCAATATTTATTATTATTATTAACAGCAAATTATAATAAGATTGAGAAGATTATACGTTTATATATTAATATATGTATTATTATTATTAACACTATTAGTATTAACGCTATTATTATTTATTTATTTATTATTATAATTATCATCAAAATGAATTTTGATTGGACAAAGATTGAGAAAATGGTCAGCAGTTAAACTGGAAACTGAAAATTCATCAGATTTTCGTTTATATATAAACAGAGAATTTACAGTTTTATTTATAACTAATGCAATATTGTTGTTTTTTATTTTTATATATTAATATATTCTACGTATTATTCTACAATATTATGTATTATATTTTAATTATATTTAGTTATATTAATTGTATTTATTGTCTTTGAAACAGCTATAGAGTATACAAATAAAACCAATGGACTGCTAATAGTACATACAAGTGATGAGACATTCTTCTGCTTTAGAAGAGAAGGTGATATTGTCTGACAAGAATTTAGATCAGTGAATTAAGGATCCATAGTGGATCTTTCATATCTGCTGCAGTCTGTTTGATTTCCACAGCACCCAGATCATGTTCCTGCACTTTCAACAGCGGCCTGACGCCGTTCTTGAAGCAAACCGGTCCCAAATCCCCAGAAGATTGGGGAATGAAAAGAGATGTAAAGTTTAGATGTGTGGCAACAGCTAAACGCAGGGTCAGGTTTCTCTGAGCCCTGGCTATATTTAACCTACTGATCTAACACCAGGCAGAGAGTTTAAATGCCACCACTGCAGTTGGTGTGGAGCAGTTGTCGTCCACAGATCTTCTTCAGCACGAGCTCAGCTCCGAGGGTTACACCCACACACGCTCGCAAGGACCGGAAAGGACCTATAACGCTTTCAGAGAAGACACAGCAGAGCCGGTGGACTCTAATTCCAGCGAGACATGGAGCTTTTCGAGACCAACCCCTATTTCTTTGCAGACCAGCGTTTTTACGAAGGCGGCGATAACTTCTTCCAATCCAGGCTGACCGGAGGCTTCGACCAAGCAGGATATCAGGATAGAAACTCCATGATGGGGTTGTGTGGAGACGGAAGGATGCTGTCCAACGGAGTGGGATTGGAGGACAAACCGTCTCCATCATCTAGCCTCGGTTTGTCCATGTCTCCTCATCAGGAGCAGCAGCACTGTCCGGGTCAGTGTCTGCCTTGGGCCTGCAAGGTGTGCAAGCGCAAGTCGGTGACTATGGATCGACGGAAAGCCGCCACTTTGAGGGAGAAGAGGAGGTTGAAGAAAGTCAACGAGGCCTTCGAGGCTCTTAAAAGAAGCACGCTTATGAATCCCAACCAGAGGCTGCCTAAGGTGGAAATCCTGCGCAGTGCCATCCAGTACATCGAGAGACTGCAAGCGTTGGTCAGCTCCCTCAACCAGCAGGAACATGAGCAGGGAAACCTGCATTATAGAGCTGCAGCTCCTCAAGGGGTGAGTGAAGCTTGGGGAACAGGGGCAGGTGTATGGTGGGATTTATCAATGACTTAGATGATGTCAAACAGTACTGTACTTCCAAAACCTGCACTGTATTCTTTTCCTCAAAGCAAAAGTTATTGGAAAGCGCTTCACATTAATTAAGTGGGTACTCTTTTGACATTGCACAGTGTTGGGGGTATTTGATTATCTTATTTCTATTACAATACCTATTTGATTTCTATTGTGTAAAAGAAATTGAGAAAGTGCATTCATTCATTAATTGTGAATATTTGAAGATGATGATAAAGCTGCCTGCAATGCAAAAAAGTTAAATCTTTTATTTAAATTGTATTTTAAATTGAAGGCTAAATGCAGCCTAAAAAAATAAATATTACATGTTTTATTTAAATAAAAATTAAATAAATGAAAACAATTTTTAATTGAAGACTAAAAAAGCCTTGAATGCAGTATGCATTACAAAAAAAAACAACCAATTAAAATAAAAGTTAAAATTGAAACTTGTTAAAAAAAAGCATTTTAAATCAATTTTTTTCAATTAAATAGTATAAAAATTAAGTCAGTAGTTTGCATGGTTCAACTTTTAGAAGCACGAAAACGCCTATGTAAAATGTTTAATCAAATGTGTAAAAGACGATAATAGGTTGCCGAGAGCAGTGCTTGTTTCTGATGGCTGTGAGGGTGTTGGGGGTCCAGTAGCTGGCGATGTGACTGACAGTAGTGTGTGTGTTTGTGTGTAACAGGTGTCGTCCTCCAGCGAGCAGGGCTCTGGCAGCACCTGCTCTAGCAGTCCAGAGTGGAGCAGCGCATCGGAGCACTGCGTCCCCGTCTACAGCTCCACCCACGAGGGTAAGACCACCACACCGACGTACACTAACCTGATGACAATTATGAAGCATCAAAATAATGCATCGAAAAAACTTCTTTCAAACCGAATTCCTTATTTTTGAATTTTACATTAAATGTGAGGTTTGAAGGACTTGTGACCGTGACATTTTCCTCAGATATCCTGAATGACGACTCCCCAGAGCAGACCAACCTGAGGTCTCTGACCTCTATTGTGGACAGCATTACAGGAACAGAGGTGACTCCCGTGCCCTATTCAGTGGACATAAGCAAATAAATGAAGAGGGTGACCCTACCGTTATGTTCAGACCGTTATGTTCAGACCACATTTCAATGACCATAACAGCACTATCTATGACACCCAAGGTGAATGAAGAACCTTTTAAAAGTCATAAAAGCCTTGGGGGCTTAATTTCCAGACAAATCTTGAGGTACATATGATTATATTTCCAAATGTTTCTTATCTCTGTGGGAATAAGAATGAATTTCAGATCAGCCTAATTCCTGCTGAAACTTAAGACAGTCAGGCTGGGCAAATCATATTTTCATAATTTGTCTTTTTTTTCCTCTTGATTCCTTTATTTTTTCACTCTGTTTGTGTGTGCTTTATGCTTACCAACAAAAAAGAAACATTTGTGGGTCCAATGTTTTACATCTGGTTTTGACCAATTTCTGCTTAATTTAAACTAGTTCCGAATGCCAGTTATGTAAATAAGTTCCTATTTTCTACAGAGTGGTTTTGTTATTTTATTTTGTATTTTTTCCTGTGTGTTTGGAATAACTTATTTTGAATTTTATAATAAAGATTGTTGTGTATTTGTAAATATTCATTCTCCGTCCACTAAAAAAAAATATTTCCTTCTTTCTTTTACTGATTTGGTGATCAAATTTATAAAACAAAATTAAGTACTTCCCCAGCATTCCCATGCATCGCTAAAATATACTTTAGTTTAGGCTTGTGTGCAAAAAACAAAACCAACCCAAAAATACAAGAAATGATTTATAATACATAAGGTAAATATTTATTTTATATATTCATATATAATTATTTATTTGTGACAGATTTTTACATTTAAGGTGAAAAAAAGAAAAACTCCAACAGTATCTGACACGTACTAAACAAACAAACGTCACATTAAAAGAAAAATTCCACATGCTTTATGTGGAATCTGCATCTATTCTATACAGAATTATATACATAAATCATTTATTTACACACACATTAAACCTTACATGCACACACAAGAGAAAGATATTCTGAGAGGGTACAGAGAGAGAGAGAGAGAGAGAGAGAGAGAGAGAGAGAGAGACCTGCACCTGTTTTACAGTTCACATTACTGCCAAGAGCTACAGAAACAAATTAGCGTAAAAATGACCATCACAGAAGAACACGCTGCAAAGCAAGAGGCTTCAGTTACTCCACCACTGTCGCATCAGGGAAACGTCTCTGCATTGTACTAACGCTTGGTCCTCGTCAAGGCTTTTTTTTTTTAGCAACCCACTAAAGGATCAAATCGATATTCAGCGAGCGTGCTGAACATTAAAGAGGCATTATAAATGAAATAGAAACAACTAAACTGGCTGTGAGAGGCTAGGCACAATTGGCAGACCGAGGCTTAAAAAAAGAGCAGCACACCACAGGATTTCAAGTTCAAGTGTTTGCGTGGTGATATATTCCTTTAGATCTGTGGTAATGACGATTGAGAGTGAGAAAGAGAGGCAATAGATGCTACAGTGATTGTCAAGTTTAGTGGCATGCATGCTCCACCGGACGCCCCAATGCCAACAGTGACTCACACAGCACAAACAAGATAATTCATTCATTTCAAAGGATATTAAAAATGATTATGATGGGGTTTTTTTGCGTATAAAATGAAAAAACAGTCACTTATATTAATACTTTTTTTTTAATAGAGAGCACTTCTTAAAGTAAGAACATGATTTGTCAGCATTGTGTAACACTTAAAATACACATACACACATTTTCACACACAGTAGTACAGTAGCTGCCACAATAGCACGATACATCCTGTGAATTATACAGAAAATACTGTCTTAAAAAAAAAGAAGAAATGCCCAACGCGCTCATAACTTGTTTGGTAGGTATGTTGCTCAAGAATCATTTGCTCCCATAGTGGTTCAATTTCAAGGGACGGCACCAAAAGAGATCATATGTTCATTTGCAGGTCCTACATGCTGGAATTTTTTTTTCTCTCTTTCTTTCTTTTTTCTCCTGATGCTAAGTGAACTGAAGTCAATTGCTTTCCCTGATGCTTGACAATATTAAGCATCATGGCTTCATACGATCTCGATGTCCTGGAAGTGTGTGGACCGAAACTCTAGGTGGATAAGCACTGTTGATGTGAACACAAACGCACGTTTCTTCAGTCAACACCGACTACAAGTGTAACACCCTTTCTAGCAGACGGAGCTGTCTAACCGACAGGAAACAGTCACAACTGAGACTTTAAAACTCATATAATAATGATATATTCATCTCGATATACAAGTCTGATATATATTTCCATAAAAAACATAATCGCATAATTTTCTGTTTTTCATATATACATAGACATTGATTAATAATTTGCATAACCAAAGGGAAGAAAGCCTTATACAGTAAAATGCCAATGGCACACCCAAAAGAGCAGACTAGCACTGACAGACTACAGGGCCAAGTACACCAGTTAAGTACGACCACCACAAAGACTATATAACCGGGATTACTGGGAAACGACTGATATGACGAGATTTCTCCTTTGCGGCTGCAATGCGTTCCACGCGCTCAAGAGTTCAAAATTCGTCTTTCTGTCCCTCTCTATTGCACGGTGTCCCAAGAAAGCTCTGGTGTGGTTCAGGACAGGGGAGGGGCGGAGGTTAACCCTTCCCTCATCTTTTCAAGGTGTCCCCAGATTTTGGCATATTTCATTGTCGAAAGGCCGCAAGCATGTGTCCATACAGGTAGTGGGAATGCACTGGCAGGGAAATGAGAGGATACAAAATCACAAGAAATCATCAAAATCACATTTACGAGGTCTTAAAAACAATTTGTTCCGGGTTCGAGCATGTCAGGGCATAAAAAAGTAGTCAGTAAACTTACAAATTATCAATGGCAAGTAAATAGAGGTTATTTTATGGAAGAATTTACACAAAAATAATCAACTTAACATTTAACTTTTATGTGTTCCATTGTAAGGGGTTATACACACAGAACGCATGCATTTAAGTGTGAGATGGAGGGCAGTGGAATAAAAAAAAAAAAAATTCAGAATGCTGTGTCATATGGAAGACGCAACAAACAATAAAACCAAGTGCAACGGTCACACACTTCTGTTTACATATAAAAAAATGGAAAAGCAGAGTGGAATGCAAAAATACATTGTGTATGAACTAAGTGTGATAGGGGCCATTCAGACAAAGCATGTTTTTGTGTTTAAAAATGCCAGATGGAGAGCAATGTAATGACACAGGATCTAGAGAGGCAGTTTTTAATTTAAACAACTTAACTTGAGAGCCAGATTTTTATGTGTAATATGGCAGATGCTACAAAAGACGCAAGCTAAATGGTCAAATTGTCAATGTGTGTATGTTTACATGAAACACAATGGTTAAGCATTGCAGTGGAATGCAAAAATGTGGTTTTTTAGTGTTGGACTAAAAATGCAAGATGCTAGGCAGTGGAATGAAAAAAAAAAACCAAGGTCTGCTCTTTTAAAGGTTGAAACTCTTTGAACTTGAGTGCTGCATTTTAGAACGGCTTGCTATGAGCGAGACATTGCTAAAGATGTGAGATGCGAGCGCAACAGTCAAACAGGTCTGTCTAGAGCAGGTTAACATTGAAAAACAATGGAAATGCAGAAAGTGTTCTGTGTGAACGGCCCCTTACTCTAACTGCAACATTTGCTTTGAAATAGTTTTTCAACATTACGCTACAAGTTCTGACAGTTGAGCTTAACTTGTATCAAACCCAGAACAACACTTTACTAATATTAGTGCAATAATTATAAAATGTGACAAATTTTATACATCATAACACAAATTAAATATATACTTAAATCATGTTAAGACAGAAAATGTAATTAGATCAGATGTTCATATAATCCATGAGACTGAATAAATATAAATGAAAGGACATAAAAAAAAAATAAAAAAAACGAGCGCAATAATCCATTGCAATCAGTATTTCATATATGGATGTCAGTGTTGCTATGCAGTTGCTAATGTGTTCTAATTGGTTGCTAGGTGGTTCCTAGGAGTGTTGAAAGGATTATATGAACTTTCATTCTATTCTGTTTTATAGAAGTTTACGCTACTTTGAATTCAAGCACTTGAAAATAAACAAAACTGACCATTCATGCACAAAAAGCAGAAGAAAAAAAGCCAAGCAACAAATCAGAGCATCATTACCCAACCAGATGCGACGCGATGTTGTGGCATGCGATAAAAGGTTTCTTTTCCATGTTAATCATGGTTTTTATCCAATCTAGCTGCAACGTCGATACTCGACTATTCTAGTTTAGAAACGGTTTCTATTTTTCTGAGACGTTGAGGCTAGAACAACAACATACAAAGTGTGACAATGATAATCTCAGCTACTGATTATGTGCTTTATTTAATGTTAAAAGAATTTAATGTGAGTTTGAATATCATTTTGCATGACCTTTATAGCCATACTGAAAGTGACAAAGGATAATTCACCTCAGAAATCATATCGTATCGCGTCTGGTTAGTAGATGATGTTAAATATCTCTTACTGAGCCATCAGAGCCTATAGACAAGAGGCTGAAGTGAACAGCTTACCTGTTAGTGTAAGTGCAGTGATTAGTAAAAGCAAGTTAGCAGGAGTAAGTCCTGACAGCTGAGGGGTCTAGTCTCAGCGGGGCCGGGGGACCGGCTCCTGAACCACAGAGACACAGAGGGGAGAAAACATGCAATGATATAAACTGTGACCCCGACCTGTGCCATTCATATTAGTTACTTTTAACACATGCTTTCACAGTCAATATGCATTCATGTTTTGCAATTAGTGTTGTAATATATGCTGTAAAAGAGTTAGAGAAGGCATTAATTGTTAGTACAGTACTGCAACCATTAAAGAGCAACGTGCTAATGGCAATGCTGAACTCCTTTCCCCCTTGTAAGACACCCTGCCCCCCTTTCTACCTTCTGGTTGCAGCTGTCTCCTGGGCACAGTAGCCATAGAAGCGGGAATGGACATGGTGTTGAGGCGGAAGCTAGCGGGAAGAGTCTCTATGGACCCTGGGATCATACCAAGACCCTGGCCGTCCCTCGGCCTGAAGCGCTTACGCCACGACGGAGACCTTCGGAATGACTTGTCATCACTCTGATGAGAAGGATGACATCACAACAACTGGGTTCAGATCTTGTTGGAAAGTATGACTGCACACACATCCGTATTATTTCAAATATGGCAACAGAGAATGAATATGACAGCACAACAATATAAAAGTTTCAGCTAATTTTCTCAGTCTATGGTGAAGAGATGTCAACATTAATGATGAGCAGAGCAATCCTGGCTATTTCTGCAGAAGGGTCTCGCTGCAGGTATGCACTCCTAGCTCACAAATGTAAAAGCAACTATCTGACATTTTAAAATCACATTTCATACTATTTCGCATTTTTTTTATGAGTAAATATGCATTTCTTATCTTTATAGAAAAAGTTGCTATACATATACAATAAAATAAAAAGTCTAGTTTGTTTGTTTTATTTTGAAAAAGCTGTTACACAGAAAAAAAGAAATGCATTTAATATATATTTAGAAATAGATTTTATTTTTCTGTGTCACTTAAAAAAGCTGTTACACAGATAAAATTAATAAAACATACAATTACATATATATATATATATATATATATATACATATATATATATATATACTGTATACTGTATATGTATATGTATACTGTATATAGTATATAGTATATAGACAATTATTTAAACATATTAAATAAAATGATTGGTACCTGACATATAAATAAAAATATATCCACCCCATCATTTCTATAAAAGGACTAAATAAGATGCCTTATCATGTTCCATCCTGACCAGCGCTGACTAAGTAACAGATAAATCATGACAATGTGGTCCTTAGCAACATTTTGCACCTGCAATCATTATTTCCCCATTCAAAAGAATACCGTTAAAACAAAAGAAAAACCATAATGTATGTATTACTATGACAATCTTTTGTTACATGCTTTTGGCTTCATAAGAAAACAAGTCAAGTGGACTACAGTGCATTTCTAGCTCCACTGCAGAAGGGTCACTTCTGATGACCTGGAAAATTCCATGAATTTTGGCTGAATCCAACCAGAATCCAAATCATCACCTACCTCTTCCAGACGCCGGTCAGTTCCCAATGCTAAGAGGTTGTTGAACTCCCTCTCCAGAATCTGCCTGGCCTGGAAGATACAGGATTTTGGAAAGACCCTAAATATGCTGAACCACCGTATCACATAAGTTTTATATGATAGAACATTACATAAGTCCTTTAACATCTGTGCGGTCCTCACCTGGGTGTTCTGCATGGGGATCTGTAGAATGAGGGCCAAGCTGCAGAAGTCAAATGTCTCATCTAGGGCAATGAGAGCTCCATGCACGCCACATTCCAGCAGGTTATTACAGTACTCCTTCAGACCGATGTTCTGAATCCACTGCATCACGTGATCATTGGTCCACACCAGGGTATCTGGAATAGACAGCAGTACATGCATTTGCTATTACCTTTGATAGACACAAAATGCTTCATTGGTTTCACATTAAACTGACTCATATTACTTGCATTATAAAGCCATATTATAAAACATGTAAAATTGTTGAATTTACAACAACAAATACAGTTATCGTGATATAAAACGATTTCGGTCAGACCACCTCTAACCCATGCAGCAAACATTAATAAAGCAAATCTTCGAAGGGGGCTGTGTTTACAACTGTACTAGAAATATCTGTGTTTAGGTAATAGTATATGTGGAGTGTGATCATTTTGCACAGCTGGCTAGCCTGCTTTCTGTTTGTTCAATCCTGTGCGTAATGTGCTTAAGTGTGTGTCTGTGTCTTAAGCAGTTGGTGCGTGTGTCTTTAGCTATGAAGATGAAAGATTTTAAAAAGCTGTGACAGCTGTGTCAAGTTCATGTGTTATGCTGAAGTTCAGCCGGGCGCCGTCCCTTTAAATGGATTTGACACTAAAAAGCTCAGCTGTTGACCTCCCACATTCCTGCCACCGAAATGCAAATAACAGGTACGGCCACTAGATAGTGCTCTTCCCCTCATAAGTTAGAAGTAATGAATCCAGAGAGTGCAATGATAATTTACTCGTACCTTTGATGTCATGTTGGAAATTCTCTCTTCTTCGCTCCAACTCCTTCCTGTCATAGTTCAGCCTTTTTAAGCACATGATGCCATAGTGCAAACTAGCCCTGTAAGGATATAATGAATGTATGTAAAGTCTAGCTCACACTGCGGTTGTTAAAAATGAGCAATCACTGCTATAGTTTACCGGTGGAAGCTGTCCACCATCTTGAGATGTGTCCGCAGGTCTTTCTTAGTAAGGTGGTCCAGCATACGAGCGTCCACCAAGCACTCCATGAAGTAGCTGCGGTACTGAGGCAGCCCGAGACTTGGCAGCCACTCGTTCCCAATCCACTCATGGTTCATGTCACCATATGCTAACGTCTGAGAAAGAAAAGATAAATTATTCTACTGTGCCTCTGACAACTGGATCTTAAATGGGTTTATTTAGTCATTTTAATTCGATTTTACAAAGAGTAAAAAATATACTTTTATTAAATTAATATCAAATATACATTTATATATAGTAAATAACTATATGATAAACAATTGATTATATATATAAAATATGTATTTATAATATATAGTACAGTATTTATAATATATAGCAGTATTTTATTTTAAAATTAATATCTTAATTTTATAAATATAATATAAAACTATTTAACATAATAATCTAAAAAATATGTATTTTTGTCCCCTAAAAATTTATAGAATCTATCATATCATCATAACTACCAAATTTGAAAAATGTAACCTTCCACATACAGTATAACTGCATTCATTTCAATGTGACAAACTGTGACAAATTTTCAATAAATTCTTATTTTAAAATCACATTCCATATGAAGATAATGCATTCTTTCTGAGCCATAAACCAAGTCAATAACAGACTTTGAAAATTAATGGTTAATGGAAAGGCAAGTGAAAACCACAGTGGAGGGCTTTTATTTGGTCAAAGACAGCCAGCTCTCTCACCTGAGCCCAGCTTCCTTCCTCATTCTCCTGTCAGTCAAAGGTCAGAGTGACAGCATGTTAGAGCACAGAGGAGACAGTGTTAGCCATGCTCTCTTCTAGCTAAATAGCTCACTTAGCTCAGTTCAGTGGGGAAATGATGTGCACACCAAGCAACAGCATCAGTGCTTGTTACTAGGTAACAATTATTGCAAATGCAGTTAAATATGGATTAATTTAGCAAAGCAACAGGACATGAATCACACAGAAACATGCGTAAAGGTTTAATAAGCGCACTCTTTGGGTAGATTGCAGGGCAGAGGGGGATGGGGGTAGAGTCAGGGGCAGCAGGCTGGGGGTTGTGAGGGCTGCGGAAGCGTGGCATATGCATGGCACCGCGGGCACAAGGGAGTCACCCAGATGGACTAACCATTTTGGTGGAGGTTGCCATGTTTTCCATCTCCTCGTGAGTCACCCACACATTTCCGGAAGACTGCACAGAGAAAAAGAGGCACACACACAGATAAATGAACACACATTGCATATTCCTCATAAACACCTTTATGAGAGAGTGTTTACAGCAAAGTAACTTTGGCAGCCATGTTACAACCAGCCCTGGGAAACTATTTTCTATGTATGTAATAGGTGAACAGGTGCCTATTTTAAGCTGTTTAAATGGGGAAAGACCAAAATCTCCAAATTTGTTTGTTAATTTATTAGTTTAAATAAAAGAAAATATTTAATGTTTAATTTTTTACACACAAACTGTTGTTAAATATTTTTTTTATATTTATATATTTTTATGTAGTTTTAAAGTTACATAGTTTTTTTTATATAATTATTTTTATATAAATTATTAAAACAATAAGAAAATAAAAAAGAATGCTAAAAATCATGATTAAAAATTACATTAAATAACAACAATTTAATAAAATGTAAAATTTTAAAAAAAATTTTTACATGTTGATAAAAATAAAGAAAAACTTACATTAAAATAAACATCATTTATCTCTAATTTAAAACTATGAGCAAAGAGAAAGTCGAGACATGACAGGAAATGATTTGGGAATGGATTGGGACATGATTAAGGCTACATTGCAACCGGCAACTCCCATATCAGCACAGCATCTGTCTAAAGGTCACATATTACCAATAAGCCAATAATGTAATAAGTATGTTTATGTAACATTGTTACAAAGACTAAGGAAAGAATCTGCACGGACTAATTTTGTTATTCATATTTGTTTTCGGTTTGAGACTGTATGTGAAAATGAGCAGTTTAGGGGCAGGCATCTTACTGTGCGTGAGGTGAGAGGAGCTGATGGACTCGTCAGTGACACCATTTCTTGGATGGCCAGTCTCAGCTTCAACCGATGCAGTGGGTTACTGATGCCGATCTCTCGCTGAATCTCCGTGTCCGACAGAGCCGACATGATGGCGCCGCTCTTCACATTGGCACGACACGCTGCCACGTACCAAGCTGGCATGCCCACCCACAGCTGGAGGATGTCAGAGAGAAGACCGTCAAGATGCATCTTCGTTATCTCCGTCATCATCAGAGCGAGTAAGTAAATTATCCTAATTATTGTCATCCGAATCCCCCCCCCCCCCCATGATTTGTGTGATTATAATCATGGAGATCATGAGTGCTGTGCTCAATACTGCACGGTGGGAGGGATGGTGGCTGATGTCTTTGTACCTCGAGCCAGGAGACCACAGTGGGGCCGTCCCACTGAGCAAAAGGAAGCCCTTTCCTCCTGGCATCCTCCAGTAGCTCATGCCTAATAGAAGACAAAGAAAGGTCAGATCTGAGAGGAAATACAACCCCCGAGACATCACATCAGCATAGAGTGTAGTTGTTAAAACATATGGTGTTTTCACCAACAAATGTTCTGTACAGACTCTTGAGTGAAGGATGGCAGATATCAACCAATATATATATATTTTGGAAAAAAGTCTCTTATGCTCACCAAGGCTGTCAAACATGTCTGAATTTGTTTTTTCTGCTGAACACAAAAGAAGATATTTTGAAGAATAAGTGTAACCAAACAGTTGCTGGGCCCCATTGACTTCCACAGTATGGAGAGAAAAATTCTATGGAAGTCAATGGGGCCCATCAAGTGTTTGGTTACCGACATTCTTCTAAATATCTTCTTTTGTATTCAGCAGAATAAAGAAATGAACAGAGGTTTGAAACAACTTGAGGGAGAGTAAATTATATAAAAAAGTTCATTTTTGGGTGAACCATCCCTTTAATTTCTCATACATGGCCTCTCTGCAAATTAATTGATGGAAATCCATTGTAGCAACCGAGAATTTTTTTGGGGGATTCTTCGATGAATAGAACGTTCAAACAAACAGTATTTATTTGAAATAGAAATCTTTAGTAAAATTATAAATTACTTTACTGTCACCTTTAATCACTTTAATGCACCCTTACTGACACTTAATGGATCTATATTGAATCATTTAAATAATTGTAATAACAATATATTAAATATATATTTTTATACAAAACTGTTATGAGGATTTATAATTTTTTTTTGTATTGTATAATTATTTTATAAAAATAAAAGTTATAAATTATATTATTTATAAACTATTACAAAAAGTACTAAACATAACAAATAAGGTTTAAGGATAGCATATGAGAAGTATATCTGTTTTCAATGTTTTGTGAATTTTGAGTAAATTTTTTGCTTAAGTTCAATTTCAACAACTACGCAGGCTATTCTATTGACATTATTTTTTTTATTAGACTGTAAAGGCTATTCAATTTCTTTTCCTCGTCTTACACCCAAACAAGAAGTACATTTCGTTCTTAGCACAGTGCCAAAGAACTGTGGACACACACACACACACACACGCACACACACACACACGCGCACGCGCACACACACACACACACACACACACACACACACACACACACACACACACACACACACACACACACACACACACACACACACACACACACACACACACACACACACACATCCACATCCACATGGCAGGTGTTAATTAGGAAACCTATCTGTTTCTGTCACACTAATGGTCAGGGGACAGAGATAAGATGTGGAGATGAGGACAGACTCGACAGATTGGTAAAGTACACTTAAATGAGGCCCTGTTATTAGCATACTATTAAGCGTTATTTGTAACTTGTTTATCTGCAGGAAATGGCACTTTGCCATTGAATAGATTGGTCATTTGCTTTAATTGAGCCGTGTAATTAGGTAATAAGGATTAGGTCAGATTATTGAATGTCTCAGGATGATTAGGTGTGAGTCAGTGTGATGGAGCTGTATGACTGAGAATCACAGAGAAGGGAAGACCTACTTTTTCTTCATCCTGCGGTCTCTCTCTGCCTGTGTGCCCAGTTTGCTCAAGGTCATGGTATCTCCAATACCCATCTCGAAATCTGTGACAACATATTATAATAGTTAGTTAAGCAGTATACGATCTTCATTTACTTAGTTATCTAAAATCTAATAAAAATGAGATTTCCTGCGTGTAATGTGTGCGTGTGTTTGTTTGCACACATACCTGGAACGACAGGTGGTGTCACCTGGCCGTCCCTGCTCAGAGGCTGGTCAAAACGCGCTTTCTCCTTCTTGCCAAAAAGCCGGCCGATGGAGGACTTTATGCCCTTCTTTTTGTTGCCCCTTAGCAGAGAGAAAAAGAGAAAGTGAGAAAAAAATGGCATTGTGTGATTTTTAGCATCGTAAAGGGTGTTCACACTGACAGAGATTTGTGGTGACAAAGCAACCGGAAGTCATCATTTCTGGTGGAATAAGCAACTATTAGCAATAGCAAATTAACTTAATTTTGACAAAATGTGGGAATTGCAAATGGGTTTAGCAGACAGTGATCTGTCAGCTTATACAGTTGAATACTGCAGTTGAATAGGAACAGCAACAATGATGAAGCTTGGAGACCTTAATCACTGTCAATATATGTTTCCATCCAACTATTTTTATGCAAGTTTTGGGATATCGCATTTTTAAAAAAAAATATGGATAGAAACGCCAATATGCACATAAACTGTTAAGATTCTCATTAAAAACACATGCTCTCAATTTTTGACGGATACTTTTTTTATGTGATAAACTACGAGGTATAAAAAAAAAAAAAGATATCTCTCAATAAATCTTAAATCTCTCAATGCGCAACAAAAAAACATGTTGATGCTCAACAAAAACAAACTTGTGTGACTTTGCTTCAACATATCATGGGAGATGGCATAACTGAACTAACCAGCGGACGTTATGCCTGAGCCATAGTCTGTCATCAAAATGATTTGGTATAATTACCTTCCAGAACTGGAAAACAACAACAAAAAAACAGCAAGACTGGACGTAGTGGTTAAAAACATTCATCAGAAGAACAAAAAAAAAATGCAGAGAAAATGCTAAAAACCGGTCCTGTATGAACATCACCTGTTGAACATCACCGGTTATACTCTATTACATGCACGATCATTTCTGTTTGTAACCTTTTTATCTGCCTGCCCTTAAGAGAAATGGTTTGTTATTCCTGCACTCTCATTTGGATCTATTGAAGCCAATTCAATCATAATGAAATCCCTCCTCCCCTGACATCACCATAAATTTAAGTGAAGCATTACATTCTGATAGAGTCTGGCTGCTCTGAGATGCCGTTTAACTCCCTAACAATGATGTGGAAGTAGAAAGGACAGAGGGAGACTGAAAAAGAGCACATCAGGTTTGATTTCTTGCTTTGATTCAAATCAATATGTATAAGTTTGAGAGTGCAGGTCTTATTTAAATTAAATAAGCCAGACTACAGAAGTGTGATTTTTATTCGACAATGCCCATGGTAGTTCATTATTAAAAACATCTCACACAGCTAAAACCTCACAGAGCTCAAATAGAAGAAGATTCTCTAGAGAGAACATCTGGAGGAACATCATTAAAAACTCAGCATCACTGATGGCTAAATATGGTGCTGCCCACCAGGAAATCTTTTTGTTCTTTGTATAAGTGTAAGATTGGAAAGTATGTAGAGACATTGGGGCTCATTTATCAATCTAACTTAGAAACGAGCGAAGAAATCATCTTACGACAGGGTTCGCGTGTGATTCATGAAACATTTGTATTCTGCCAATCCCATCGTACGAATAATCAGACGTTGATGAATGTTTGAATATATATATATATATATATATGCATACACACACACACACGTTTATTACTTTAGCAAAAAATATTGCAACTGAACTTGACAGTGATCATACATTTTTGCATGATAGAAAACAACATCTTTGACATTGTCTTTCATGGGAAAAACATTATACAAGTTTAGATTAGGGCGTGTAGATGATAATACAATGATCCATTTAAAGAAAATAATCTGCACAAAGTATAACTTTATTAAAGAGCTGAAATTTAGACATGTAACTGTTTTAGACACAAGTTATGATTAAACTTTTTTGGCTCAGAAATCTGTGTGTGTGTGGGGAGGGGGTGCATGACACACCTGGAGGTGTATAAGAGGACAAATGTGGCTTGCACAAAGGCAAACTGACAGTAATTAACTACTTTATAGACCCATAGTCTCAAGAGCAGTTGAGTGTGTGTGGGAGAGTCTGTGCCTGTAACAAACTCTCATCTGTCCTCAAGTGATCCTGCTGGGTAAATAATGTCTCAACTAGTTCAGTCAGAGAGGGATCTATTAGCACCTGAGATGTGATCGTCTGTGGATTTGTGTGTGCGTTTACCCTCGGCCATCCTCAAGGCTTCCTGTTAGCTGAGCGAAGTTCATTTGGTCTAGTCTGAGACTTCGGGGGGAGGGAGGGGGTGACGTCTCGCACTTGATGGTGGCTTTGTCCTCTCGGGCCTCCACAGGGGACTGGGACAAGGAAACACACACACACACACACACACACACACACACACACACACACACACACACACACACACACACACACAAACATAGACAACATTGTCAAAATATACCCTAACATTAGCAAAAAGCCTCTTTCCCACTCTGAACTGAAACTCATTTATATTGTACTTTGTCACCTGCAAATAAACACACAGTCATATTCATTTCCTTCACATTCTTAATCCACAGAAGCTACACACGCACTGAATTAGAACAAGCAAGCTGGTGTTCAGTCATTTAGAGATGAAGACACACTTACAGCCACTCTCCTGCGGTGTTTCCTTAAATCACTAGGCTGAAAGTGTTAGCAGGAAGAAAGAAACAAAAAATACAGGGTGACAGATGATTAAGTGTTGTCAGTGTTAGAAAAAGGAGATTTAACAGGGTTAGCACAAAATAAAAGCATTGCAATGTGAGGCAAGGATCACCAGGGTCATGATGCCCAACTCGTGGGCCGCTGAACCGGATGTCAGTTTTGGTGTGGATCGGCCGCTGACAGGAGGCGATGAACTGGCCAGAGAAAGGGCTGTGACGGAGGTGGGAATGGAGGAGCGCGGGCGCAGGGTCACATTGAGGCCATCCATACTGCCGCTGTTCACTCGACTCTCAATCTCATCAGCCCGGAGCTCTGCTGATTCCCTCTCCACCTGGATCATTCTAGAACAGAAGAAGAGAGAGATAGAGAGAGCACTCAGTACATGGACAGCAAGAACTCAAACTTCCTACATAAAACACACACACATCCCAAGACAGCACATATTCTCTGCAGAATACAATTCAAATCAAAGCCAAACTCAAGAGTGTCTGAAGAGCAGTAAGCACATCTGCCATCCCTTCCCAAGCTTTTGTTGGTCATTTTTTGAGGACACATTAGTATGATCAAACGTACAGGTAATACAAAAACGAATTTATTTCCCTATCCGTGAACATGATTAAAAAATTACATCTCTAACATCTCCCATCGCTCACTCTCCTTCATAGCGTCATCAAGCTTCGCCTTTGTTTTTGTTTTGAAAATGCGACCTCTGGCAGCGAAAAATTACATATTGTAGCTTTAAGGGGGGCGTTTAAGCACCTTTAATTGACACTTTTCTAGCATGTAATTTCCTTTTAATGTTAGTCAAGGTTTCTTGCACTAAAAATAAATTAAATAGCCTGCTTTAACTACTGTCCCTTTAAGACTAATCCAAATGCCTTCTGTTGATTGGCTAATGTTTTTACTCATTATAATTAACAGAGTAACAACGCCCCCTTCATAACAATGAACACTGAAAATGTTTTGATGTATAAATGTGGGTGGTCACATGATAATGTGTTGATCGTTCTGACATAACTATGACACTCCTTTTGATGACCCTTTTTTGCTGCTAACTTAGCTGTTAGTCAGTTCAACAGTTAACAGTAAAACTGCTTTCTGAAAAAACAAGTGAGTGGCGCTAATTTACGCAAACCTCACTGCCACAATGCAAGGGTGTTGTGACTGGTTGTCAGGCTGTTGGTAAGGTGTAATAAACGATTCCAGGGCGTTGCTAGGTGGTTGATAAGGTGTTGTTCTGAGTGGTTCTAGGTGGCACTGCCCTCCCCACTGCCCACTGCCCATGCCCTGGTACTGCTCCCCCAGTTTTCCATGTTATGTCTTCCTTTAATAGTCTATATTTCCAACCTGATTTCCTCATTGATGGCATCCAGCTGTTCTTGAAGCATGAGGGCAAGCGTCTGGGCGTCTGAGTGCCCGCTGGGGGACAGCATATCGGCTGAGCTGAATATAGTCTCGCGGTCTTCATCGTCTAAGTCAGACAGCTCAGTGTCGCTTCCCATCAGGTGAGTCCGGCTGGCCCGCAAGCTGGAAGGTTGAGAGCGATCCCAATCCTGCTCCACCATTGGCAGGATCTGGGAATAAAGACATGGATCAGTGCACAAACCAATATTTTGAGGATTTTTTCAAATCAAGCTTCCAGATTTTAGTGTTTCAGTAAGATCTGATGTGCTATAAACATATTTTGTTGTGGATTTGAGAACCCGGAACTTACAATGAACACATCCAACGGGGCAAAAGAAAAGAACAAAGAGAAAGAGAGAGATATGACTGAAACAATAAACATTGCTCTTGTCTATTAGTTTAGAACAAGGATTGTCAGTGACTTGCACCAGTTATACAATTGCTCATACTTATTACACGCTAGTACAGAGAAGAGAACAGGAAAAGAAGTTTTGGTTAAGACAGTGACAGATGGAGATGTGAGATGTGTGACATTGACACCTTCATTGGTTCATCCCTGAGTGCCACCAATCGACCTTTCTGAGCCCGTCGTATGACCCCTGTGGAGGAGTAATGATCCCCCTGACCTTCCACCACTGAGAACCGCAGGTCTGTGGCACTGCCAACATGAGACCTAATACAGCAGATAGAGAGACAGAAAAAGAGGGTCAAATACTTTACTTGGCATGTTTACAGAGCAGACATATGACTTTTAATGAACAAATAAAAACAGGGCTCATATTTTAGTATAATTATAAAAATAAAAAAATACAATCATCATTTTAAATCTGGATGTCACCTAGGATATGTTCCGTCTCCGTATGCCCCGCTCCTGCGCTTCAGATGATCGAGTTCGGCCCGTAACTTCTCAATCTCCCCAATGAGCCTCTCCTACACAGCCAGCAAACACTTGATTAGTCCAGCAATCTCGAATCAATGCAATTCTTTTAAAATTACAAGGAAAATTACTTTTATGTACTCGAATTGGGACTAATATTTAAAAAACATTTAAATTAGATGTTTTTCAAAATACCTTGTAAAAATACATTACTGTTCAAAAGTTCAGGATCAGTAAGGTTTCTTTTTTTAAAGAAATGAATCATTTTATTCATCAAGGATTCATTAAATTGATCAAAAGTGACAGTAAAGATATTCACAATGTTACAAAAAAAAATCCCATTTTAAATTTCAAATAATCCTGCAAAATATTAACACAAAACATATTAAGCAGCACAACTGTTTTTAGCATTAATAATATTTATCAATATTTAATGTTGATTGAGCACCAAATCAGCATAATATACTGATTTCTGAAGGATCATGTGACACTGAAGACTGGAGTAATGATGCTGAAAATTCAGCTTTGCCATCACAGGAATAAATTACATTTTAAAATATATTCAAAATAGAAAATAACTTATTACTGTCTTTACTGTACTTTTGATCAAATAAAGAGCAAGTCTTCTTTCAAAAACATTAAAATCTTACCAACCCCAAACGTCTAAACGGTAGTGTATGTATATATGTTTACATATTTTTTAAATAAATATTTGTACCTTTAAAAAATTTAATTATCACAACACAGGACAATGAAGGCAAAAAAAGGTGTTTAAAAATATTGTAAAAACAAATGAAATAGTGACAGGTCACAGGATATAGACTTATACACTCATTTACTTGAATTTACTTTAATTTAAAGTCTTGATGTTAATAAGACACTTTATGCTACTCAGTTTTTCTTGCAATTGCAACATCTCTGACTGTTGCTGTTGCTTTGCAGATCTGAGTGATATTAATGAGCAATGGTACCTTATTGTGATGAAACTCCTCCAGTTGTTTTTGTGAATTCTCCAGATCATGGATGAGTGAATTCTTTATGGGAGAAACAGAAAAAGAAAGAAGATACAAAGTTAAGAATAAGCTTAAATCAGCAGGTTGTGCATGCAGTAACCTGCTCTCTCTCTTTCTCTCTCTCTCTCTCTCTCTCTCTCTCTCTCTCTCTCTCTCTCTCTCTCTCTCTCTCTCTCTCTCTCTCTCTCTCTCTCTCTCTCTCTCTCTCTCTCTCTCTCTCTCTCTCTCTCTCTCTCTCTCTCTCTCTCTCTCTCTCCATGTGGCGCTTCAGCCTGTCCCTTCACACTTGGCCATTCAGTCTGTTCTGTCCTCTTGCCTTAGAGCTCAAAAGAGAAACGAACGGGGTTCTATTGATTCAAGCTGAATAGGGAACCTTTACATCTGTTTTTCACAAGCTATTCCTTGTGCCATTTCAGTATATGAAATGGGTGTATACAGTTTGTTTAATGCATTGCAAGGGTTAAATAATAATTTAAATAATCAAGTACATGTACATTAAGTACAAGTATATAATTTTTTTATTTATTTTAAATAACATTTATTTTTAAGTACACTTATTAAGAAAAGAAAAAGCAACAATAAAAAACAATTTGCTAAAAGTAATTAAAATTGTATTTCTGAAGATTGCTCTTAATATCTTATGCAATTTTCCTTTCTTCTTTTGTTTTAGTCCTAAGGATGAATATTGAATGCCTGTTTGTGGCTGTGTGCTGCTTGAATGCATTAAGCATTAGATAATAATAGTGTTTAAGGTCATAATAAGTAATAATAATCAGTGTGTACAGTATATGTGCAGGCAGGCATGGTAAAATCCATACCTTGTCCTCCAGCGCAGCCATGCGCTCCTTCAGGTGCAGCTGAAGGCGTTCATTGGACTCGGTGAGGAGACGGTCCACAGTGTCAGACAGACGTTTGTTATGCTCCTCATTCATCTTCTCCCTCTGTCGAGCCTGAGAAAGAGTGAGGGAGTGAATAGAGAAGAGAAAGAAAAAAGGGAACTATGAAATAACATCATTTATTTTAACAGTAAAAATAGATGTTTAGAAGAAAATGTGACATGGCATGGCTATAGGATTTTTTTTTTTCGTAATATATACCGTATGCATAGTATAACCAATAGAGGGCAGTATTACACCCTAAAGCTCTGTGAACATATTCAAGGAGTTTTACGTCAGATTTTTAAGTCTGGTTCATGATATTAAAACACAGCTGACTCTGACGGTTCACATTTAGATTCAGAAAGTAATACTAACTTCTCACATATTTCTAAAGGTGTGTATTCTGTGATTATCCCTCTTGAAAATGAATAATGACAGTCCTTGTAGTTGAATGCAGGGGTGATGACTTTTAAACACAGTTGTGGTGGGATATGGGCACTCAGTTGCCTGGCAACAAAATCTTAATTTTCTTTTGGTGGCAAACAGCCTTTAAAATGTAGTAAACACAGAGCTCCGTGACTGTCAGGGGAAGAATTCAAACTAAAGCTCAGTCTGAGATGCATGTATCGAGGTTTAATTAAGGCTGACTCTCTTTGACTGCTTTAAGTCATTACAACCATCAGCTCACACACAGGAGAAAATTAACCATGCATGAATTATTCAAAATCCAAATATAGCAGCCAATTACAGCTCTGCTCTCACTGGGGGTGGGGAAATTCATCTGCAAGTTGAGCTAAAAAATGGCTCATATTCACAGAGCAGCGGCACATGCGTGTGTGAGTGTGTTTGTACAGGAGTGCTAGCTTATCGATCTGTGTATGCCTCAGTTTGTGTGTGAGAAACGTGAACGGGCAAAGCAGCACAGGCTAACCGAAGTCTACTGTGAGGTCAAAGACATCGCCTGAAGGCCTGGTCAAGACCGATTGTGCAACAGGTAACATCTTCACACCTTCCTAAATACACGTTTACTATCTAATTAGTATGGAGGACCAGCTCTACCATATTTAAAAATAAATACAGAAATAAATAAATGCTCATTAATAAATAAGCATACAATTAATTGCCCCAAAAATACAATAAACAAATAAATGTAGGTAGAAATTAAATTATACAGTGAGACATAAATGTATATATCTCTTTTAATTAGCTTCTTTATTTATTCATCTTTGTAATAATTACCTTATTTATTTACTGTCTGTTATAATCTTCAACTTTATTTATTAATTACTTATTTTTTAAAGTATTTATTTATGTGCATGTTATAATATTTTTGTCTGTTTTATTCTTCCTTTATATTTTTTTACCCTATTTATTTCTTCAATGCTATTTATTTCTGCCAGGCGTTTTTACATTTCTGTATGCATATTCTGCCTCATTATGCAAATGAGGAGCGGCTGTGTCTTAAGGGGTCAACTGCCCATTGGTTGGTTAGCATTTTACTATTGGTTAGCGACCGAGTTAAGAAGATGGGCCGCTTCCTCCAGATTCTGAAAAACTACATTGTCGACATCTGTCCATGTGTGCCGCTAACTGAAACACATGTTCTGTCAGAGCGCCCAAACGAAAAATAATAAAGTCAATACTTATAACGTTAGCACTGTTTTCAAAAACAGTTGCTAAATGCCTCAGCTCACTGACAACTTCATTGTAGGTAGCCATCTTTGTTGTGACTGTGGCCGGTGGCATGTAGATTCGACCGATGCAGTAAAATGCTAACCAACCAATGGGCAGAAGTTGACCCCCTAAGACAGCCCCTCCTCATTTGCATAATGAGGCAGAAATGCATACAGAAATGTAAAAACGACAGGCATAAATAAATAGCATTGAAGAAATAAATAGGGTAAAAAAAATTCAAAGGAAGAATAAAACAGACAAAAATATTATAACATGCACATAAATAAATAAGGTAATTATTACAAAGGTGAATAAATAAAGAAGCTAATTAAGAGATATATACATTTATGTCTCACTGTATAATTTAATTTCTATCTACATTTATTTGTTTATTGTATTTTTGGGGCAATTAATTATATGCTTATTTATTTATTGAGCATTTATTTATTTCTGTATTTATTTTTAAATATGGTAGAGCTGGTCCTCTATAAATTAGGACCATATACTTAAAAATGTATATGTTATTATAATATTATATATTATATTTCTGTAAAGCTGCTTTGAAACGATATGTTTTGTGAAAAGCGCTATACAAATAAATGTGAATTGAATTGAATACATTCAAAATTACTACAGACTAACCTTGACCCAAACTACAAGTTTTTTTTATACATTTTGAATACATTTAGCATAAAATAATGCAAACTGCTAGGGACTAATTTGTCACCAAACAATGGCTATTTAAACATTTCCACTGATTTCCACTTTATTGACTTCTGACTCTGAGCTAATAATGAAATATATATAAAAATAATAAATATTAATAAATAAATAATACATTTTATTTTAAAAACACATTATAATATATGTATTATACATTATTGTAACAATTAAGATCCCATTAGATAACAGTTAATGTATTAACTAACAGCAATACATTTGTTACAGAATGTATTAATCCTTGTTAATGTTAGTTAATAAAAATATAACTTCATTGTAAGTTCAGGTCCATTAAATAATATGAACAGATACAACTTTTCAAATTAACATTAACTAACATCAATACTTTTTTTGGAAGTTTTTTTTATTGTTAGCTGATGATGATGTATGTACAGTATGTATTTAATACAAGGAACTTTATTGTAAGTGTTACCTACATTATATATACATACATATATATATATATATATATATATATATATATATATATATATAGTATAAAAAACTACAAACAATATGGCTAAACAAATATTTCCATTGACTTTATAGCTATTATGAGCTATAATATCCCTTATTCCAACCCTTTAACCTATCCATAAACAAAACTCCTTAACTCCTTAATAGGAACCATTTGAAATAGGCATTTCCAATTTTGAGGAGACATTGTGGCCACACATTCACACACAAAAAAAAAACACTAGTGTTCATTCTTATGTGCACTTAAACAAAATCAGAACCACACATAATGAACCAAAGCCACTCACACTTCCTCATTTTCTCCCTCCCATCATCCTTCAAGCAATCTCGTCATTTCTCTCTCAAACATTCACTCTCTCAATGACACACTCTACATCCCATTCCCTTTTGGTGTCCTGATCCCCAACCCAGTCCTCACCCTGCCCAGCTCTTGGTTCTTCTCCTCCAGCTGGGCCTCCAGTTGGCGCAAACGCTCTTCGATGTTCCCATGACGCTCCTCCGCCTGTAGGAAACACTGATATTAGTATAAAGAGAGCAGGGAAAAGACCTTCAAGAATTAGACACTAAACATTTAAGAAGAAAGAGGTTTAGAAATGGCTTATATTTTATTGGTTGGAGAAATTTACTTGCCATATATTTGAATAAACCATATTTAAATGAAAATTTGTCATGAATGTACAGTTTTTTCAGTGCGTATTGTTGTACAGTTCAGCTTCCCTCACTAAGGTCTATAGACCAATGATGGCATGTGCTGTGTATAATAAATTGGATCTAAGGAAGGATGTTGGAAATGTATCATTAGGAGCATGAGGTGCCTGACAGGATGCCACTGACTGAGAATGACAAAAAGTTGCCATTTTTAATTAGTTGCATTAGCGAGACAATAAACAAAACCCCACTGCCTCTCTGCCACACTGACAAGACATTTGGCTGCCTTGGAAAAACACTGTCATCCACAATTCCAGCTGATGTTCGGAAGGAACGTGACTGCGACCGAGTGAGGATTATCTAAACTGGCAAGAAAGGGAGATGGAAGCGTGTAAAAGAGAAATATCTGCTCTACCTGTGCATGTTTAATGGCTGATGCAATGGAGTGCTTCTTTATCATGAACAGTACAGCTGTATTTTTTTGTAACTTATTGCAGAAATGAGGAATTGATGTAGTTCATTGAGCGATTTTCACATAAAACGAAATGTTACTCTTCAGTTTTATGACAAACTGCGACTTTCTTGACTTTCATAATTATCTTTTAAATTGACAAACATCATATGTGTAATTCAGTGCACAGTTCAGACAGGATAAAAAGATAAGTTGTCTCTCGCCATTGACTACCATAAATATTTTTTCCAAGATAAGGTTCCATGAGCTGGAAGCGGAGGGGGGGGGACTTAGGCTCTCTATACAGATTTTGGTAGCTCCGACGGCACTTTTAAGATGACCCGCTGTGCATAGGGTCCGAAATTAACTTTTTGGCTCACCTGCCACTGAGACTGGTAGATGAAAAAATTCACCAGCCAAGCATATTTTTTTATCCGGCCAAAATAATAAACTGCCTTTTTGTGTCAGATATACATTCATATATATATATATATATACATTTTTGTCATTATATTTCTGGTCTATTTTCCATTTTTACTTTCATTTACACGTATTACACAATTTACACACATTGCACAATTTACACGCCTTAAAATTATATTTTTGTGGTGGTGCCTATGAAAATAGTTCTGTAATGTATTAATTGTATATTTAATAAAAATATATGCAATAATATATTATAATTATTTTTAAAAATTATTTAGTTTTACTCTGTACAACTGTTCAGAAGTTGACCACATCATATTGTTTTTGGATCTCTGAACAATCTGATTATCCCGGCAGCTAGGACATCCCACAAGATTTGTGTCAACACAGAAAACATTTAATCATTGGATAGGTTTTTTTCATTTATTTAAAGTGTGGTTTATGTCAGCTAAATGTGCGGAACACTTTTCATAGAAGATAATGTATTTTAGCACAATTCACACCCAGCGGTAATTCAGGAAAAAAAAAAAAAATCCGAATGCTCCACATGAAACTATGGTCTTCCGAACTATTACCATCGTATTGATTTATTTTGATTAATATGTGCCAGGGAGAGAGATCAAGACAGCGCTTAGGAGACGGTGAAGCCTTGTTCATACTTTCGCCTGGCTCCGCAGAGAGAGAGAGCGCGCGCGCGACCGGGGCTCTCTGCTCCAAAGGGAATTTTTTGTCCTGCCATAGTCTTATTTGATCGGTGAGTAATGTAGACGAACGTTGCGCGTGTGACAGGGCGCATGTTGAACTGAAGAACGAGCAGAGAGAGAGCCCCGAGAGAGATTTCAATTCCCATCCCGCAAACACAACAACTCCGAGCCATCATGACAGATATTTTATAACATTACAAAATGCATTTGTAATAAACATTTTATTACATTAGCCTACTATTTTGGTATGAACATTCACCCGCCACTGTGGCGGATAGCCTTTTGAGATTTACTCGCCAAACGGAAAATCTACCCGCATTTGGCGCTTGGCGGGTGTTAATTTCGGACCCTGGCTGTGCAGCATACAACTGTCAAACGACGTTCACAAAAGAATGTAGAAAAACTGCCCACAGGTTCTAAAACAAGCCCTATAAGTAGTCATTTATATGTACAATTGTCGCTATTCCTGTGTTGTTTTCTCCTAGGCAAGAGTAATGCTTCTACAAAAAAAAAAAAACGCTAAAACAAACCGAGCAGCAATAAACACAATTAAGTGTCCAATAGCGACACCATTTGACAGCTTCAAATAGAGCTTTGTGCAAAGTCTTTTTACCGTTACTTGACACTGATCTATGATGTCATTATATAGATCAGTTAACATTACTTACATTAACCCATAAAATGTGTGCATTTCCTGTACTTGCTACAAACTTCAAACTTTGAACAAACTACTGATCTATAAAACACAATCAGAAAGAGCAACATTTTGAGTACACATATTGGAATTTTTAAACTTTAAACAAATATCCATTTAAATGCTTAGGGTGTTTGCATTGTAAGAATGTACAGGGAGACTTTAGATTTTAAAACGGTGTCTCATTAGGCAATGTTTTCTCAGTCAAATCATACAATTTCCTATTGATTCAATAGAACGTGTGAGCTCACTAGGGAATACCAATATGGCGGTGTGGTGGCTTCTCTGTTTATGACGTCATGAGCTATCCAGTCATTCTATATAGATCAGTGGTCTTGACCCATCACAGAACTTGTGTTTCTCTAAATCATGTCTCAGTAGGGCTAAAAAGTATTTTGAATAGCCTATGTTGTTTATCTCGTATCTAATCCTGCTGTGTAATCTAGTCTTTTCATACCAGTTTCCGCCCTTCTTTACCTTATCATTTTGTTTCATCACCATCTCAGAGGGTGTTTTCCTGACAGAAAAGAATCTTATGAACTGACTCTCTCATTGTTTCCTGTTGCTGTTGTCTGGAGGAGTGATAGAGGACTTGCCTTGGTGAGGGCGGCCACTCTCTGGGCCAGTTCAGCCTCTACCTCGGGCAAAGTCTCCGCCTTCCTCATAGTCTGCTGCAGACGCTGTTCTGCCAACTCCAGCAATTCCTGGAGGTGTCGTACCTTCTCCTCACTCTGATAAAAAAAAAAAGACAGGCGCACACAAACCGCACGAAAATAAGACAAACAGAGGGTGTACACTCATGTAGACACCATAAACACACCCATTTTAGAGATATTGAGATATTATTCACCCAACATATGCATTCACACACACAAAGGTATTAAGTCCACACAAGGTTACAAGGTACTCACAACATACAAACATGAACGAAAAACATACCAAACATATGAAAAGGAAGCACACATACAATACGAAATAAATAAGTGCACATAAAAACAAACCACCAGTGTACGTATATACACAACACACACAAAATATAAAGACATGATAAAAGTATCCAAATCAAAATTTGGATTATACACCACAGTTATACAAAACTTTGAGGTAAGATTTTAAAATGTTTTTGAAAGAAGTCTCTTATGCTCACCAAGGCTGCATTTATGTGATCACAAATACAGTAAAAACAGTAATATCGTTAAATACTGTTACAATTTAAAATCATGTTTTTCTGTTTTAATATATTTTTAAAATGTAATTTATTCCTGTGATGGCAAAGCTGAATTTGTCAGCATCATTATTCCAGTCTTCAGTGTCACATTATTCTTCAGAAATCATTCTTATATGCTGATTTGGTGCTCAAGAAACATTTCTAATTTTATTAATGTTGAAAACAGTTGTGTTGCTTAATATTACCATAACTAATATATATAGAAAATAGAAAAATAATATAAAGATAAATAGAAAGTTGCAAAGAACAGCATTTGTTTAAAATAGAAACCTTCTGCAGCTTTATGAAAGTCTTCACTGTAGCTTTTGATCCATTTAATGCATCCTTGATTAATAAAAGTATTAAAATCTTGACCCCAAAGTTTTGAATGGTATTGTACATCAATGTAATGAAATGCAATGCAGTATTAAACAGGGCTAGTATTTAACATTTTATTGGGTCTGGTCACTCTCCCCTGGGCCCAACAAATAACGTTGCTGGATGTCCCTACTGACAATAGTCCTGCCTGGAGTGCAAAATCACAAACTTATGCTGTCTAAACAAGAGCAGATGTCTTGATTTATCTATCTCTTTTGAGATATTTATACCCACTGCATTCAAAACAAACACTCTGTCCAAACTGGCACCAACATCAATGCAGTTGGGAATCCTCTTTCTTTCTCCAGATGATGGATCTGGATATTAAAACAGTCGGGTGGTACCTGCTTCCTCCCAGCATGCCTCTTCTCAGCATGCTGTTGGATTCTGAAGGATTCTAACACGAGTCTGCTGCTTTAGGGCTAATTAAACCCCCTCTGACTAACACACACCCTTCATACGCACACGCACAGATGGAACATGACTCTCATAACATCTCAACTGAATTATGGGACATCAACCAGCACTGACTTGCGGCGTTCATTTGAAATGAACTTCAAATCAGCCCAGGTCTAATTCAAGGTTGGCATACCTGTCGGTAAAGTGAGTCCTTGGTGGCCAATTCGTTCTCTAGCTTGTCATTCAGGTCATGGATTGAGGTGGTTTCTCTCTGGGCGGCCAGATAACGCTTTTCTAATGTTGTGATTCGCTCCTCCATGTCCTCCTTCTGTGCCATCGCCTGTCGAACAGGCACATAGTAAGAGAAAACAAAAACCCTTGGGAAGTTTGAAAACCTTTGATAGACTACTACAACATTTGGGAAAGATTTCTTTAAGCATGAAATGGTGCTTAAAGTCAGCATGAAAAAGAAATGTATTTAGTTATCTTAAACCACGCCCCTTACGTACAATCAAATCTGCTTCAATTCAATCAACTACCAATAGATAGAACCAAGTCCCCACCTTAGATTTTTATCTTTTTTTCAACAATCTGTTTCGCCTGGATGAGTCACAGTTTCAGTCGACAGTTCTGATACATTGTGACCTTACTAGAAATATTTACAATCATTTTAAAAAGGAATAGTTCACCCAAAAATTTTAATTCTGTTATCATTTACTCTTATTTCATTCCAAACCAATATGACTTTCTTTTTTTGTTGGTAAACAGAATCTTCAAGCTACTCTTACGCTACCAGAATCTTTAAGCTACTCTTCTATACAATGAAAGTGAACGGTAATAATATCAAGATCCAAATATTACAAAAACACCATTAAAGTATCATAAAAGTAATCTATGTATACTATATTCCATGTCATAGTTTTTCGTGAAGAACTGACAAAAATTTAAGACATTATTCACTGAAAAGCATCATTCTGCTATAGCTTTGAAATCTCATTCAGGTTCCTGTCACATTTGGTTACAAGACATAAGAACCTTTGTTGCTGATGTCAAACCTGGAGCAACATGATGTGAATATGCTTTCAATTTATGGAAAAGAACAACATGAATATTTAGCAAAATATCATCTGTGTTCCACCAAAAAAAGTGATACTGTTTGCAAAGTAAATGTTTGTTTATGGGGAGAGCTGTTCTTTTAAATACCCTAACTTCAGACCTTGTCAAGGAATGAGTCACAACTGCATTTTTTTGTAACCTTCTGTCTCTCAGCGAAAATAAAGCAGAGCTGAGAAAATGTCCTTGCTGCCTGACACTGTATCTTCCCTGAGACAAGCCCTCGTCAGTCTTTCCCCACACTGTCCCTTTCCTCTCCCCCCAATCATTCTAACCTCGCGTATGTCCCTCTGGTGTTTAGTGCTCAGCTCTTCGCTCTTCAGTAAGTCTTTGCGGGCGGTAGCCAGTTCCGTCTCAAGCTCGGACATGTGATTGGTCAGGCCGTTGATCCGGTCTCTGTTTTGGGCCAGCTCCTTATTGGCCTTATCCAGCAGTTCCTGCAGCTCCTGAGACCTGCTGGTGTCGTCGTGCACATCGATGGAGCCATTGGGAAGCCTCTGTCACAAACACAAAGAAATGTTAGAGATACAATGGAGAGCAAGTTGAGAACTTGTTTAGTGGTCCCCTGATTTCCACTCAGGGTCTTAAATAAGCTTCTAAATAAGTTTCAGGAAGGCAAAATATGCTGAGTCAGAGTCTGAAGAACACGGTCAGCAAGTTAAGCAGCTTCATTGCAATCATGGCCTCAGGAGTTCAGAGGCTCTCTCGCATGCATCATATTGTGACCGTGCATTTCATCCATCTACTTTAAACAGCTGAGCAAATTAAAACCTCCAGATTTGTCATTTTGCCAGCCCTGAAACTCAGGATTCCTCAGCACATTATTGGGAACAATAATGACCTGCTTTCTTAAAACAGAAACGTCCAATTCGGGGCTGACAGAAGAATTCCAATGAGGCATATTTAATGAGGACACTTTTACATGGCTGTCTAAAGTGAGTGGAGCTAGCTTCACTGATATGCTTGCTCTATATCACTACAGGAAAGCTGAGACAGGCACTTTTAAAGAGCCCTGCCTGAAGTGTTTTTGAACATACAGTATGTGTTTGTGGATGTCAGTAATGCTGATTGGCAGATAATTTGATGTGCTTCTCGGCCTTAAACTGAATTACATGCTGTTAATTAAATAATTCTTCAGAGAGAGCTCCAGATTCAGAAGCGCCGCAGGCAGTCCGGCAGCCAACTAATTTACAGTTTCTTGTCTCTTGCATCTCTATGACATTTAACCCTTATATTTACATTTGCAATAGCTCAATATACTAATTTAATACACTGTCACTAAAACCCCTTCTTTTTTCATTTAAATCATTTAATAGGCCTACTTTCTGAACAGAACAGGCACTTGAACTACAGGCACTTTCGTGTCTTAAGTGTTTGATTATATCGAAACAATTAGATTTCAGTGTAGTACCTTTAGCTATAAAACAAGAGATATTAAATGGCATCAACATATTTGTGCTCCTTTTTAAACAGATTTATGTATTGATTTCATATGCATTGTATTAACTTTGTCTCAAACTCTTAAACATAAAATGTGAAAATGTCATAAAAATCAATTTTTTAATAACTATAAAGATCCAAACAAAAAGTGAATATATATATAGTATTTCTACCATGACCGACAATTGTATCTATAATAAAGTTTTCTCAGAATAATAATAAAAAAAATTAATTAATCTTTTGAAATTATTATATTTATTTGGGACATAAATTGCTACAGTAGAAATTATAGTTTTATTTGGAAAAAAAAAAACAATGAAAATGTCATTCTCACCAATTGTATTTTTATTAAATAATGCTATTAAGCACAATACATAATTAGAAATGTGGTGGAAATGACTGATTCATGATGTGGCTTAATGTGACAAAAAAAACTATGGGTTTATTTGAGATTTTGTGGAAACCCTCTCCGTCACTCTACTGGGAGTCCGCTGAGAAACCCACGTCGGCCTCTAACAGTATTTGATGAACCATGAACCCCAGGGACTATCAGCCATATTTCTGCCCTCCAGGGAGGCTTCAGCCAGCTCTCCAGAGACACCGTCTGGACCACGTCTGCCGTGTCTGGAATCTACTTCTGCCTGCTTTCATCCTCTCCATCCAGCTCTATATGATTCATTCTTTCTAATGCAAATTCAAATGTACAAATCACAGAAACATCCAATTTTCTGCTAAAAAACCTGCAGGCCTCTCATTTTCATTATCTCCCCATGAAGGTGTAATATTAAGAAGCGCAACCTTTCAGGTGCGAACTACTCCCAGAGGAAAGCTGCCAGAACATGTTTTGCTCTTGTTCTATTAAAATAAAATTATATAAATTATAACCATAACATTAGAATGATTAGAGCACTTGTATTTTGTATTTTAGTCTCTGACTACTTAAATACCTGACAGTGATGATCTAAAATAAGCACAGAGGAGCCAGACCGTGACACCTGGAGGAGCTCCACTGATAAATGGCAAAAGTAGAGAACTTAAAGAGCTTCAGTTCACACAGAGACTGGTAAAGAGACAGTGAATCACACACTGTGAAGTATCAACAGTCAGCATGGGAATATTCTTCCTCATTAGGAGTGGTAACATTTCAGTTACCTTTTCAGAGTCAGAAACCTTTCCGAAAAACGCTGACACAGAACATTGGCAATCAACAAAATTGGAGAAAATGACGTTAAATTAGCTCCTTAAAAAACCCCATGAAATCAAAACAGGAGTGTGGCGAACAGGACGGCCGAGGGACGTGAGAGAACGGCGCGAGGCCGGTGGTGCGATTGCTAATGAGCAACACCTGTGAAGCACACCGGTCTCGCATCTCTCACGGAGGAGCGGAAGCATAAAGGAGGAGCGACGACGTTGATGATCGAGAGAGGAACAGGCCTGTATTTTAGTTGTGTTTTGTTTTTGTATTTTACTTTAGTTATATTTATTTTCGGTAGCCAGCAGTCGTCCGCGAGGGGCTGCTGGCGGTATTTTTGTTTGTTTGTTTTATTTAAAATAAATTATATTTTGATTGTTCGCCGGTTCCCGCCTCCTTCTTCCCTGAACATTGCTACACTGGTGCCGAAACCCGGGAAGAGGGAGGAACGCGCTGTCAGAGAGTCCTCGCCGGTGTGGGGAATCCGCGGTGCCATCGAGCATGGTGCGCGAGTCGCCGCCGCTCGCCGTGGGCCGGAGCCTGCTGCCATCCGCCGAGCGAGGGGAGGAGCAGGGAGCGGGGGACTCGCGGCCAAGGACGCTCGAGGCGGTGCGCTGGAGTGAGTTGCCGGTGGGACGGTCGAGCTCGCTGCCGGCCGCCTGGGTATTGGAGGGGCGGCTGCCATCCGGGAGGGAGAGGAGGAGTCGCCGCCGCTCGCCGTGGGCCGGAGCCTGCTGCCGTCCACCAGTGAAGGGGAGGAGCAGGGAGCGGGGGACTCCTACCGTCTGCCCAAGGCACCCGAGGAGCTGTCGCCGTCCACCGGGCGGCGGAGGAGCGTCGAGCCGTCCACCGAGGGCTACCCAGCGTCACCGCCAGGCACCGCGGAGGAGATCGCCTAGCTGGTGGGGGACCAGATGGCAGCGCGTTGTGGGAACCGGACCAATTTTTTTTTCCTCTCTCCCCTCTCTCGATCTGTCGCTCCTCATGCTTCCGTCTCCGTTTCCCTCGGTTTGTCTGTCCATACTCCCCAGGGATCGCCACCGCCGGGGGGGGAGTAGGCACAGGCTCGTGAGTACCCCCCGGCCTGTGAGGGGCGATGGGGGTATGTGGCGAACAGGACGGCCGAGGGAGGTGAGAGAACGGCGCGAGGCCGGTGGTGCGATTGCTAATGAGCAGCACCTGTGAAGCACACCGGTCTCGCATCTCTCACGGAGGAGCGGAAGCATAAAGGAGGAGCGACGACGTTGATGATCGAGAGAGGAACAGGCCTGTATTTTAGTTGTGTTTTGTTTTTGTATTTTACTTTAGTTATATTTATTTTCGGTAGCCAGCAGTCGTCCGCGAGGGGCTGCTGGCGGTATTTTTGTTTGTTTGTTTTATTTAAAATAAATTATATTTTGATTGTTCGCCGGTTCCCGCCTCCTTCTTCCCTGAACATTGCTACAAGGAGTCTATGGGCCAGATTCACTAACAGCTTGCACCAACGCAAACACTCTTTTGGTGTTAAAAAAAACTACTGTCAGTATTTACTAAAGACATGCAGTGAAAAATTAGCGCTGAAAAGGTGTGGACGCAGTTATTGCATATGCATTTATAGGATTTTCCCTGTCAGACAGCAAAACCTATGGGAGGAGAGTATTTAAATGAATCATGCAAGGTTATTTACCAAGATTTGCACTAGTCAATTTACTGGTATTTGCATCATTGTTTACAGCCAAAAATCAATTCGCGATGGACAAAATAAAGTCCCGCCCTACATTTTTTTTGTTCGAGAAGCTGTTTCACCTGGATATACTGTACGTCACAATAACGAAGAAAAGACTATCACAATTTACGCTTCATGCCGACTTCAACTATAAAGTTCATCTATATGCTATTGCGCTCCTACAAGCTAACAAAAATAGTTTATATTTTAGTAAATATACACTTTTTAATGTATTAATTGTGTGTATTTACTTCTTTCAAAGTGATACTTTTATACCATAAAAATGCCCTGCCATAACCTGTTTTAATAGGAAATACATCAACATGGACAGAAATCTGTTTGTGAAGAAATCTGTCATTGTAGGTTGCAATGAAACTAAAGTTGCTTCAGCTCCGTATTGTGATTTAAATGCGAGTGTAGAGGATTATCGAAAAATACATTTTCCGATGTGGACGTGCACTCAAAGACAGGCAGATTGAATGATTGAAGAAGTCCTGCATATGTCACCAGAGACAAGTCTGAAAAAATTACGAGGTCAGTTTTTTCTCTCTTACGAAACACATACATGGGTGAATAATTCACAATAAGATATATAATATGCATTTAGCAAATAGGGTGAATTTTCATTTCATGCCGACTTTAAAGACAGCTCCCAAACTAATTGTGCGTACTAATGGACAAATCGATACTGCTGCATTGAAAAAAATCTCTTACTACAGAAAATCAATGAATGGCATTTCACATACATAAATAAAAGATAAGGTGATATTTAAACAATGAACCACGAGATCAAAGTTGAAGAGCAATTCACAATTCTCTTATTGACCAGACTCCAGTTGGCTGGCTGCTACAAGTGAGTCACACTCAGAGACAGGAGACACTTTAGCAGCCTGTGCTGAAGGTTGAAGGGCAAAAGCACTTGGCGCATAATCAATGCAGTTTGTTTCTCAGTAGTGAAGAAAATGCCATCTGTGAGAGAGGTATTAGAGCAGGAGGGATCCCTTTTGGACCAATGTCTCAGATATAAACAGTTACAAAGTTTAATTAATGATAAAACCTATGGCGTCGTACCCTATCGTTCAAAAGTCTGGGGCTGGTAAGATGTTTTAATATTTTTGAAAGTCTCTAATGCTCACCAAGTCTACATTTATTTGATCAAGGATACAGTAAAAACAGTTATATTGTGAAATATTTTTCAATTTAAAATAACTGTTTTGATTATAACTATTTTAATATATTTGAAAATGTAATTTATTCCCATGAAGGCAAAGCTGAATTTTCAGCATCATTACTCCAGTCTTCAGTGTCACATGATCCTTTAGAAATCATTCTAGTATACGTATTTGGTGCTCAAGAAACATTTCTTATTATTATAAATATTAAAACAGTTGTGCTGACCCCAAACTTTTGAAAGTTAGTGTATTTTGGCATGACATTTGCATTGTTTTCTTAGGGATTCAAGGAGGTCAGAATTTACAGAATGAGGTTCACAGCAAGTTCACTAATGTAGTTTTTTTTAATGTTTCAAATGATTTGATCCCCTTAAAAACATCTAAAATCTAAATGATAATTAAAAGTTTGTAGAAACATGTACTTAGAATTCTTTAGCACAAGCGACTATTTTAAGCACTGACTAAATTAAAATATTTACATTTATGCTAATCCAACTTTAAGCAAACACACACATACCTTCCAAGTAGGTTTCGAGCTGTCCATCCTGTCCACAGCATCCCCATCTGCTCGTCCATCCTTTCTCTGTCTCAACATGATCACCTAAACAAAAAAACAGCAAAAAAGTCACTCTATCAAAGTGTTAAACAAATAACATTCATGTTAAATACATTAAATGTGGCATACCACATAATTACTGTTCACACAGCACAGGCAATGATGCACTTTTTCCCAATTGCACATTATGAAGATGAACATTTTCAGTGATAGTGGGACTTAATAGTGTTCCTTTTAATAGCATTTGAGCGCTGTTCCTGTCTTCATAAGGCAGGCTAGGAGTCTTGCGGGAGATACGATTATACGAACTACCCATTTTGAGGAATTAACTTATCATTGTGCTTAAAAGCAGCATGTTATTAAGGTATTAATGAAATACTGGTAGGCCATTTGCATTTGAATCCTGCCATATCAGGACCAGTGAATGTGAAAATTGGAGGAAGACAATTAAAATATGTACACATTCATTTGCATGCCAGTATTTGGATGAAGGGATCTGATTTACATATTCGCAAAGCTCTCTTTATTACAGCTCGTTTGTATTAGAGTATTAGAGCAGGCTGGCGAGACACAGTGACAATACCGCTTCGTTATAATACCTCAAAACCAACTACTTTCAACACAGCTACAAAATAGACTGAAGAAAAGGCAGAATTACAGACTCTCTTTCTCCAGCATTAGGACAATAAAATACTAGCAATATCTCGTGATGTAGTTCAGTGGTTTTCAAAGTAGTGTAGCTTTTCCAAAGAGTAACATGACCAAACGCTTCATCGCTGTTTAAATATCTGAGCTGAGGGAAAAATCAAACATGCAGCAATAATGCAATAAAAGGTAAAACTATCTTGCAGTACAAACCAGTGTGTTTATGATTATGATTCTAAATAAAAATAACAGTTTGCAATATCAAGCAGCATAACAAACAGTTTTCGTACAGATAAAATAAACCAAAGCAGAAGCCTTAAATGCTCAAATTAAAAATGCTCTTATGTAAAAATAAGGTGGGTAGCTTGACTGTAGTTTAACTACTTCAAATTATGATTAGCTTGCTTGGGAATTTCAGAGTAGATACACCAACACTAGTGATGACCACTTCCCTTGTTCCCTTTGCAGCATTAGATCCTGTTTGTCAGCATAAAATCTTCCCGTTGGTCTAAATGCAGCATCATGACACCCAGAGGCCACTTCTCATGCCGCCTCTGCAGTGCGGGCTGCAGCCAAAGACTCCTCTTACTCAGCGGATGATGAAAAAATGGCTTTTTTGTCAGTGTGTTCACACATGCTGACTGACCTGTACTAGACAGTTATGAATGATGTGAAGATTTATTCGATGGGGCAGTGTAAAAAATTAAGGGAATGGACATGTATTTAAACAAAGGACATGTTTTTGACATTACTTAAATATTTTTCTAGGGCTGCCCCCTAATATTCAACTAAACGTTAGTCAGTTAGTCTCAGAAAAAAAATCAGAAAAAAAAAAACTTGTGGTGCAGTCACACACTCCGTGAGGGACAGATTGTTAACGATGGTTCTTAGTGGTAATTACAGTATACACGGGTTTCTTGTATACAAACAATACCGGATGTGCGCGCATCCAGGAGGCAAAAAACTGCCATCTGTTATGCCGAGTTCTGTAAAAGAACATTGTAATTAACGTAGATTTCGTATTGTTTGTAATTTCTTGTTGACTCAATAATAAACTGCAATTTCAGAGTTGGATCTGTTTGTTTGTGTTTCATATTAATATAACATTATGTAAAACGTCCAACTGTTTACGAATCAAAATCCGGACATACTGTGATGCATGTATGAGTTATGTTAGACTAAGTTACTTATATAAGAGCCCGAATTAGCTTTTATATAAGTTAACCTTGTTTACGCTACTTTACGACCTGCAACATATCATGACTGCACACATATAACGTTACTTTACTGTAAATCAAAGATTTGACGATGGATTATGTGGGAAGCCTTAGTACCTCCAACCGTGGCGATTATATTAAAAAAACTTACTCTCAGCAATGGTGAGATCTTGCCGGATCCCTACGCAATACCTGTCTATCTTTGGATTATGGACGACAAGAAGTGGCCAGCAACTGTATGGCCTAATATAATTATCTAATTCAGACACCAAGTGTGTATACAAGAGAAATGATTAGAGCGTACAAATTCCTTGATGCATACAACTACGTGCTATGTGTTCATGTGCAGCTCATCAAATACTTTGATGCTGCACCGGATTTTTGCGTGTTGAGGTCTTTACTCCCTTTAAACCCTTTACTCCGGTACGAGGCCGCGGGTCTTTTGCGTGCGCAAGCAGTGATGACGTCGCCGAGAAATCCATGTATGTCTGACAGGAAATCCAAACGTTTGCCTATCATCCATTGATCTCAAATATGGCTTATCATTTGAAACATGCAAGTAGCAACTTTACATGACTGCTCACTCTAACGTTAACCTAGATAAATATGAGCTACTATTAGGAACATATCCAAGTGTTTGTGTGGAGTGTGGAAGCTAAAGTATTTGCACGCTTATAGCATGAAATGGAGGTGCTGATGCGATCACAGAAACAACTTAAAATACTCTGTAAAATAACAAGAAAACTTTGTGCCTTTGTAAAATAAAGAAAACAAACAGGATGCGCTTTCTGCTGTCTTGGTCTCCTGAACTGCCCAACAGACATGAGAAACATATCTATAGAAAGCTTGAAATATCTACTTTTAAATTAACCAATTCAAATCGAAAAGGAATACTCTCTGCTTATGCAATTCATATGAAAGTTGCATTTTTCTCTAAAGACACGGTGATGTCGAGTCATCATCATCAGCTTCATCTTTGCAGCTGACACTGACACAGAAAACTCTAGTTTATTTATAAACAATTAAAATGTCTCCTTGCTATTTTTTCAGACACATTCAAATCATTACTTTTGCCTGTGCTTTGCAGCAAGCTTTATGTGTGCGCTTAAGTGCGGAACAGGCTATATTACGCCTAGTTTTATATATATGTGTGTGTGTGTGTGTATATATATATATTAGGGCTGTCAGTTAAACGCGTTATTAACGGCGTTAACGCAAACCCATTTTAACGGCGTAAATTTTTTTATCGCGAGATTAACGTTCTTTTTGGCCTAGCAAACGTTGTAGTTTTTTACATGCTTTTGCAACAGGATGCGGCATGCGCGGCGCTGCGCTATGAAACCCATTCATTTCAATCATGATTTCAATGGCTTAAGTTGCGCCGCGTGAGGACGTTTTGTTGCTTTGTCAACCAAAGCACAAGCGCAGTGGCGCGCACGCCACGGTCAAGGTTTGAAATAGTTCAACTTTTGACGCTGCGCATTCTTCGTCCTGTCTGAAAGTTAAACTACAACACCACACCGGATCTAGCTAGACCGAAAACAACAGGCACGCGCACACACTTGTTTGGGCTTGCGATCCGGCCAAGGAGAAGTAGGCTGGGTTAACGTTACGTTTTGAGTGGATGACGAGCGCGAGACGCCGAAATGGATGGCAATAAGATTCTGAATGGAAAGTTTACTTTTAAAAAGTTGCCAAATGGTTCCATTGACAAGACCAAAGTGATCTGTGTGTTTTGTCGTTGTGAACTGAGCTATCATCGCAGCACGTCCAGTCTGAAATATCACTTGATGGCCACACACACACACACACACACACACACACACACACACACACACACACACACACACACACACACACACACACACACACACACACACACACACACACACAGCTGACGCGAATTCTCCGCCCCCTCGTCAATATCAGGACCTCGTCAGTATTTCTTTAACCTTTTTATTGATGGACAGCGTTACATCGTGTGAGAGATTATTTGCTCCAAGTGAGAATGTTAGTGTGAAATTGAACACAGTATATGCCAAAGTAGTTTTCAATTAAAAAAAAAAACATTTGCACAAAGCAAGCCGATCCACTTTTCCATGTTGATAAGAGCATTAAAATTAGAAAAAAAAATAATGGGACAAAAAGAAATCAAGAGATATTTCGAATAAATAAAAATGTGCCATTATTTGCGATTAATCGCGAGTTAACTATGACATTAATGCGATTAATCGCGATTAAATATTTTAATCGTTTGACAGCACTAATATATCTATATATATATATATATATACATATATATACTTCTCCCCAGTATATATTTAAGTAATTAAATTAATATAAACGTGCGATTAGTCAACTACTAGTATTAATATAACTACTAGTTGACAAGAAAAATCTTAAGTCAGGGGCAGCCCTATACTATTTTTCACTATAGAGTCAGTATAAATCCATCCTACTTAAGCTTTTAAATAAAACAATAATGAGATAGTTCACGCAAAACATTCCAAACCCACAAGCCTTTAGTTCATTGAACACAAATTAATATATTACTAAAATGTTCTCATCATTTTTGTCCATCCACTGAAAATCTATGTAATCAACATTTTTGATGACAGAATTTAAAATTTCGTTGAACAAGATTTTATGATGGTGACACTGGAAAGTGTAGTTGATGGTTAAATAGTTTGCACAAAGTCCCTAAAGTCTCTAAAGCAGCTGCAGTGAATTGCTGAAGGCAGTAACTGCAAAAAGCATCTAAAATATATTCTCAGTGTAAATGAAGAGAAACTACTGCTGAAACTAGATGATGGGCATTTTGTATAAAAAAGTAGTTACTGAAATATTAAAATGGAAAATAATAATGAGTATAATTGGTTTGTAAAAAAGTATATTTTGTTTTATTCGCAAATTCACAAATCATTAATGAACAATATGCATTAACAAAGATTAAAAAAAAAGGGTGATGTTACAAAGAAACCAATTAAGCCCCATGAATTATGGTAAGCAAAAAACATTCAATTATTCGTATAAGCTACAAAAACAGAATGCATTGAAAATGAAGTGCAGTGAGTGATTGTGTTTTCAATGCTTTTTCATCTCAGTGTAAATCTATGCTATGTCAAGTGCATTCACTATGCTTGAACTCTCAGTGGCATACGAGTTATGGAAACAGACAGCGTGCATTTCCTGCATGGGTTGACAGCAGGGGCAGGTGCTCATTGGACAGAAGTTAATGAGATGAGATCAGCAAATCTATACAAGTGTTCATGCATATACCTAAATACACACACATGCACAAAACAACCGTACCTCCTGACTGGCGGCTGCCAGCTGTCCTTCTAATGTAGTTACCCTTTCAAGAGCCACCCGTAACCTTTCACGCACCTGTGCAAATGAAAAACAAAAGAGACTTTAATTGCCAAATTTACACGTGCCAACAAAGCCCTGTCAGCATCTACTGTATTCCACTTGAACTACCACTAATATTACATGCTCATACTGACTTAATTGAAAAGCATTAAGGAGGACCTTTTATGCCCTTTTACAAAGTCTTGATTTTTTTTCAGGGTCTACTAGAATAGGTTTTCATGCTTGAATGTTCAAAAATATTTTTCCCCCCACATATTTTACATTGTTGCTACACCTCTCTTCCCAGACTGTCAGTGACGCTCTGTTTAGTTCCTGTCTCTAAGGCCTCGTTCAGACTGTCAGTCAAAATAAGATTTTTCTGCAAATCCGGAATCTGATCAGATTTAGATAGTGTGAACGGTTAAAAAACACATGAAATTCGATCTTTACAAATCCGTTTCATGCTACAATCATATGTGGTTTGAAATCCACTGGAAATCAGTCTCAGTCTGTTTTATGTGACTTTCTCACGGGCATTGATATTCAATAACATTTTTGATACCACATGGAAAACTACAATATAGATATTTTTATTAATACATCTCAACTATGCCGTGGCCCCTTTATTTGGCATATGCTTTCGAACGGAATTATTTAAATGAGGGATAGTGTGAAGCGTACGTTCCTGGAAGAAAACTTAAGAGGCCTTTCAGGGAGTTCAGAAAAAATGCTTACTCCTTTTGAGTGGACATCGAGCTTTGTAACTTTGCAGACCTTTTTTTAATGCCCAAAAAGCAACATAAAAAACTAAAGAAAGTTGAAAATTGAATTTTATAAGACAATATGAATTTAAAAAGTCTCACTTTTTCATCCAGGGCCTTATGATGCTCGAAGAGGGATTTCAAAGCCTTGAGCACCTCCACCTCACTGGACACCCCGGACGGCGGAGGAGCCTGCCTCTTCACCACAGTCATCCTCAGCGAACGCTCGTGACGAGACACCAGACACTCCAAGTGCTCCAAAAGAAGCTATACAACAACATAAAGATAGCTAGCACATCTATCGACAAGTCCTGTATCACATAACTTAAGCTTGAGTTTGTTCTTTACATGGTTACACTTGCAGGAAGAAAATTTCTCTTCACACACTGCTACTCATTAGCTTTGTATAGTAATATTTAACAGCACAATACATTATTAAAATCACACAAGAGTGAAAATAAAGTGAATTTTGGGTGCTTTGCATTGGAAAAGCATATCGTAAGCAAAATTAGCTGGCACTGCGACATTAGATGGTCTGAGTTCATCTGGGGTGCTTATACCACAAGTCAAAAACCTTGCAAACCAGCGAATCAAGTGTATAGAGGCTGAGTCAACAAGCAAATGGGCATCTTTTACAATGTTCATAACAATGAAGCAGCATGAATCTGGCAATGGAGATATGCACACTTCCATTTGTCACCAGCATCATCTCAAGCTGTGTGAACAACATCCTCTCCTTTCACACGATCTAGCAGTATTGGTCTTGCTAGAAACAAAGACAGCTGATTCTGCATGAAATATGGCAAGTCATTTACATAAGGGAAGCATTTACATAAACATTTACCCACTGACTACATTTCAGGATAACTAGTTGACAATTAAAAAGTTTGTTCTCTTACCATTCAACAGTTTGAGCTTTATTTGATTTTTTTTAAAGTCTCTAATGCTCACCAGGGCTGCATTTGTTTATTCCAAAATAGAGTAAAACAGATTTATTATTAGAATTTTAATTATATACATTTTAATATATTTACAAATATAATTTGCTCCTGGCGAAGCTGAATTTCCAGCCTCATTATTCCAGTCTTTAGTGTCACATGATTCTTCAGAAATCCTTCTAATATGCTGATTTGGTGCTCAAAAACATTTCTTATTATCAGTGTTATGCTGCTTAATACTTTTGTGGAAATCATAATACAGTTTTTTTTTTTCAGGATTCTTTGAAGAATAGAAAGTTCAAAAGAACAGCATTTATTTGAAATCGAAATCTTTTGTAACAGTTTAAATGTCTTTACTGTCACTTGTGATTAATTTAATGCATCCTTGCTGAATAAAAGTGTGTTTTATTTCTAAAATAATTTCTAATTTCTAATAATTTTTTTTTTTTTTTTTTTAAGAAATATTACTGACTGAAAACTTTATCTAAAATAAACAAAAGCTAAAACAAAATACTGGGACAAAACACTTAATACTGGGAAAAACAAAATACTGGGCCTGTACTGTCCAGATTGTATTTGGGATGTCTGCTTACCCTGGTATTATTCCTCTCTGCTTTAAGCTCCGATATCTCCTCCTCTTTTTCTAGAAGCTGCTCTCGACACAAATTCAGCTCCTTAGTCAGGGTAGCAAACTCCTGTCAGGAGAGAGAGAGAAAGGAGAGAAATTAATTCTTTCATTCAATATTAATAATTCACACCAATATGCTACTGTTACACCAAATACACAACACTGTGGTTTGACATTTTTTTTTTTTCAGATCTGCTCAGGGAATGATAATAACTCAATAGTCACAAATAGTACAAATAGTCACACTTCATACAGTATGTTTTTTTACTGATCTATCTTTACAGTCTTCTCATGAGGCAATGAGAATGAATGCTTATAGCCCATAGAGCTCCAGAGTTAGTGAAGCTTCAAGTCCTGTTCCCACAATTACTGGCCTTTTGTTGACCAGGGCCACACATTTTGAACACAGGACCACACAGATGGACAGCACTTATTTTTTTGTGATGTGAATTGGACATTTAGCCAGCACAAATGCCAAAACACCAGTCACACTTTAAGAAACAAGATAATATCAGAGATTTTTAGAGATGTTTTCTATTATTTATTTATTTTATCATTTGCTTTTATTTTTTTCATTTTTTATATATTTTTTGTTTATTTTATCCTCTATAATTCCATTTAGTAAAGTTAATCAAAGTTTGTAATGTACCAAAAATATCTTTGTAAAAATTTATTTTGCAACCAAAGTAATGTTCACTTGCAAGATGAACATTATAATTGTAAAGGGTTTGTTTTTGCAACTATAGCTTTAAGACGTCTACAATATACAGTATGTAAAGGCCGCTGCTCTCCTCTTACTGACACAACTGGATCTGCTGTCTGTTTATCCTAAGGTGTGTAAGGACTAAATAGGTACTGATGTGTAAATGTGGGCTCTCAAATGTACTCATGGTCATGACATCATAACCATAACCATTTCTGCATAGTGCAGTCACATTTACAGTTGCACTGCAAAATTCTGTGGATAAAATCCAGTCACTTCAATTGGAATCTGCATGATTGAAAATTTTGTGTGAGGGCAAAAGATTTCCCCACACAGTTCAATAGATATTCACATTGGTTCAAGATTTGCTGTGAATGCACCTTTATCGTTGGCTTACGTAGTACATCAATTTATTTTATTTCAAAAGGGCAAGATAAATATTGTGTTTCATGATTAGTTAATATAACAGAAAGTCCATTAAACAAAAAGAAAAATCTTGTATCTCAATGATGAGATGGATCTATAACAGGACATCAGCCACATTATGCATTACATTCCACTAACATTTACACATTTCTCATGAAGGCAGCGACATTCTAATGTGGGCTCTAACTGTCAGTCCCGCCGGCATCAGGGCTGCAGTCTTGCATGGCTCAATTGCTCTGTTCTGCGAAGTGCCCTGGCCAGGCCTCTGGCACTAGGCCCAGTTAACCCAGCTGTTACTCGTGGTCTTTTGGGAAACTTTCAGGGCACTGTTGAAGCATGTCAATACCCCCTCCTGTTTCGGCATGCATGCATTCATACGCTCTTTAATTCAAGTGCACAAAATACTCAGGGGCTGAAAAAATGGTCACATGGATTTTCCACAGATGGTGAAATGGACAGGAGAAACTGTCATCCTTGCTGAACGGCAACAGGGGTATATGAAATTCTTTTGCTATGGCGGAGCAATAATAATCCTAGCGTGTGTGCGGAAGGGTTTGAATCCTATAATGTCTTAAAATAATATTATATCAAAATGTATCCCAAAATTGCACACCAAGGATCATGTGATCAAAAAATCTTTCTTAAAGGATAGTTCACCCAAAAATGAAAATTCTGACATTGTTTATAAACCTCGATGTCTTTCTTTCTTCTGTGGAACATGAAAGAAGATATTTTGAAGAATGTTTTTTGCACATTCACTAAAAGTCAATAGTGGTGTTGATTTGGACATTGACTTTCAATATGTGGGCAAAAACAGTTGAAACATTTATTAAAATACCTTTTATGGTGTTCCACAGAATAAAGAAAGTCATACAGGTTTTGAACGACATGAGGGTGAGTAAATGAAGTCAAGACTAATTGACCGTCACATGTTCCATATGAAAGTTTCTTTTCGGCAAGCTGTCTCTTGATTCCTGCTAATGAAGATATGTCAACACTGACAATCGCTGCATTCAAATATGCATACTTCCATACAACATAGTTGGTGAAACACAGTATGTGAGCCGAGAACGCAGTATCTCTGATTTCATAGTATTTATAAAACAGTAAACGATGAAAAGTACCCGGATGACCTACTTCTTCCGGCGAGATTCTGAAGTGTGCATTAAATGGCACTTGACTATGCCATGAGGCCACAGGAGAGGATTTGTGAATGAACGAAATGCGAGCGAACTGACGCAACTGCCGTATGTCACATGACAATGACAACATAGTGAATGTTAGGCTATATGTCCAAATTTCCTTCATACTATATACAACATACGTTTTTAACGTTTTTTTTTTTTCAAACCAAATGTAGTACCTACAGTAAAGTAAGCACTTTCGGAAGCAGCAAATTAATTTATATTAAGTTAACACACTGTATTCAGGCTATTGGGTCAGCTATGATTGCCATGCTTAATGAATACGTTCGAGGCCACACATTGTGTTAGTGCGCTGTTTTTCTGGTTTTTGAATAATGCTGCCTGACTGAAATATAGGGGCAGAAAGGACTGGGAGGGGAAGAGAAAAAGGAAAATGGGTCAGTGCGTTCATTTGATTTTTTTCACAGGAGTGAAAGAATAGGCAGGAAGCACATTCAAATCCACAAACAGATGTTGGATCTTCCCGGCTCTTCCAATCACTGCAACAGCCTCGGAAAAAGTCACGCATTTCTCTGATATAGCAGGGCATGGGTGAGAAAAAAGAAACTAAAAAACACATTGTATCAAAGAAAGCAATTCTATTTCGATAGGTCACGACTCCTCGATAAATGCTTGAGAATAAACAAAAAAGGAATTGAAAACAAGCATTTGGGGTTTGTCATCAGAGATTGCTGTTTCAGTGCTCAATTCAAAGGTATTGCATCTCCCGAACTATAGAAGTAACACAAGAGGATTTTCTGTGCTGAGGTTTTGCATTTGAAGCCCAGGATTATATTTGTATTGTGACTTGTGATGGTTCCCCAAGTTAGTAGTCGACTTACTTTCTCATCTAGAGCTTGTGGTTATGCTTAAAAGTGCTTGCTATAAAAGTTTTCAGCTCTTGAAGTCAACCCAACAACTATTAATGCAATAACTGAGTCTTTACAAAAATAATATTTCAAACTGCAATGTGGCACAAACACTTGAACCAGATTTAGCATTTCATATAGGGTACTTTCAAATGTGGTAACAATACGTTACATATGATATCTGGTTATAAACACTCATATCTGATTGTCCAATTAATCCAGAAATTTTCACACTGTAAATGAGGGATGCCATATAAAAAAATGGTCAATATAAAATAATCTGCATTTTGTCTCAAAAATTCAAATCATCAGTTTTAACTGCAATGACTGAATTTAAAAGTTTTTTTTTTATTTGCTAAGGATTGCATTTAATGAAGTCACTGAATTCTTAGAGCTTTTCAACTAAAAATAAGGGAAATGAGCATGCATAAGGAAATACCCAATATTGTCTGATAACGGATATGGTACCAATATACTATGCAATGTGAATATATATGCAGCCTAATTGGCATTCATACACTTCAAGCCCTACTGGTGTTAAACACTTGCAACAGCTGTGATTCACATTCAGAAGCACAGAACTTCTAAAACTCTTCAGGTGAACACTACTGTATGAAAAGCAAATCAGTCCAAATGAGATATAATTCATAGGCTGAGTATGGGAATACTTTCTTCATTTATACATCAATGTAGACCACAGTAACTTTGCCGTGTGTTTTTAAACCATTTTATCAGCAGAGGAAATTATAAGGCTGACATAATTAGCATTTTCCTACAAAGAAAGAAAAAATGGCACCACAGGAAAGGAACACTGCTGTTACAGGTAATTTTATGGACATCTATTGTGTAAAAACAGTAAACTTATAGCTGTGTGTTTTCATGAGGTGATAACATGAGCTGTGAGTGTTTTTTTTACCATCTTTTTGTCTCATGTAAACACTTCATGTCTATTAGCTCTTAAAAAACTGGATACAAACTTATCACATATTTTTCTGTTATTTTTGATGGCTATAAACCACCACCATCCTCAATTATTTAAAAAATGTCTATGGTATAAATACTTGTTCAAATCAAGACAATGTTTTGCATGGCAGCTACACTCACTAAGGGGTTTCTAAAATGTCAAATATTACTGTACCAATAAAAGAGAAAAATCCACAACATGTCAGCCAGCATTTGTGACCTTGTGAGACGGTTGTCGGCAGGTGAGCAGTGCTGAGCTCAGACAGCTCCAGGGATGTCTCTGTGTTTGGTTGGTAAAAGCCTTGGGATTAAGGAAAGGAAGGAATGTTGCCAAATACAGCAGCGTTTCTGAGCACAGGATTAAGTCATTCTGCAGCCCGCATTACTACAAGCACCAATAGACAACACTCACACACACATTATAGAGGCTATTCAATATGCTACAAATAGTTTCCATAGTATACAACAGATTTAACTGTATTGTTGATTTGACACCTGACATGGTTAGTAGTTAAGAGTCATTCATGCTTCTTAACGTATATGACAGTGGATAAAGTAATATCCTTTACTACAAATGTCAGTGCAGATACAGTAAATGTAAAAGGGACTCCAGAAGTCTGATCAGGTGTGTTGGATTTTACAGTACATTGTCATTTGAGACTAAATTTAAAAATGTTTAAAGTTCACTGAGCCTTTAACAAACTTCTTGTAAACGTACTGTGAAATTAGTAAAAATTTTTGATTTTGTAGATATTTTCTCTGTATAACGACAAAAATAAATAATGATGAAAGTCAAAATATTAAATGTCACAGATGTATTTTTTACTGAGTAATCCACTATTTTGTAGAAGGGGGTCAAAATGACATTTTTCACTTGAGATTTGTAAAAATGACTTTAGAAAGATGGCAGCATCATTATTATTACTTTTTTTACAAAGAGATTGGTAGGTCTCCTAGTAAAATCTGTTGACTTTAGCAAGCTTTGTTGCATTATGTCAACAGTGACAGTAAAAAAATGGCAAAAATAACTTGTTTTTTTTTGCCTCAAGTGTGCATGCCTGTAACTCAAGAATTATTAAAGATATCCTTTTAGGTTCTGGTTCTTTACAAACTTTTCTTTTGAAATCTTCATTTTTAAGGCTCTAAGTTAATTGGTACAATTAACACATTTACTCATGGAGATGCATTAAGATATCATCCATATCTCTGGGATTGAACCATCGAGGGCCTTTAAAATTAATATACCAAAAGGAAAGATTGTTAAGAACCAGAATCTAAAATGATATTAAGATATATTTAATACTCCCTGAGTTACAGACATGCAAACCTGAGGGAAAAAAATGCATTTGCCATTTTTGAACTGTCACTGTTGGCAAATAATGCAGCAAAGCTGGCTTAAGTCAACAGCGTTTACTAACAGACCAAGCACTTTCTGTGCAAATATAAAATAATGACGCTGCCATTTTTATCCCCCTCTAATTTGGCTCCAAATCTCAGGTGAAAATTGTCATTTTGACCTCCCTCTACAAAATAGTAAATATACAGTACAGTAAACTCAGTAAATATACATCTGTGACATTGAACATCTTGGCTTTCATCACTTTTTATGTTTGTATTTGTATAGAAAAAAATATTAACAAAATCCAAAATTTGAACTGGGGACCTCTGGTTGAGTTGATACAGAATGACCCTAAATGCTTGAAACACAAAACATAATATTGGCATGAAAAACAAAGGACTTTAGTTTTTCATAAATGCTCCACAGATGCTCATGCAGACATGCCTCAAACAGCTTTAAACTTTTTCCCCACCTCCACCAGACAAGCTTACAGTAAGCCGATTTCTCTTAGTCTACCCAAATCCATAACAATGTTCAATGTCTTACACATGAAATGGGTTCTGAATAAAGAAACATGTTGAAAATCAAGGATTGAAGAAAGGCCACACAAGTAAGAGCAAACATCTGTTCTGGTCTTTAGCCGCTCTGTTGTAAACTGAGACCGCTCAGTCAAGCCTTTCTGTGCTTTTACATGTACAACAAAAAGCTAATCACTAGGAAAAATCAGCTCATTTAAAAAAAATAAAAATAAAAATAAATATATATATATATATATATATATATTTTTTTTTTTTTTATTTTTTTTTTACAGGGAAATGATTTAACCAAAAATGCACGTCAGAGTTGTGCATATTTAATAACCAGACATAATGCTGATAAGTCAAGGGTAATGGGCAACAAATATATCCATTGGGTTTTCGTACATCATTAGTGACCTTTCTCCAATTAAAGAATATGATGATGGTTTAACCCTAATCAGACAGTTAATTGTGGTTTGTTATCAGAACATGACAAACATTTGCCAAACAGATGAACATTTCACAAATTAATATTACATGTTATTGTTGTCTCTTAGAAATTTTAAAACTGTTTCATTGTGGCTCAATGTTTCTCCTGTTTTCCGTATCAGTGTTAGTGATAACAAAGTCCTTTTAGGCAAGTCATGCCACTCGGCCGCCTTCTTGGCAACGCCTCCGGACAGCTATTTCGGACTAACATGACCAGGCTCCTATATCTAAATGAATGGGCAGAGAGTCAGAACCGCACTTTCACTGGTCACCAGGACATAAAAACTGCATGTATAAAAACAGCAGTAAAATATGATTAATATCACTGAAAAAGTTTGATGACTTTGCCCTAAAATAAGGTTTAAAATGCCTTTTCCCCCACAGGTTATACTTTTACTACGCATGCACAAGGGTTCTCGTCTCCACTGTCGCAAACCTCAATGTGCGCATGCGTCAGTGGAACCAGACGATAGGCTTAAATGTTTCCCGGCTTGACTGTTAAAAGCAGACGATTTGCTTTCCAGCGGGAGGGGCGGGACATGTGCAAAAAACAGCCATCTTTGGCGTTTTCCCTATATAGTTGTATTGAGGATTGAGGAAGTGGCATGTCTCTACATAAATTGTCTCTGATGAATTTCAACGCTGTTTCATCTGACTTTTAACTAGTTTACATCACGAGGCATTTGATTTGTTGAAAACACTTTTTTTCACTGGATCTCACAGCGCTGTTTAGTGGCCGAATATTCAAGGTGGTCAGCGACTAAATGTATTCTTTCTACACTCACGCTCACGGTGTGTTTTGAGCCGAGTTTATAAATGTTCCGTGTGGCGCACGGAGGGAACTTATTTTCTACCAAATAAGATGTGAGAACTTAGAAATCAACATGATTTCATTAAAAAAATAATCCAACATCTAACAGTAATCTAATTGAATAAGTGAATGTGTCAGATAGGATGGAAGAAATCTAGGAAAGAACGCTATTAGCTTTAATTAATTAATAAATCACCTCAAGCTATCTGTAAGATGGCTCTCTGGAACAATGTACAGACAGTCAGCTCATACTAGTAATCTATTCCATCTTCATTTTGCTTAGTGTGCATCTGCTTTCATTAGCTTCTTTACATGTTGGAAAGCGTGTAAAATATGATAAATCATAATAGCACAAAAACCACATGGTTTATCTTTTCAATGTAGACCTTGTTAGCCAAGTTTGCTTGATGATAGATTACATCTAAAAAAAAGTTTTTTTAAACAACTGAATCACTGAAAAAGAATCAACTGAATTGATTCACTAAACTGATTCATGGAAATTAATAAAATTTACTAAAACACCATTTTGCTAAAACACCAAAGGCACTATTGAAACATCACCGTACATGCAAGTTGCAATACAAGAAACAATCATGCATTTAATGAATCATCAATAACATTGAAGTCATTGGAAGATTACATTTTGCTTACTTTTATTAAAATTGAGACTATATATCCCTCAGTGGGCATGTCAGAGTACAAAAGGCAGACTGAATCTCTTGGCTTGGTGTTGGTGGGTTATTAAGGACTGGTATTGGATTATTTCATACCACAGCTGCTCTTTTTTGGCTCATCTTTCCCTTGGCCCAATGCAAAGAGGGAATTGTTGGAAAAAATGCAGAACCTGGTGCTTAATTAGCTTCTAATGGATTGTTTCCTCTAAAACACGGCATCTCCTGTGGTATCAGGACAGATTAGGGCCATGTGCTCCAGGGCTGGAATCAGTTGGGCAGAGTGCAGAGACAGGCATGTGAGGTTTGGACAGCAGTGGCCCAAACGCTGACAGGATACCTGTGGGCACTGGAACGGGCGAAGCAGAAGCAAATGGCTAGACTTTTAAGTTGGCATTTAAAGAGTCCCAAAACATTCTGATTGATCAAGGCACTCTACAAATAATTCATTTTCACTCAGAAACCAGCATCCTGCAGATTTCCCACTCCCTTCATAAAATACTTTATAAAATCAAATTAAACTGTACAAATTATCAGTTGCTATCACTTTGCTGACTCTCTGACATGACACATGGAAAGCAAACTTATGCCAGCTCAGTTATGACAGCGCAAATATGAAATGTGAATAAAAACAGTGAGAGTAAAGGCAAAGCAGTTAACGCCGTTTTATCAACTGCTAGCAGCACAGATGGTTTCACTGACAAACCAATGTGAAAATTATACCAATCACTCATCACTGCAGTATTAAATTAAAACATGCAAAATAAGTACGGAAAATGTAAATTTCCTCCCAGATTGGTCAAATGAGGGCTAATGATAGCCTCCACTAAGAACTCATTCCAGGTCAGGGTCACAGAAAAGTTATAAATCACTGGCCACAGGGAAACCCATGGGTGACAATACAGAGTAAAAACGCGATGCTGCAGAAAAACTACAAAATGTAACTGAAGGACAGAATAAATCAATAAGTCACTCAAGGTCATGTGTTACAGTGATTTTACCATGGGCATATTCTAGGGATAAAATGAGTATTATAGCCATTCAAGATTACAGTATAATTGAAAGTCATAATTTTTAAGATTAAATTTTTAAAAAAATCAAATTGTTTTTATTAGTAATTTATGAACAATTACAGAACATTAAAAAAAATGTATTTAAGTGAATTTAAAACAACATTCACAAACTCATTATAATAAATGTCACATCTGTGCCTTTCATATAGTGTGTTTGGTGTTTCTTTCTCTGTCAAAACTCTATCCCAACTTTTGCGCATTCGTTTTCACAAAAAATAAGTAATGAAATTACTAGTTAAAAGATTTGGTAACAATGTTTTTATGTGAGGATCGATCCTCTCGATACAACGTCAGTTTTGCAATTCACAAGTATCCAAACTTATTTCTGCCCTTACACCCACGTGTCTTAATCCCTGAGACAAGCACGTTACTGACAGGATCCAAAACAGTAGTCAGATGGAACGCGCAAGTGCATCTACAAGTGGGGTGTAACGCTAGTCCAAGGATGTAGGTAAAAAAGGCATTAGCAAAGGTACTTCAGGAAGTGAAAAAATGGATGCTGCATTATTTGTGTTAATTATTTAACACGTTAAACAGCAAATAACAATCGCAGCAATTAACAAGTTAATTTTGACAGCCCTAATAAATACCTTTTTGGTGTGAGTCAACTGGAATGGTAATAATTACTTTTATTTTTACCTTTTGCAAATTGCAATGAATTAAAGAGGGTTAAAGACTTAAAGAAGACTTTATGGACCATTACACCATAATATTCACTGTTTGTAGACCATTTAATTTATCATTTCAAGTGGTTCTCCAGTCTCACATCTGAATACAGATTTATGGATGAAGTATCAGATAACACAGAGAATCTAGGATCAGATTTTTCCATAACACCCTTGATCTTCTTCAATACATACTAAAGAGACTCGGTTGATCAGCATACAAGATACATATGTAAATACAGATTAGGGTTTTCAGCACCTCCACTTCCCTGTGAGGTGTGATATCAGTACCATGGTAACGATGGCTCGAACACATCCGTTGTCATCACCCTTGCCAATGCGGCAGAAAGCATCCCTGAACTTTGTGTGTGTTAGAAACACAGAACAGCCTTTGCCATTACTACACTACTCCCTAACATATACAGCTGGGCTTGTTTAAAGAGACAGTTTAAAAAATCAATTATAACAGGGCTCTCATGAATTAAATCTGGATAAATTACAGTTGTCTCAGACAACCAATTTCCTACACATCTGCACTATAGTGTGATGTGTCTCATATCACTCTGTACCATGTTAATATGAAATAATTAGATGTTTTATCTGTATTTTGAACTTATGCATTGTATTGTTTTAAATGTCCGTAAACTTAATGAAAAAGTACAGGGAATTTTCTGCTATGGATTTTTTTCTTTCTTACAGTGTAGCTGGTTAGTAAGGAACAATTGATGAAACATCACCTAAGCCTCCGTTGCTAATTCCAAAATGCTATTTTAGAGGTAGTAACAGAGGCTTGAGCCACTGATATGCAGACTAATGCAGTTATGATAGAGAGAGATTTAGCATGTGAATTCTCAGCAGTATTCAGCAGCAGTGTCTCTACTAACAGTGAAATTGCTTCAAGTACAGAAACTTTTCTTCTTCCATTCTGAAAAATGTTTGTCATTTTCATCATATTACTTGTTATATCTATTTGCTTGGGTTTTGGTTATTTTGCTGTTATTGACTCTAAGGACCTTTGAAATAACTGAAAACATTTGGCGAAGTGATATGGAACACTAACACAGACCTGCCTGGAACTACTTTGGCTGTGCATCTCCTCAAAAATAATTGCACACCTTAGAACGTTCTTCAACCAATCAGAATCAAGCATTCAACAGGCCCATACTATAAATAAGGATAGATGTTCATATGTAAATTGCGCAAGCTTATTTTGTTCATAAGATCGAAAGATCTGAAAAAAAAAACTACAGTTACCTACCCATTGACTAGTGATCGGCTGATTTATCAGCCGATATTTGCGGTTTTTACATGTATCGGAATCGGCCGATACGCGGCTGCTGCGTTCGCCGATAGTTTTTTCCCGGCATTATTTACAGACAGGCGTCCACAGGCAGCTCTGTGCTGCTGGGGACGCTGAAGTTCACGTGCAGACCATGCACTGCCCCTCCCACTAGCAGAGTGCAAAGATAACGGTAACATTAAGTTTTAAACTTTCAAAGCATCTTTCAACTGTTTGACTTTGCTGAAATATTGCCATACACTTTGAAAATGGAAACACGTTGCTCTATGTGCTTGCAACTATAGCTAAGCAAGTTTGTGGGTCCAAATGGAAACCGCAAATGCCTCATCTATAAAACTGCTTGCCATTGTATTTAGGGAGCAGCAAATAGCTTTTGCCAAATAGCCAAAAAGTTGTAGGCTATCCGTTCAGTTAGGGCTGAAAACGAATATTCTAAATTCGAATATATATTCGAATAGTTTTAAAAAAACTGAATTTCAAAGGTGAAAATTAATATTCGAATGTGGAAAACACGCCCGCGGTAGCAAACGTTACCACAGCACAGCTCTCTCGAAGCGTTCAATGTCGGTTCTATGTACTGTGAAACTTCAATTAATGTTAATATTATTTGTTTCATTCACTGAATGAAGCCTGCTATATTTGGGACAAGAGTCGCAACCTTAAATTGCTTGCACAAAACTCTTGATCAGCGCTCAACATTTGTTTGTTGTTCATTTAAACCGTTGTGCGCAGAGAGTGTGAGGGCGAGGGCGAGATAGAGAGAGAGAGAGAAAGAGTGCCTGCGATCGAGCCAGAGTGAGCTCTGCGGTCTTGGCCATTAGTTCATTTACTTGTTTTTGTGTAGGTAATACTGTTGTCAAATTTGTTTAAACTTAAATAAACTGTCCATGTCACTGACTCACTGTCAGGAGAGGACGAGTTTCTGCAAGTAAACCATTCTCCGCTAAAAGTCAAGCTTCTGTGAACGAGCGCCGCTGCGCGCATGCGCGCCAAACAGACGGAGCACAATAGTAGCGCAATAATTCTGACTAAAATATGTATTGCTAAAATATTTGTTGTTGGGGACAATACATGTGCCTTATGTGTCAGGGTTGTGCAGGGGACTGAAGACGAGGACAGAATGAGCTCAATGAAGATGCTTTATTCATTAACTTAACTATCAAAAACCAAAAGAGAAAACATTCCAGGACTTCAAGAAACACAACCATACAACGACGACGATCAACAAACACTGAGGGAAAACAGAGGGCTTAAATGAACAGGCCTAATGGGAAGAGTAACTGAACACAGGTGAAGGGAATAGCTAATTAGACAGAGTGGGAAAACTAACAGGACTAAGCCAAAATCATAAAGACAGGGGTAAACCAGAACTCAAAACAGAACTAACACACTGAAACGTGACAATATGTAGAATTTTAAACGTACAAGTATACATTTTAATGGGGTAATCAAATGCAGGCTAATATAATTAGTTTGTGCTTTTGTTTTTATTTTCATTTTTAGCCTTTCGTCAATTTAAAAACAAAATAATTATTTTTGTTTAATTTATTAAACATTAATTTAATTTAACTAGTTAAATGTTACTTTTTTGAAAATTGAGACCTAATATTGAGGGAGCAAAAGCAGTATCGGCTCCAAATATCGGCTCAAGAAAATCGGCAGCCCGTATCGGTCATCGGTTAAGCCTGAAGGGAAAAAATCGGTATCGGTATCGGCACTAAAAAATCCATATCGGTCGATCCCTACCATTGACCCTCCCCTCAAAGAAATTAGGACAGAAGTGGTTGAAAGTGGACAAAAGAGACTACCAGGTGTAAACGGGTGTGTCTGCCTCGTCTACTTGTCATCTGATCGACCAAAACACATCTTACTACCAGGTGTAAACAGGGTCTTAGAGATTATAAAATGTCAGAAGAGGCAGCCAACCGATAACTGAAAAAAAGGTTTTGGCACAGGACCAAAAGTATGAATCAGTCTCACACAAATTTAATTAGGTGCAAAGGCAACAAAAGCCGAGTTGACAAAATGCCAGAATACACATTTACTGAAGTGTGTCACAGACAGGGGACACGGCTCAGTGGGATCGGTTCTGATCCTACAGCCCAAAGCAAAGATAATTGACAGAAACAGAGAAGATAAGAACAGAAATATCCCACAGAAAAGAGACCAAATATACTGTAAAACAACTCTGAAAGGTCATAAAGTTCTGACAAATTACATTAATTAATATATGCATTACGAATCTTTTTTCATTTATTTTAACAGCAGTATTTTAAAATATTTATTTGTAAATATGCTATCGTAATCACACCAGTTGACACAAATTAGTACAATTCAAACACAACCATTCCAAGGTTTGGGGTCAGTAAGATTAAAAAAATAATAATAATTAATAGTTTTATTTAGCAAGGATGCATTAAATTGATCAAAGGTGACAGTAAAGATATTTACACTTTTTATTCCTAATAAATGCATTAAAAATTATATTAAAATCACGATTAGCACAAAAAAAATAAGCAGCACAACTCTTTTCAACATTGATAATACTAATAAGAAATGTTTCTTGAGCACCAAATCAGCAAATTGGAATGCTTTTCTTTCATGTGACACTGAAGACTGGAGTAATGATGCTGTAAATTTAGCTTTGCTGAATCACAGAATTAAATTATATTTTTTAAATATAATACAACAGAAAACAGTTATTTTAAATTGTAATAATAATAACCGTTTTTTAGATCAATAAATTCAGTCTTGGTGAGCATAAACAACTTATTTTAGAAATATATATACAGTATATAAAAAAAATCATACCAACCCCCAATTTATCCCAGTGTGTCCAGAAATTTTGGTTTCAGTCAAGAATTTGTGTGTATCACTACCTAAGACTTAACCTTAAATGCCATTTCATTATTCCATATTCAGGTCTTTAGGGACCCGTATCTATGTCTAACACAAATCACTTCCTGTCACGATAATATAAAACTATCCTGATATTACAGAAGAAAAAAAATATGTGGTGAGTTCTCTGATGTTCTGAGGGACAGAGTTCCACTCCTGTGCTGCTGTGACGGAAAAGGTACTTTGACTAAATGCACTTTTCCGCGGAGGAACAACACAGTCTCCTCGGGCCGACCCTCGTGTTACTCTCTGGGTGGTGTTCCTAATGTTTACAAACTGACTGAGTGGAGGAGATGACAGACCATGGATGATTTTATATAACAAACAAAGATTTGAATACTTGATGACATTTTCACAACCTAAAAGCTTATGCTTCTGTAAAATGGCACAATGCTGATAGCTTGATGGTTTTTTTATCCAGAATTTAAATTGTCTGTTTGTAGAGTGACTCTAAAGATTTTAGTGTTGTTTTATTTGCCTGTGACCAGGTTGTAAGACAGTAAGTAATGTGAGACAGAACCATACTGTACATGAACATTTTAGCTGCCTGAAGTGACAAGTGTGATCTTATGAACCGGAAATTTGCAATATTAAATTTGACTCGATTGCATACCTTTTTTTATCTGAGATTTAAAAGTTAATTTAGTTCATTTTTGTTTTGTTTGTTTTTTTCTGTGTGGAGTAACTATGAGTGAAATGTCACTTCGTCATTGTGTATCAGGCATTATAGAACTAGCTATCAGACAAGGTGAATTGCACTTATTCAGTCAAATATACTTACACTACACACCTCAGGTTGTTAGTGACCCTATACAATTTTTACTAAAAAATAATGGGAAAACATGCATTCTTTAATATTTTTTTCTTGTTATATTGTTTATAATGAATTGATTGAGTAATACTAAGAAGGTTGATGAGGAGGAGGGTAGCGAATGACGTCCCGTGTCACTAAAGACCCGAGGTAGGCGTTTAAGGGTTAATCGACTGTAAACAGGTCGAATGAATTTGGATGTGTGAATATATTATCGGATCTGTGCTGTGAAAATGTAGCAAGTAAGCTAAACAGTGAGAGAAAAGCAGAAAAGAAAAAGCAGAGAGTTCACAAACAGACAGAAGGACACATCTCTCATCAGACCGAATCTGTCAGTCACATTCTAGTGGAGGCAGATGCTGTGAAGGTGCGGACAGATGTCGTTCTCATCGGTGAACTCCAGTAACGTCCAGCACAGTCATCAGGCTCACCGAGAACGAGAGGAAGCAGATTCGCAGTCGGCAGGAACATAAATACGTCACATTTCAAAGGACATATACGGCTAGCTAGCCTGACAGGATTTTCGGTAAAGATATAACAAGAGTTGAACTGAGCCTCAATACTGAAAGTTAATCTTTTAGGTGATGTGACATAACATGACCATGGGAACAGTCACATCCACATCATCAGCTCTTCCAGAGTTTCGTTCTTTCATGCATCACAGACGGTCTGATTTTTACAAGCTCAAAAGTGCTTTTGGTGAGATCAAGAGAATATCCATCATCAGATACACAAGAGAACACAAAAGACAGTGTCGGTCGGCACCTCCTGACAGAACCAAAGTTAGTTCTCCCCAACAACATTCACATCAGCTCACCTCCTCTACCGCTCCTTCTCTTGTTCTCTGTGGTGCCTCAACCCAAAATAGCTTCACCCATGTATTCCTCATTATCAAACAACAAAATGTCTCAAGAAACCTGGCAAATCTCTCTCTCTCTCTCTCTCTCTCTCTCTCTCTCTCTCTCTCTCTCTCTCTCTCTCTATGTCTCTCTCTCTATGTCTCTCTCTCTCTCCCTCTCTCTCTCTCTCGACAATACAATGTTAGTGTAAGTCCAAGAACAGTGTATCGTCCAACAGGTTTAAACTACCTTCAAATTCAAAGTTTTTGCTTCATGTAAATGGAATGTTGCATCCATTGTTGTCATGACACTTATCAGTGTGTATCTTGTTTTCAGCTGTGTAAGGCAAGTGATGCATTACAAGTGCAGTGTAAGGAAGGCTACAGAAGTTTAAAGATGTCATAATGAAAAGACCAACTGCAAAATATCTTGCAAACACTGCAATTAGTCTATGCAATCTACAGACACATACAGTCAGTTATCATTTAGCAGCACAGCACCGAAGACAACAGCTTGTCTTTAATTAGCGATAACACACGCGCGGACACTGAAAGATGACACTGTACTGGGCATAAATGTGGATCTGCCACAGTGACGGTGACAGCTTTGTGGACCACTGTGTACAGACACCCAAAAGGGCACTTTAAATAAATTCCCAAGATAACCAAAAACCAAAAACCAAAAAAATATATAGAATAAAATAAACGATATATATATATATATATATATATATATACAAAAATACATAAAATAATCATATATAATAAATAATCATATATTTTGATTATTATTTAACAAATTAAATATATAAATATATATTTATATATATATGTAACATTTCCCAACTCAGTTTTCATTTGTTTTTTTTCTAGTTAAACATCTAGGCAATCCTTAAAACTAAATTAAATACTTCAAAAGGAAAAGTTTATAACATATTAAGACAAGAACATAAATCTTGAGTTTGTGTCTGTTTCAAGCATATATCTAATTTTGAATAATTTAGTTAGGTTCATGTTTAAAACAACTATTTTCCAACTGAGTATAAAAAAAACAAATTCAAGATATTCTCTGAATACAAGTCTTATTAACTTCTCATAAAAATGTATATAATTTAAGGAAGCTCTGTACTGGGAAACAATACAAACATAACAAATACCTCGACACAAAACACTTGAAATATGCAACACACGTATATACGCTTCCATACACACACTAAAGTTTAAATACGCCACTGAGAGTGGCCTGTTTCCCTGCTTTGAGTTAATTAATGCACCGTCAAACCTGCAATGTAAGCAAGTCAAACAGCCACTTAGTCTGTGTTCCCTTCTGCGATTTACTTTCAGAATGACTCTGCACAAGAATTCCCATGCAGGCAAAGGCTCTAACAAGATAAACCTTGGACAGCTGACGCAGATGTACATGTTTAAACAGCCAGCCAATGGCAGGATGGGTCATAGCCCTTCACCTACCTGATACATGTATGCGCTAAAGTAGATCCCATTGTTTAGTTTGATCTTCGGAGAGGTAAGGTTCATCTCGCAAGAATCATATCAGAACCTGGTTTGGATCTGCGAGCCCCCCGCAGCGAGGAGTGAAGGGGAGGGTGGAAAAAGAGAGAGAGAGACAGAGAGAGAGAACACAAGTCTCCCTCTGTCTCTAAATCCCTGATGGATGACAGTAAGCTAGAGAATAAATTATAGTCTTCGATGCCGGCTCGGTTTAGCAGACAGCGGTACAACACAACTCTCCGGACAGAGACCCACATGAAAACTAAAGAGAGAGAGACTGTGAGAGAGACATGGAGGGGGAGTGTAGCAAGAAAAAAGGATGCTACACAGTGCAAGCAGAAAACAGAAAAGGAAATAGAGCAAGAGCAAGGGACAGGGGAGAGGCAACAGAATGAGGATGGGAGGGACACAAACAGACAGTTTGGATAGAGCGTGTACAGACATAGCATGTGAGGTTACATGAGCCCCTTTCACACACAACACGCGGCCTGTGTGAACAAAAAGCAGGATCAATGCTGTAGGGTGTCATAGGGATGACGCTGAAGCTGAGATCATTCGCCAGCTTGGTGGAACGGTACGCGATGCGCTAGTTTATGATCGAATCAGAAAAAAAATGTACGAGCCTGGTTTCACGAGAGAAATCGCAGATCATAAGCAAACTTAAGACGCCGCGTCGAGATTACACGTCACATCCTGAAGTCACGTGTCTTTACGGGATCTTTACAGGATGTGTGAGAACAGATTCCAGAAAATCGCTGACAGTATGAATGAACCAAAATCACACACATTATCAGTGTATTTTCTGGAATCTCTGTGTCAAAAGGGGCTATGGAGACAGAAAGGGTTCAAAATGGTGGACATCAGCCCACCTATCATGGGCATCCAAACCTCGTAATGGCAAAACATCAAAAGATTCATATGGAAGAGCTACTATATCCCCGGGCCGATAGTTTGCAGGTTGACAACCATCTTTGTCATGCAGCTTTTTACATTTGTTAAATAAGAGTAGATGAGCCGATGAAAAAAGACACGACTAGCATTTGAGGCGTTGGTGTTTAGCTGAGAGCTGTTCATCTTAACCTGGCAGTGTTTAGGGCTTAATTTAATAACCACAATATTCCGCTGGTCTAGTCAGGTTTTTTCAAATGAAACATCACTTTTACTAAATGGTTTTTAAGATAAAATATTAACTTCAGATAATTTGATCTTATGATTTTAATCAGCTCTCATAAGGTCAGATATCCAGATGATAACCATAATTATCTTATTCTATTGACAGACACTGTCTGTCTGTCTGTCAATCTATCAATCAATCTTGTCTTTCTTTTTTTGCTGATGCCGATATCAGGGAGCAGGGTGGTCGACAGATATATTAGTCGATATGTGATATCACAATATTTTATTTAAAGATAGTAAATAATGTGACAAGATAGTAAAATTCAATATGACATAATTCAAATTGAAATAAATAAATAAATCTGTAAAATAAAAAAGGTTCATCCTTAAGATATCAACTTGATTCTGTAATCATTATTTTCACAAATGAAGAAATTGTCTGTGTGCACTGGAAATCATATTGTATATGACATCACAGCGTTATTTATTTATTCCAATATTTTTGCAAATATTTTACCTAGCTTTGGATGTAAGACAATGACAGAATAAAAGACAATTACGTATCTCTAAAACAACAACAGCAAAAAAGGGCAGTTTTCACAGTATAAATGGAAACTGCCCATATAAAATGACCTGTTTTTTTTTTATGTGACATTTAGGGGCAGGTAAATCTGAAATGGATATCACCACAATAATAGTCTGTGGAACGAAAGAGTGATAACACTCAAAATCTGACCTGGGTCATGTCTTGAAGCCATTCCCCCTCTCGCTCCCTCTGTTTTCCTGGCCAAATCTCCATTGTCCTACATAATAGGACATAAAGGGGAAAGAAAATGTGCACCCTAACATTCAGAAGGTGTTAAGCACATTAAGCGGTCCAAGAATTTACTATATGTATCCAAGGGTGTGATATATGGGTCTGAGACAAATCAAGCCCTAAGCCAAGTCAATTAACACTAAATCACTTTCATAAAAACCTCATAGTGATGATATTAGGGGCTAGTTCTATAGCAAGAATTACACTTGCTCTGAAATATAAGCCAATAACAATGCAACTTGACACAAAACAAAAACAGAGGCTGCTATAAAGGGAAAGGGATTAGCATCATATTCTTCTGTTTCTGAGTTAGACATACAGCACTGTTCAGCTCAAAACACACAGCTCAAAGGCTATTTTGAGTAAAAGTGACAGAAAAATCGTCCTTCCAAAAGCCTTACCAAGAAAAGTTTTCAACAAACCAAACCATGTCTCAAGGCACAGAGAAGATGTGAATGTATATTGAAGTAGAGTTCGCAAAACATACATCCTTCATCTCTATTTGTGTGAGTGTTTGTCATTTCTACTTTTTCTTGTTTTTTTGTTCCTTCTCATCGTCATATCTCAAACCACAAGATTTCACCCAACAGACATAGAGCTACTGGGACTTCACAGTTTGTGTGGTGGTTTGTATTTTAAAAATTAATAGGGACAGTCTGGATGTTTAAGGGAAAACAGAAGATCCTCTTGTCGAGACTCATGCTGAAAAGCCAAACTGATCTGGGAACAGTGTGTTTGGTTAGTGAGAGGAAGAAGAGTGACAGACATCTGCTGGACCGTGGGAGACATGATTAGGCTAAGAGACGTGCTGTGGAAGACACTAGATGAGGAGGAAGAAGAACAGGAAGCGTAATGGCAAGACAAAACACCCAATGGGACAACACAAGCACTGGGTATCACAGGCGGCTGACACTGGCTGGAGAGTCCCACATGTGGGAGGACATGATGGCAGGACTAAAGGAAAGCACAAGACTTGAATCATGACGGTACAAGAACAAGCACTTAGAACCAGATCAATGGAAAAATTCAACGCAATTCCAGTGAAAACAGGGGTATCCCAGCACAACTGCAACAGATGCAGTTAAAGGTGAAGATCCAGATCCAGAAAAGAGCAATCCTTGTACCAGCTAAGATCAATCTCTGACTTATTAAGCTCTCAGACCACAACTAAAGAACCACCTCTGATCAACAGAAGCAATTTGCATGTGTCTATGGGACCTAATTTATAAATGCCACACGTGAATATCAGAGCCACTGAATATAAACAGGCTTTCCCACAACTGATTGTGTAAACTTGTGTGAACAATTCTCTGAGAAACAGAACCAGAAATATTACTGTGGCGAACAGGACGGCCGAGGGGCGTGAGAGAACGGCGCGAGGCCGGTGGTGCGATTGCTAATGAGCAACACCTGTGAAGCACACCGGTCTCGCATCTCTCACGGAGGAGCGGAAGCATAAAGGAGGAGCGACGACGTTGATGATCGAGAGAGGAACAGGCCTGTATTTTAGTTGTGTTTTGTTTTTGTATTTTATTTTAGCCAGCAGTCGTCCGCGAGGGGCTGCTGGTGGTATTTTCGTTTGTTTGTTTTATTTAAATAAATTATATTTTGCTTGTTCGCCGGTTCCCGCCTCCTTCTTCCCTGAACATTGCTACACTGGTGCCGAAACCCGGGAAGAGGGAGGAACGCGCTGTCAGAGAGTCCTCGCCGGTGTGGGGAATCCGCGGTGCCATCGAGCATGGTGCGCGAGTCGCCGCCGCTCGCCGTGGGCCCGAGCCTGCTGCCATCCGCCGAGCGAGCGGAGGAGCAGGGAGCGGGGGACTCGCGGCCACGGACGCTCGAGGCGGGGCGCTGGAGTGAGTTGCCGGTGGGACGGTCGAGCTCGCTGCCGGCCGCCTGGGTATTGGAGGGGCGGCTGCCATCCGGGAGGGAGAGGAGGAGTCGCCGCCGCTCGCCGTGGGCCGGAGCCTGCTGCCGTCCACCAGTGAAGGGGAGGAGCAGGGAGCGGGGGACTCCTACCGTCTGCCCAAGGCACCCGAGGAGCCGTCGCCGTCCACCGGGCGGCGGAGGAGCGTCGAGCCGTCCACCGAGGGCTACCCAGCGTCGCCGCCAGGCACCGCGGAGGAGATCGCCTAGCTGGTGGGGGACCAGATGGCAGCGCGTTGTGGGAACCGGACCAATTTTTTTTTCCTCTCTCCCCTCTCTCGATCTGTCGCTCCTCATGCTTCCGTCTCCGTTTCCCTCGGTTTGTCTGTCCATACCCCCCAGGGATCGCCGCCGCCGGGGGGGGAGTAGGCACAGGCTCGTGAGTACCCCCCGGCCTGTGAGGGGCGATGGGGGTATGTGGCGAACAGGACGGCCGAGGGACGTGAGAGAACGGCGCGAGGCCGGTGGTGCGATTGCTAATGAGCAGCACCTGTGAAGCACACCGGTCTCGCATCTCTCACGGAGGAGCGGAAGCATAAAGGAGGAGCGACGACGTTGATGATCGAGAGAGGAACAGGCCTGTATTTTAGTTGTGTTTTGTTTTTGTATTTTATTTTAGCCAGCAGTCGTCCGCGAGGGGCTGCTGGCAGTTCCTTATGTTTATTTTCGGTAGCCAGCAGTCGTCCGCGAGGGGCTGCTGGTGGTATTTTCGTTTGTTTGTTTTATTTAAATAAATTATATTTTGCTTGTTCGCCGGTTCCCGCCTCCTTCTTCCCTGAACATTGCTACAATTACGTCAAAAAGAGCAGAGATTCCCTTATGAAATATATCTTATCTAATTCTCCCAAAACCAAGTTATCTGAGCTATGCAAACTACATTACATTTAGGTGCCAATCTAAAATTTTGGTTGATACCAATAAGCTAATAATTATTTTCATAAAATCTTTACTTTGTCAAGTTTTTTATTTTATTTTATTTTTTATAAATAAATTGTGAATTTAGGTCTATACAGTAAGAAAAATTAACAGCACGATTAAATCATATATATATATATATATATATATATATATATATATATATATATATATATATATATATATTGTTTGTTTTTTAAGAACTTTAAGTGAGGACTAGATGATGGCAAAGACAAATGTAAAAATAAGGAAATTAGCATTACCAATTAAATATGCAATAATCAAAATAAAATAAAATTTCCACATGTACACATACACTGTTAAAGCAACACTATGTAACATTTTTTACCTTAAAATAAAGTTTGCAAAATCTTATCAGTGGTTCATCAAGTTGTGCGATGGTAGGCTAAATTATTTACGACAGCGGTAATGGACAATTTCACTTCCAACCAGTAGGGTGACCGAAGAGGAAACGTTCCATGGTGTTGCTTTAACAACCATTTCATTCATGTCTCCTCAAATATCTTAGGAAAAAATTGAGTGAGACTTATATCAAACATAAATAACATGTCTGCTAATTTATCAACTAGAAAGTGAGGAGTGATGTTTTCTAAAAAATAAAAATAAAAACGTTTTTTTGTGTGTATTTGTAAAACTTCACAAATAGCTCTACACTATCACTGGTACAATAGTGGTGTTATGAAAGAACAATCTCTGAGAAATATAATTGATTTATGAGTTCATGTTTTCACACATGCTGAATGACCTGTAAGGAAGGTTCCACTTCTTGCTCTCTGTCTGGAAGTCTTTAATCTTCAACCGAGAACTAATTACCAATCTCATATCCACTCGTTCAGTCGGTTCAAACACACTGCACCTAAATGCAGTTGTCAAGGAAACAGTAACACATCTATGCCAAGTAAAAATCTGGTTCTGAGGAGAAGAGATTACAGGAGAGCAGCGCTACGGTCACTATTAAACATGACAATGAACACACCAAGCTAAATGAGCAGCTCTCTCCTTCACTTCTTTTGGGAGCTCTAGAAAGTCACTGAAGGAATAATTGAGTTTGAATAAGCACTCTTAACCTAAGATTCTCAGCAGAGTTTATTAAGCATCAAGTTTTCTAATGAGAAATAAAAAAAAGTGTGCGTTCACGCTAGAGGCCAGACTGAAACTGGAGGGCTCTGGCACTCACAATAAAATCAGTAAAACAGACTGCTGTCATTGGACACTCAAAGACAATGGGTGAGATGAGAATATCACGATGACCTCACTTTGAAAAACAGTGAAGTAAAAGTTCTGACATGAAAAATGAAAATCTCCCCTCAGTTCTCGCCTCCCTCTACAAGCCACTGTTGGAGACCTGCTAAATCATTTGAAATGAGACTGAGCCCCCTTGTGACTAGGAGGTGTAAGTGCTGACCTGCAGTGGGGCTGCTTCTCTGACTGCATTACCCATGATGCTCTAAATGTTCTTCAGTAAGAGCTTGATGAAGAGCAGCTGAATTTCAATTGCACACTCTCCCTAAAAACATGAAAACTAGAGTTATGTGACGTTTAGTCCAAAGTGTGGTGGCAAATTGTGGCCTTTACAATTGTGTCCCATTTTATTTCCAAATCTGTTTGATGTGAAGGACCCTCTAATGATGATCCCCTGTCGAAGGACATCTTTCATACATAACCATCTTTATGTTTTAAGATGTATTTTTACTGTGTGAGTTAGCATGACATTATAAAGACAACATTTAATATAATATGTTTAATATTGTTCTATATTATTTATATTATTTTATAAATATTATAATATATTAAAATAATTGCCATTTATGTTATTATTGTACCAAAGCCAGAATACATAATTAAATGATCTTGTAAAAAATTATTTATTAATTTATAGCACTTTAAAAAAAAAAAAACTGCATAGCACCCGTTTGACAACCCCTGTGCTTGTGCACTTCTAAAAATTGGAGGGAAAGCATTTGTGGCAGTTTCTATAAGTCTTTCTTTTCCGGGAAATGTAATATTTAATAAAGCGCTTCAAAAATGACTTTGAAAAAGGAGTTTCAGTAGAAACACTGGCACAGGAAAGCAGAGAGGGCATATCAAAATATGATATGGCATCTTTAACCAAACTTTTAACCTAGATGATGAAGAGACAAAGCACTATGACAAGGACAGAATAGCTGACATTTTACAAATATGTTTAGTAATTGCTTCAGTTGCATTAACATTGGTGAGAAACCCATCACCCCTTTTCTGTCTTATCACCATAAGGTGAAGAAAGAGACACATTTCTAGAAGGAAGACAGGGTTTCCACACAGGGCACAATGATGTCAGCAGCTCTATCAAAAAGCTTTCGCTCATCTATTCCCACCCTGTCTCATCTCTTACCCCACACCATCTTTCTTCCCTGTGGTTTTCTTAAAGCACCTCTTCAGATAATCTCCTTATGCTGGACGGGTGACTGCATGACCGAGGAGCCATTTTACAGCTCAGCACGGTTATCGAGGAACATACTGTAGTGTACATGCATGTTAACTCCCAGTTGCTGGTGTCAGCACAAAAACAGAGACTCAGCCACATATATAACTCACAAGCGCACAATAACTGCAGCCACACCCTGAGGTGTCCCTCAGGTCAATTCACCTCCAAAAAATTCACCACTGGGATTTCAGGGACGACTCAAGCTCTATATCTTCTAGTAATGTAAGATTTCTGTGCATAACATCTGTCAGAAAAGGTGCTGGTTAACCTGATTCTGAGTTACAGCTCCAATCCATCATTGCAAAATGGCATAAGCAAATCATTAATCACTCATACCATGTAGTGCTGAGAACAGAATGTGAGTGAGTGATTTTATTTTAGCATGAGAAGGTTATTGAGTGTGCATGATGCTATTTACAGCAAAACAGAGACAATTCAAATGCTAAAATGTTCTAAAATAAATTTGTCCTCATTTACTTATAATATTTATAATAATTATATATTTTAAAATCTATTTTAAATATTTATGCACACAGAGTATGTATATACACACACCATACATACAGCATGATATTTTAAAGATATTATAAAGGCAACATTTAATGTGTGTGTGTGTGTGTGTGTGTGTGTGTGTGTGTGTGTGTGTGTGTGTGTGTGTGTGTGTGTGTGTGTGTGTGTGTGTGTGTGTGTGTGTGTGTGTGTTTAGAATATCATGCTGCATGTGTGGTGTGTATACATATTGTGTGTATAAATATATATAAAAATATATCATTATATTCAAATGTTGTCTTTATAATATCACATTTACTATTTGTGTGTGTGTGTGTGTGTGTGTGTATACTGTACTGTATATATAAAATGTACAAATACATTTGTAAATAAATATAATTGTTAAAAATAGAATATTTGTTAAGAAAATTAATTATATTTATGTTTTGTACTTGTAGTCTCAGACTTTATAAAAATATACTGTATATATCAGAAATAAACATTTTTTAATGTTTATTTGCCAACCACTAACACAAAAACACGCATGCTCTCATGAACACATATACATGTTTATTACACACATAATGAAATACATAAGTCAAAACATATCAGACACATCCAAGCAAATGACATATTCCCTCCTTTACAGTTGTCACATGCAATCATTACAAGAGTTGGTTCACCCATCTCTCTGCTATCATGCCATCATCATGTCTTTCCGTTCTCTCTTTCTTTGATTGTCTTAGTCTGCCTCCTTTTCCAATCATACTGTGTCATCTGTTAACAAAGCCTTTCATGTACATGGCCATGCCATTATAGCTCTCAAGGGTGTGTGAATGTGTGTTTTCCTTTCCTTCTCTGAATCTCTGTATGCATTTTAATGCATTTAGTACTCGCTGCATGTCAGTGTCCTGTGCCCGGAAGGTCCTTCCTCATTAGTTAGTCATGCACAAAGCCAAATAGTAAAATTGCCTCATTCAAAGCTTCAATCATGTAAAAGGCAACAACAAAGCTGAAGGAGCTATCAGAAGACAAGATAGCACAACAAGGAAAGCCATTCTATTTCAAGAGCTTGTTCACATCAATGAAAATCTCTGAGCACAGGAATGCATGTGAAATGCCCATTTTTCCTTTTTGAGGTCTGTTATGCAGATTTGTTTCCCCATTAACAGAATCACAAGCAAACTCTGTGCCCAGAGAATTCTGCGGAAAGCAACGAATATCCACATAATGTACAGTTGTGGACCCAAAGTTATCTCTGGAGGGGATATTTGCTCAATATTTTCTTTTAATGACACTTCAGGTTCTATTCAACAATCCAAATCTGAGGAGTATGTTATACTGGGAAGAAGAATACCCTAAACTTGCTCAATGTATTAAAAATCTCTTATCTTCAAATCATGTTCTTCTTCTGAGGTAAATCCAAGGTAAACTCACAGCGTGTCTTCCAAACTCGATGAAAAGCAGAGGAATGATGAAGTGTGATTCTTTGTTTAGGAGGTAATAAGGGCATTTACAGGTTCCATTCCTTCGGGTGGACAATGTGCATGTGAATCACTCGTGCGCGCGTCGGTGTGGTCACATTAGAGCTAATGGGGACGCACTTCAGAAACTGTTCCTTTCGTTGCTTTCATACGGATAACTTAAACAGAGAATATTTGTTTTTGATATTATTTACACAATTTAAATATAGAGACTTTGTAAAGAAGCTTTGTAAAGACATATATCTCTATGTGTGGCAAGTATTCGCTGAGTTACACAAGGCTGTAAACAAGGACATTATTTTTACTTTCAACAACCAGCATTGTCATGGGACATCCCCATAACCGTTGAAAGGATACTGCGACAAAGATATAGCTTTCCTGTTATGAATATGAGATTGATGTGAAGAATAAATGCTGTATCAGATGCAGGTGATCACACTCGCTCATTTGATCTCTTCCATTATGCGTTTTTAAATTATTAATGGAGGCTTGGGTAAAAACTAATTAGTAAACTACTACTTGTGTGATTTTGCTCTCATACACACACACGTGTATATATATATATACACACACATACAGACAGATAGATACTGACCCCAAATCTTATCCAAAAATATCCAATATCCTGATATTGAATATTCAATTGTTCTCATTTCCATAATTTTTTACAATTTAAGATTGCCTTTGCCATCATTTAATTCTCACTTAACATTAATCTTTAAAAACAGTAATAATTTAATAAAATTGTTAAATTTAATCTTTATAAAATCTAATTTCTCTGACTACATTCAGTTTACTTTTTAGGTATTATGTTCTTAATTTATATTTTAAAAAATAGAATTTATGATATTGGCCATTTACTGGCCATAACATAACATAAACATCTTATCTGTGTCAGGCTGAATCTTAACACCCTATTTTACAATTCTGCGTGTTTTCTGCACATTGATAATTGTTTTCCATTGATACAGCTTTTTATGTGTCACTCCAAATAACATTTTATTATCCAGACGTTCAATTTCATTATGACATCAGATTTTAATATCACTGAACGCTCTCTCCAATGTAATCTGTGAGTGCTATTAGTGAACAGCCTCCGCTGTGTAATCTGATACGGGACATGATCTGATACCTGCATCACATTTATCAAGAGGAGGAGAGGAAAGAGATGAAACAGGAGGAAGGGTGAGAGAGAGGAAGTGGAAGCTCATTCCAGTGGGATTGGTTATGGCACATTTTGCAGAGTTTGTGAGTATGTAGTGAGTATGGGCGGACTGATGCCTTTATTTAGTTGTGTTTATGGAAGTGAATGCTGGGACATAAAGAAGAGGTCAAGGCCACAGCTACTCATATCCTCACCAAAATAACGTGTATGTGTTTGATTGAATATCTAAGCTGTGGCGAGATGAAACCTTACACCTTATGGTGGACAATGGGATTTGAATGGGAGAGAAAGGAGAAGGTCATGTGGCAGGAAGCTTGGGTGGCGCCACAGCCTTAATCTTGACCTTTTCCTGTCTGCGCATCACACTCTTCCTCATTAATAATAAATAGATGTTAACAATCTGTCATCTCACTGTAAACATTCTTGTGTATTTAGTCAATTAAAATAAAGTCACCTTTACATGATTTACTCTAAATAAAGCTGAGTTTTGAATGGGGTGACCAGATGTCCAAGTTTCATGAGGTATGCATGCACCAGTGTTCTGACAATTCTCTAAAAATGTTTTATATATTTACTAGTGTCAGCTGTTAGGCTTGCTGACCTTTTTCTTTTAAATTAAATATACTCAAATATCTTTCTAGCTAGGCCTATAGCTTATGGCATAATGTCCCATCAGACAAAGGCAGACAAATACTGTGGGCCAAAAAGTATTTGAGAAAACTCTGGGCACTAAAATGTCTAAATGCCATTGCATCAGATACGAAATACCAAACCAAATATACACAATTATCAAAAGTGCCATCTGCAAACAAATTATGCTAGAGCTTTTCTCATTATACAATTACACGTTAAACTGAAAAAATGAATTGCATGCGTTAACGAGTTAATTTTGACGCCACTAAATATAATATTGTAGCAATGTTCAGGGAAGAAGGAGGCGGGAACCGGCGAACAATCAAAATATAATTTATTTAAATAAAACAAACAAACGAAAATACCGCCAGCAGCCCCTCGCGGACGACTGCTGGCTACCGAAAATAAATATAACTGCCAGCAGCCCCTCGCGGACGACTGCTGGCTAAAGTAAAATACAAAAACAAAACACAGCTAAAATACAGGCCTGTTCCTCTCTCGATCATCAACGTCGTCGCTCCCCCTTTATGCTTCCGCTCCTCCGTGAGAGATGCGAGACCGGTGTGCTTCACAGGTGTTGCTCATTAGCAATCGCACCACCGGCCACGCGCCGTTCTCTCACGTCCCTCGGCCGTCCTGTTCGCCACATACCCCCATCGCCCCTCACAGGCCGGGGGGTACCCACGAGCCTGTGCCTACTCCCCCCCCCGGCGGCGGCGATCCCTGGGGATTATGGACAGACAAACCGAGGGAAACGGAGAGGGAAGCATGAGGAGCGACAGATCGAGAGAGGGGAGAGAGGAAAAAAAAAAAAACTTGGTCCGGTTCCCACAACGCGCTGCCATCTGGTCCCCCACCAGCTGTGCGCTCTCCTCCGCGGTGCCTGGCGGTGACGCTGGGTAGCCCTCGGTGGATGACTCGACGCTCCTCCGCCGCCCGGTGGACGGCGACAGCTCCTCGGGTGCCTTGGGCAGACGGCAGGAGTCCCCCGCTCCCTGCTCCTCCCCTTCACTGGTGGACGGCAGCAGGCTCCGGCCCACGGCGAGCGGCGGCGACTCCTCCTCTCCCTCCCGGATGGCAGCCGCCCCTCCAATACCCAGGCGGCCGGCAGCGAGCTCGACCGTCCCACCGGCAACTCACCCCAGCGCACCGCCTCGAGCGTCCGTGGCCGCGAGTCCCCCGCTCCCTGCTCCTCCCCTCGCTCGGCGGATGGCAGCAGGCTCCGGCCCACGGCGAGCGGCGGCGACTCGCGCACCATGCTCGATGGCACCGCGGATTCCCCACACCGGCGAGGACTCTCTGACAGCGCGTTCCTCCCTCTTCCCGGGTTTCGGCACCAGTGTAGCAATGTTCAGGGAAGAAGGAGGCGGGAACCGGCGAACAATCAAAATATAATTTATTTAAATAAAACAAACAAACGAAAATACCGCCAGCAGCCCCTCGCGGACGACTGCTGGCTACCGAAAATAAATATAACTGCCAGCAGCCCCTCGCGGACGACTGCTGGCTAAAGTAAAATACAAAAAACAAAACACAGCTAAAATACAGGCCTGTTCCTCTCTCGATCATCAACGTCGTCGCTCCCCCTTTATGCTTCCGCTCCTCCGTGAGAGATGCGAGACCGGTGAGCTTCACAGGTGTTGCTCATTAGCAATCGCACCACCGGCCTCGCGCCGTTCTCTCACGTCCCTCGGCCGTCCTGTTCGCCACAAATATAATATAATAAGACTTATTAAATGCTTAAAGTTGGCATGCAACGGAAGTTGCGAAAGTCTCTTTTCTTGTAGATTTTAGTCCATCTGGAATTGGTTGAATTGTTGGACTTTTGTGTGATAATAGTGTTCTCATGCGAGTGACAGGGTCTGGAGGAGAGGAATTACTGTATCATATTGCACACAAAGTCATCAGAGAAGAGATATTGCAAGGGGACATTAATGTTTTTGATTAAAGATTACGAGGACACATGAATTAAAAAATAATGATGTGCATGAATAAAACCTAAATTGCTGTATTCCATTAAAAAAAAAGTGTCAAATTTGATCACTTTAAATCATCCAGAACATGCTTTCTATACTCTATATTAATCTATCTAGATCTGTCCACAGCATTCAATACAGTTAATCACAAACTGTTGATCTCAGTGCTTCAGAGTATTACTGAATCTGCATTTTCCTGGTATATTGCCTAGATCAGATCACACAAAGTTAGCTGGAAAGGTTACATCTACTATATATATAGCACTGTTATCCAGCTGTATAGATTCTCTTATCACTGTTAAGCTGCCAATACTGTGCATTTCATTTCCTTCCTCTACATTCTCAGAGGCGGACTTGCCATGCCTTCTTGACATATTGACCTGGATGACTACTCATCACCTCCAGATTATCCTTGACAAGACTAAGCTCCTCTACCTCCCAGCCAAGACCTCCCCTATCACGATTTTTCCATCTTGGTTAAAAGTAATTCAGTCATCGCCTTCATATAACCCCAGGAGACGTCCTAGATGACCGGGTGTCCTTTCTAAGACATTGCAGCACTATAGCACGCTTCTGCTCACACTCAAATCTGCTCTTTGTCCAGGGTCTGGTCCTGTCATGTCTAGACAACACACCAACCTTCCTGCCACGTCACTCCAAAATCTCATGAACTATACAAATAATTCATATGACTATAGATAAGTCTTCTAAAGCCATAGCTTGTGAAAAAAAGAGAGAGATTTCATTACTGGGGGAGAATCACTGTAGTTCATACATTCACAATCACTTGATTTAAAGTGAGACAAACAGACATAAAGTAGAAAGAAAAAGAGATCGAAAGAGCAAAAGTAAGAGACAAAGGAAAAGCGAAAGACAAAAGAACTGAAGAATGAGCAAAAAAGAAATGGAAAGAGCAAAAGAAAAAAGAAAAATGAGTGAAAGAAGAGCAAAATAATAAAAGAGTGCGAATGAAAGAGTAAGAGAGAGCGAAAGAAACAAAGGGAAAAGAGTGAAAGAAATAAAAAGTGAAAGAAACAGAAAAGGAAAGAACAAGAGAAAGAGAGATAGAGAGAAAAAGAGGACATGAAAGAATGAAATAAAGAGCAAAAGAAATAAACAGAAAGAAAGAGCAAAAGAAAGAAACAGAAAGAGCGAGAAAGAATAAAAGAAAGCAAAAGAGGAAAAGACAACCACAGAGAAGGAAAGAGCAAAAGAAGAAAGATCGAAAGAATTACAGAGAATGACAATGTGAGAGAAAGAAAGAAAGACAAAGAAAGAAAGAAAGAAAGAAAGAAAGAAAGAAAGAAAGAAAGAAAGAGCTAGATAAAAAGTGAAAATAAAAGTGAGAAAGAATAAAAGAAAGCAAAAGAGGAAAAGACAATCACAGAGAAGGAAAGAGCAAAAGAAGAAAGATCGAAAGAATTACAGAGAATGACAATGTGAGAGAAAGAAAGAAAGACAAAGAAAGAAAGAAAGAAAGAAAGAAAGAAAGAGCTAGATAAAAAGTGAAAATAAAAGTGAGAAAGAATAAAAGAAAGCAAAAGAGGAAAAGACCATCACAGAGAAGGAAAGAGCAAAAGAAAGAAGAAAGATCGAAAGAATTACAGAGAATGATAATGTGAGAGAAAGAAAGAAAGAAAGAAAGAAAGCTAAATAAAAAGTGAAAAATAAAAAGGGGAAAATAGTGAGAGAAGAGCAAACGAAAGAGCAAAATAAGAGCAAAACAAAGAGAAAGAAAGACTAAGAGTGGAAAAAGAGTAAAAGAGAAACAAAGAGGGAAAAAAGTGAAAAAGAATTGAGGAAATGCAAAAGAAAGAGCAAAAGAGAATTGAACAAAGAGTGAGAGGGAGCAAAAGAAAGAAAAAGAATGACAGAAGGATGGAGACTGAGACAGAAAGAATGATAGAAAGACCTAATAGAATGGCACAGACAGATAAACGGATGGATGGATAGATGGATGGATGGATGGATGGATGGATGGATGGATGGATGGATGGATGGATGGATGGATGGATAGATCAGAGGTTCATTTATTTCAGTGACTGTGTCGTCTTTCTCATTGAGTCAGACCATTTTTTTTTTAAAACACGAAACACTGTATCATTTTTCAAAGAAATAGCTTCATTAAAACCCATATCACTTTTCTTACATCAATAAAAAACAGTTATGTTGACGCCACAGAATATTAATGGCCTTCTCTCTACAGTAACTGGGAGTAAAATCACTGACCACAACGGCCTGGCTGTTTCCTGTTTCACAGCGTCCGTCATACCGCTCTAATCTATTTGATTTAACAGCATTCACGGCGGACAGCCTTTAAACAACAGCATTAACCTGCGAGAAGCTTCAGTTCCCCAGCCAAAAGAGAAAAAAACACATTTCATAAATAAATCAGACACGCTCCCTGAAAGAGAGAGAGCTACAGCGGTGCTGCTGAGATCCGCCACGGCCACCCAGAGACATCTGAGACATATCACTTCAGAGCTGTATTTAAAGCTCTGTGTGTCTGTCCAATGACAGGGGAGGAGGCTGGGGGAGGCACATGGAGTCTGGGGGAGAGAGAAGCCATGACGGAGAGAGAATATGAGCATGTTCGTGTGCATGTATTTCTGCATTCACGACCGCATATGTGAACGTGAACTTGTGCAAAGTGATCCTATAAGCCCTTACACTGTTACAGGACGGCCAAGTGGAGGAGCTGGGTATCAAAGAAGTGCTCCACTCGGGACAGGTGATGAGTTTAAGTGACCTTGAGAGCAGACCAGTCAAAACAACTCTCATTAAAGAAGGACAAGGGACAAATATAATAATAACAAAAATACACTCATTTGTGTAGCGTCTCCTGACAGACGTCTGCAGTTCAGTGTTATATATTATAGAACATATTTCCATAAAACAAATTAATGAAATAATTTAAAACAGTTTGTAATGCATTTTACTTTTGGATTCGAGAGTGAAACTTGGATTTATAAAGGTTATATAAATTATATTAATATTAAATTAATATTATGAACAGGGATGTGAAATTAAAATAATGGCTGAAAAAGATAAGTCTAATAACTGATAAATGGTCCATTAAAATTCTATACTGTTTAATCTCAAAAAATAAATAAAAATAATTTTAAATGCTACAGGTGAATCTAGGTCAGTGTTGTTACTGTCAAATAAAACTATAAAAAAGCTAAAATAAAAATACTATATAAATATTAGACCTTATAGAAACTTTAGAAAAATAGAATAGAAATTATAGAAATTTTTTTAAAAAAAATGTAATAAAAAAATAAAGCTAAATAGAAATACTAAAAAACTCATAAAAAATGACAAAAGAAATTAAATGATTACTAAAACTCAAATTAAAATGAAAATATAAAAAATAAAATCTTATTCAAAATATTAGTAATAATAGTAGCCTATATAAATAATACAAATTTAGAAATCACGACATTATAAAGAACAGTATAAAAATAGATATTCATTTTGAGATTTGATAAAGATTACAATTAGTTTTATTTATTAGTGTTTTTAAAGATGAACTGTAAATGAGTGTTAGATGACATAATCTACATGTAAAAATAGGGAAAATGAGCATGCGCAAATAAATATCTGATATAAACCAATAAGACCAAGAATGTGCATTTAGAAAGGAAATAGGGCCAAGTAGGTTTTAATTTCATGTTCACATTAACCCACCAAAGCAAATCGACAGAGAGCAATCAATTTAAATAATGTAATATGCAAATGCTATCCTTGTGCAATTTAAAAATGATGACCTGAACTGTTGAAATTTCTCTATCACAGAACAGATATGGACATTCCTTTGAATTTCATCTTTAAGACTATATGATAAATGTGTGCTTCTTTCTATCCTCAAGGTCTTAACCGAGGCATCTGGATGGTATTTTTGGCCCAGGCTTGGTTTAGTTTGCGATACTGACAGCACAGCCCATGAACAGCTCTAGCGCCTCTGCACTCACTCCATGAATAATGAAGAGACACGCTACTCAGACAGACTGTGGATTAGCATTAGTATGATGTAATGCTTCTGGAACGGTTTGGTAATTTTTTCTTTTTCTTTTTTACTATGTAACACATTGTCTTCATCTAATAAGTCTGGAAGAACAATTTCCCTCTGTCTGCTCCAACCCGGGGCATTTTTACTTTGTAAATTCCCAACATAAATAACACAAATGGAGCTACAAAAGCTGTTTTTTGGAATATCAACGAGTAGCAACTTCAAACACCACCTCATGAGGTGCAAACAGATCTAATATCCACTGGCACAAAGTCAAAACAACAACTTTCTCCTCTGTGTGCGAGCAAGACCACACCAAGCTAGAGGTGTAGCACGTGCCAACCTCGAGTCACCCCCTACTGGGCTGGCATGGCACTGTAGATGGCAGACAGTGTTGTCTCTTTGTGTCTGAAACTAGACACACCACACCCCACTCATGCACGACTGACTATATCAGTCACGACAGGACAGCTACAAAAACAGAATTGATCCAAAACCCATATAGGATGATGAAAAAACAAATCCCACTTTTTATAACATGACTAGAAACGGCATACTAAAAATTGTAGTATGTCTAATTGACTGACAGACCCAAACAAGGTTGTCCTTTATTTGCTCTTTCCACTGTGTTTGTATGTAAATGTATGATTGCGCCCTTCGGCTAACAGGGTTAGGATGACACATTTATAAACAGCACGTGCATAACATATGCAATGCACTCTTGGCATTAGCGTTAAAAACGCTTTAAGGAAAATGTCTTACAGTATAAATAATCACAGTTTGAATAATTCATGAGTCTCTCTGAGTTTAAGTGTTCAATTTAGGAAGTGTGAATCAAACATTTCACAGATCTTTAACTATATTCTTCCATAGCATTCATAGTTTATGAGCAATTCACTGCGACCATGTCCCAAAAATGCACTCATAATTTGGCTGAGGATCAAGAGGTAGACAATGACACAAAGAGAATGATGTAATTCACTCTGCTCATATAATGCAAAACTTCCTGAAAACTCAACGTTTACAAACAAAGCACTGTATCTTCTATGAAAAATTGTATTTGCTCACCTTCATGTAGTTTCAAACTTACACTGTGAAAAATATGCAAATTTCATGACAATGTACAGTAAAATACTGTTAAATGTAACAATTTTGGAAGTAAACAACAAAAAAGGAATGTTGGAATGACTGGATTTACCGATTGTTGGATTTGCTAGATTTTTGAATGGCCAGATTTTGTCTTATTTATTTTTCTTTCTTTTTTTTTTCTTTTTTTTTTTTACAGTTACTAAAAAAAACTAAATTGTATATGCATATAGGTACAGTAGCTTGTCACTGTACCCTCAAAGGGATAACTTTGTACCTTATTTACCCCTAAAAGGTTCATAGTATTACTTTAAAGGTACATATCACTACTTTAAGGTACTAAATGTGCACATTTTAGGGGTAGATAAGGTACCAAATTTGTCCCTTTAAGGGTACTGCCCCAGTGCCAAGCCTTAATGGTACAATTATTGCCATTTTTGTGAGTGTATTTTTCAACTATCTTTCTGCCATGGAATACACAAAAGAGAAACGATTTTACAGCATAAAAGTAGTTAATATGACTCAAACACTATATTCACATTCTATATTACAAGCCATGTGTAAGTGTAAGAAAAGAAAAAACTTTTTTTTTTAAATATTCGCTGATGATCTTCACTTCAGCCACAGTTTGTACCCAGGTCCATAGTCATCATAAGGCTTCAGAAGACTTAGTAATATAGTGCAATGTTCATATGGACTACTTTTATTTGACATTTGTAACATTTTTGGTGATTTTAAGTCATTTCATGAAAATAGCACCATGGAAAACATCACACATTTTTCATTTTTCATCACAACAAAATTTTCATTTTTGGTTGAACTATCCCTATAACTCACTGTACTTTTCTGACAAACAAGTTGTTTGTCAATATTTGCACCTGCCTGGAGAATGAGACCAAGAATCTAGTATGAAACAAACCCATCAACCCTAAAATCTGGTTGTTTCCTCGTGTGTGCATTTGTGAAAGGAAGTCGTTGACTGTTTACACCTCTTGGGGTAGATGGGAGATGTAAAGTTGACTTCAGCTGCCACAACGTCTCGCTGTTTCCAAGGAGACAGGATTTTCAGGGCCCCTGGACATGAGCCATTTAAGAAAAAAAAAAAAAAACAAGGAAAGAAAGAGACAAATGTCCAGAGAGCAAAGAGCCAGGGCACGAGTTACCGAATGTGACTTCTGAATGGAAAACGGTAAGCATAGCAAACCAATATACACAGTATAAACACGAGCGAGCTATAGCGGTCGTGTTTACATGCTGCATACACTTAAATAGACGGGTAGCGCTCAACTGTTCCATCAACACAATACAATGCTTTCCTCAAGAGAAAACATTAGACCATATATGCACCTTGCTATTTCAAAACCCAACAACTGCTTCCAATTTGACTGACTCTTTACTTGGCCTACATTTGAAAACCCAGCCAAAACCTCCACCAAAAACGCCCCTGGCAGAGCTACGGCGTCATCATAACCTCCTGCACTATTTCCCAGAAGCGGCACAAATGACATGACCCTGTCATCGAGTCCCAGTGAGCGCTGGCCCAAACAGCCATGGCCATTCCAGAACGGCCTGTGGAGCCACACATGACCCTTATTTTTAATTACAGCCCGTCCCAGTCTGGCACACCGCTGCACTGTATGCACACCCACTATCACTTAAACACAACAAGAGACCATTACACCGACAATGGAGATTACTGTTGCGTGGTAAAGAACATTAGTCACAGAGATCTGGGGAAGGAAGGAATGGAAGAGAAAGAGAACTGACTATGTTTAACCGTTTAATTGAGCAACATGGAGGATTTCGAGCAGCGTTTTTCAGGGAGCGAACCACTTTGACATTAAAACAAATTGGAGGGAAAAGGAAAAACCGCCAACTACTTTAACTATATCTTTAGTTTTAAATTGTGAATCATTTATCCTTAATTCATACCTGGGGTCTCACACTCTTTTCAGGGACCCATTGGTCAATATAGAAACTGAATATGAAATTGAGTGTCACATTTTAAGTGTAGCCAAAAATAACATTCCTACTGTATTAATGTATTTACATAGAACAACCATTACTGATTAAAACATATATATATATATATATATATATATATATATATATATATATATTAAATATTGGCAGATAAGTTTTTCTGATTGGCCGATATGTTGGAAGCTGGACTTCATTTTGACGGCGCTCCGGACTTTTATTTTGACGGGCGGCACTGAGAACACCAGCGCCTGATCACAGAGCGCTCAATCACATTCTCCGTCTTCATTAGTTTACGATCTCTGTCAGTCATAATACTTTGTTAGACAGAACTGATAAACAAAGAAAGTAAATGGCATGCGAAAAAGTAAATTGTTTGCTTTTATATTATTTGCAACAGAAAAGGCAAACAATCAGGCTAAAATACTTTCTCATTTAACATTCAACATTCAGCAAATGTGCATTTACATAATTTAAACAAATCTCTGAATATCTAATAAACATTTCACAAACCTTGCAGATTTAATCAGATCGAGCTGTGATATCTTGTGAGGTGTGCATTTGCCAATATCTAATATCGACCAATATCGGTCGACCACTACAGCGAACCGGAGAAAGTGTTGAGAGCGGCAAAATTAAATATTGCAGTTTGGATGCTTTCATTGTGATTATGATCAGTTTTGGCCTAATGGTTAAAGAAGTCGGATTTGTTACACGGAGGTCATGGATTTGATTCTCAATTTCGGCAGGAAACGACTGAGGTGCCCTTGAGCAAGACACCTAACCCCCAATCGCTCCCCGGGCACCGCAGTGAATAGCTGCCCACTGCTCCGGGTGCTTGTCCACGGTTTGCAGTGTGTGTGTGTTCACTATTCACCACTCCTCATGTGTGTGCACTAACTTGGATGGGTTAAATGCAGAGGACAAATTCCAAGTATGGGTTACTACACTTGGCCATCACATCGTACTGGTTTACAAAAATGTATAAAATTACAAGCATATAGTATTTACTTTGGGCATTCAGAAGCAACGCTTGCCTCTTTCGAACTGTAACCGTTTGTATTTGTGAGAAAACACATTTGCAACAGACACACCCTAAAGCTGAGGCATTTTAGCATGGTCAGCGGCACTGAGCTGAATTTTGCAGCTGTAGTGGACATTCACCATTAGAGTATCCTTTGAAAGGTTTAAGCGCTCAACTGCACAAGACGGAGCGGAAAATGTCGTCTATCTGGGTCTTGAGTCATCTTACACAAGTCATTGAAGTGTTCATGCTACTTATCATTAAAGGTACAGAGATTTTCTGTTGTTCTGCAAATCTTCGAGGGCAGAATTCAGTCATTTTACAAAAGGAATCCACATGATCTGGAATCCATGAAAGAATTCTCCATACAGATGGGGTTCACATCGCATTCAGTTGGTAATGTGAGTTTGCCATTTTGACAAACAAAAAGCTGCTTGACTTGAAAATGACTTCTGTGTGAGCTGTGCAGTGCTTCATACATCGCTACAGTATCTCAATAGACAATGAACCTTTTTGCAAGCGAAACTTCACTAATGGACCACACCTTAAACACAGAGCCCACACTCAAAAGCTCATTAAAGAAACTAGAAGGATTTATTAACTTAAAAGATCTGTTTAACAAAAATATTGATTAGTTCTTCTGAATATAACATTACTAACCATGCAGCTGTCAACCACTGCGATTTCAGGAGTGACTCCTAACAAATTCAGCATGATAATTTAGAGCATTTCCTCCTGCATTCAAATGCTGATGTCACTCTCCCAAAACTTATGTGAGCTTTAAGAATAAATGCAAATAAACGCAACATTTTTCTAACATAAAAATCAGCAATTTCCACAACTCAGGATTTAGCATCTCTCTTAGGAATCCTTATTTATGCCTAATGCTTAATCATTAGCATTGACTTCCAAATAAGCATCAGTTAAGGGATCTCATACATGCCATGGTATGCCTACCTATCCCACCACACTTTCTCGCAGTTCTCTTTCTCAAAAGACGCTGTGGAGAACGCCTGGAGCCATATTAATCTTAAGATGGCTACCATGGAAACAGTTTGGAATTGCGAGGATCAGACGTGATCTATTTTTAACAAAAGAGCAAAGGTGCTCATGCCAGGCAGTCAATGTGCCACGTTTATACATTTTAATATGGGCAAGAAGACATATGCTTACATTGGAACAGATCTATTTCGGTCTCAAGTGTAACAGTTATAGGACCACACACACGAGCCACGTGAGTCTTCTGAACACCAATTAAGATTGGCAAACTGAGTGGAAAGGAATGGCACTGATCAGAAGAACGCTTCAATTCCTCTCAGCGCCTTGCCAGTGTCTTTAGTTTACATGCTAGTGACTGCATCCAATCTTGAACAATTAAAGAGCATTGCCCTGTGTGTATGTGTGTGAGAAAGAGTGTGTGGAGCCTGTGTGTCTGCCCTAAAGATAAAGGACACCCTGATGCATGAGCACACAAAAAGGAAAACATTGATTAACCCTGAGAGACCTAGAGAAAGCCAAAGCAAAACAATGTGAATACCATAGAGCGAAAGAAATACAAAAGAAGAGAAAATATTTATTGTGTGCGCATGTGCAGGTATTGCCTACAGCTAGAGGCATTCCCTGTCACTTTTATGTAACGAATCTGAAAGCAGTTGTTGCTCGCCTCACGTTAGTAAGATTTTAGGTTCATAGTCATATTCACAACCTTTCAATGGCAAGAGACTGCTGCAATATACCCCGACCATCACTCTTCAGAGGTCAGGCATTTTGTTGATTAAACTTTGTTTAGGTTAGCTTTCAGAACTTTTTGGACATTGAAAACAAACACTGGTGGTTTCTAGAGCAGTGTTTCTGAACAAGGGGGTCTCAGTAAACTTCCAAGGTGTCAAAGGTGGGTCATTGACAAATAAAGCTTTTAAAATGGTAAAAAGTGTTTAAAATCATTTTTGACTTTTATTTTTGTTACTTTTTACAACCAAATATTTGTATATATTCCTATTTTATTTCTAAAGTGAAATCTTAGCAAAGTAACCCTTAGGATGACTACAGTGCCTAACACATCATAATTTTGTGGTTGTGTATTTTATTCATATTAATTTAGAATTATCACATTCTAGTAGCCAGATATTTAGTATCTTTACTTTTAAAGTCAGAAAAATAAGCATAACATTATTCAAATAAATGCATTCAATAAAATAACTATTCACAATTTAGTTTTCAGCCATTTTGTTCACTTTGACCTATTATTTGTTGGTTGAAATGAAGAAATTACATGAATATTGATTGTGCCTCCCGACGACATTAATAATGACAGGGAATATGCTGAATACTGGATTTCTATTTATTTATTTAATATTTTTTTACATTTCAATATAAAAATAAAACACAAATAAAAGTGTTTAGTCATTAGTCTCTGTATGACTGCATAACATTGTAATTGTTTAACTGTTTTTATATAATAATAATAATAATAATAAAGTTTAATAATAATATATTAATTTATAATCATTTCATCCTATGGCCTCCTTGGACATTTGCTGAGGCCCCCTAGTGTGCATTTAAATTGGAATAAAAACAACAAAATTTTGCATTTAATATTTTCCTTATATATTGATTTTAATAACTATCATATTTATTTAAAATCATATTTTTATCCCACCTTAGATAGTGCCCTGAAGACACACAAGCCCAAAAGAAGAGGTCTTTATATATCATATTATAGATGTGTGCTATGTATGCTAACTATTACTTAAGTAGCTTACTAGTAGTGATTAATGAAATTAAAGGGAATGTTTGAAGTGTTCTTTCCCACAGAGATCACAGTGTAACCACAAGCAGGAGCGGTCATGTTTGTGCCTCTATTAAAAGCAAAACATCTGAAGAGGTAGCTAAAAAGAGTGTAGGGAGGTTGAGATATACAGAACAGAGGCCCGCCGTTTCGGGTGACTGGGACACGGTGGAAAACAACATTGACATTCATGGCTGTGGGACAGGAAATCTGTCACACATGGGGATTACTAAATATTCAAGGACTAATATTTGTTATTTACAAAATGTATACCTGTTCCACCCTAATCTCCTCTCCGGCTGTATTGTCCTCCCTTTCTTGCATCGAGGACTGTAGTCAAGTGTTAAGGTCTACATTGACCCATCCAAGCTGGACATTTAATGAATGGGTTTGTATTGATCTTCTGGGCATGCCTGGAGGTCCAAAATAGCATACTGAAGGAGAAGACCCAAAATAAACATCTCATAAAAGTTACATGTAAATATGGCTGAGTGTCTGGCTCATGTTGCCTAGGGTTTTACTGTACTAAAATCAATTGATGGAGGGAGAAGGAAAGATTATATTGTGTTCATTTTATATTCTATTTTATATTAGCCTATATAACTATGACTTTCATAATATAATTATTCTAAATTAATTATCATATGTTAAAAATCTGAACTAAACTAAAGGTGCAGTATGTGAGATTGACAGCTAGCGGTTAAAATGAGTACTGCAGTCCAAATTTAAAATATTGGAGAGACTTGTTTCCCCCGCCACTTCCTCCTCAGACTCGACGCTCACGTGGGTTGCCCGTTCATTGAGATTTTACAGATGGGTGCGCAGGCTTTTTAGCAGGGCTCTAGAGTGCGACAATTTTTTCCAAGGTCGCACCGGTGCACCTAACGTCGTCGCATCCGCTGCCTCTCCACAAAAGCAGCGTTTGTTCTCCTTTGTCGCAACTCAAACTCATGGTTGGATCATATCATGGTCTAAACCAATCAGAGACAGAGATGGGGCGGGTCTTTGCCTCTGATTGGCTGTGGTCCAGATATTCCTGTAAGCCTACACTGCTCCGTGCTGTGTGATTGAAATTGCGACCTGAGCACCAGTTTACACAGTCAGTGAAATGTGACCCAATTCCGATTTTTTGTGACAGATCAGATGTGTTCTATGACCATGTAAACAGGAAAAAACACATGCATTCAGATATTTCGAGATCGGTTTCAGGCATCGTTCATATGTGGAAATAAATCATAAATAAATTATGTGCCATTGCAACTGTCATGTAAACAGGCAGATCAGATTTTCTGATTCATTAGTCTACGTCTCCGCGGTTTAATGACAGAGAAACCCCGACGAGAATCTGCAAAGGGACGGATGGCCCAACGAAAGGTTGGAATGTGGACAAACGTTGACACAACATATTAAAGGTTGGCTTACTCATCCTAAAATTTCTGACCCACTGCTCCTCGTTCAGGACTGGTGGGAACATACAATACGATCTCATGAAAGTGCATTTATAGCACAAATTTTATTTATCGTTCCATTTACGCCAAAAATATGTCGTGCAATACGCACGTTTACAGTGTGTATCATATGCACGCAAAAACTATTTTGGCGTATATATGGCACAAGAAATAAAATTTTTGCTATAGATACGCACTTTCATGAGATCGTGTTGTATGTTCCCACCAGTCCTGAGATCTCTCTCGCTGTGCGTTCGTCCATCTGTGCAAGAACCCCCTTTAAACATGTGCAATGTTTCAGATCTATGTCAAGTGTAAAAACATGAATCTGATATGGGTCACAATTTAAAGAACGTGCAAACGGACGGTCAAAAAAATCAGAAATAGGCAACAAATCAGAATTGGGCATCTAGACCTGCAGTGTAAACGAGGCCACGGCAATCAGCATCAGCAAAACAAACGCAAGAAAACAGACAATGAACAATGAAAAGAAATAGACACATAGACAGTTTTTTCTTTAAGAAAAGTAGGCCTGTTCCCCTTAAACACTCTCCCCGTCAATGCTCCGACAACAGCCCAGACATGGAGCTACTTCAGCCATCAGTTCAGGGAAGCACTTTTAAACAGTAGGACTTTCTATTTCTATTTTATTTCTTTTGAAATGTTTTATTTTGCTTAAAATGATTTAATTTGGCAGCTCAGTGAAGCACTTTAAGATTTTTATTTTTATATACAGTATAATTGTGCTTAAAAAAAGTATTTACCTACACCTTATTCTTGTTTAAAATGATTTACATAATATATATATGAATGTATAAAGAGCGTGATAAAAAGGTGATCTTGAAATTGTGGTGTTAAAGGCGACGCGGGCTGAGAAAAAATGTGGCTGCAATTAAATTTTGTGCTGGTGCAACCAAGGCAAAAAGTTAGTCTGGAGCCCTGTTTAGGTCGGGTAGAATCTGCGATCTCTGACCCAGTTTGTTCGCTGGCTTCCATGGCTGCAATAAGCTTTGTTTTCCACCCACTGGCAACCTGTGGTGGCGAAATACTATTGGGTAAATTGGCTACGTGCGTTATCGCACAGACCAAAACAAAGACAGATATTCCGACACAGAACGCACATTTCAATATAAAATAACTGGCTGTGGCATTGTTTTTCAGAGAAACTCGTATGTGAACTAGAGGTCCACCGATTCACCGGTTTTGCCGATATATCGGTGCCGATAGTTAATTGGTGGAACTATGTTGTTATCGGCAACAATCCACACCGATAGTTTTTCCGGGTTGCGTCCGTTGCTGGAGCGGCTGAGAAGTGCGCGCAGTCATTACACAGGAGAGCTCTGAAGAGACTGCTGGCATCATAAAGAGCGAGAGCGCCCTCTATAGGATATCAAACTTTCACTGGCTGAGTTGTTTACGTTAACATGTGAGGCAGCGTGAGCATGGAGATTACAAGCTGCACAGAGAGCGCTGACACTTCAGATGCGCATTTAAAACACAGACAGTGAAACGGTATGAATACAGAACACTAAAGTACATATTGCCATATAATTATAAAGTAATTAATTTGTTGACTAGATGCTGCATCAGCAGAGAAAGAACAGAAGTTTGCCGTCGAGTCTGAGAGGAATAACAGTAACGGCTACCTCAAGCGATTAAAACAATGTGACAAAAACACACGCAGACCGGACCCAAATGTTTTTTGTCGCAATTGTTACCATCTATTTGTATTAGTTTATATCCAGCTGGTCACTTTTATGCATTCATTAGCCGGCAAAGTTGAATATTTAAAGCTAGTGAAGTGATTGCTTTCTCAACATTGATATTCATGTTCAGCCGACAGAAACATACACAAATCATTAACGCAATCAATTTCAGTTCTTTTTTATCACTACAGTACATATTGTTATTTTGATTAGATGATCATCAAGTGTTCTAAAATAGAAGCAAATAAAGTGAGAGACTGTATATGTAATAGGTCTACATTTATGTAATTTTAATGCTCTGGCCTTTGCAGATATTTAAATATGGCCATCTTCTTTAAGCATGAATCATATGAAATGGTAACACCTTACAATAAGATTACAATTTTATCATTAAATACGGTTAATAAATGTTGTAGAAGTATCATTCATTGTTTTTTTTTATTTCAACATTTACTTATACATTTTAAATTGAGTTTAATTTTTTTATATTTTCTGTTATTACCTTAATATGACAACAAGAACTAATAACTAACAAGAATGATCAAGGTTCAATCGCATTGATCAAATATTCATACATGCAGTAAAAATGTATATTGCATTATGCATATAGTTCATGAAAGTTAGCAAATACATCCTTGTTAACAAATGGGACTTGCAAAGTGTTACCTTTGAAATTTACATATGGCTATGTTTCTAGGTTATAGCTAAAAAACACACATTTGACCTGTAATATTTATGTTTCAATTATTTTCTGTAGAGTTCGTTCTGTACAACTTCTCATTTTAATATGTTCATATATATATATATATATATTTATTTCATTTAGCTCATTTCAGTTCAGCACTGTTTTACTTGGAGTGTTATGTTTGTTTTAATCCCAGTATCCATAAAAAAAAAATATCGGTTGAATAATCGGTTATCGGCATGTACGGTCAAACCTAAATATCGGTATCGGTAAAATCCACTATCGGTCGACCGCTAATGTGAACTCGTATGTGAGTATGTTTCCTACATATCTGCAAAAATATTATAGTGTTTGTATGCTTTAGTACATTCTAAAACTTACAGCACCTTTAATGTATTAAATTGACAGCCCTAAAAAATGAAATGCATTTACTTGTATGTGCTGGAAGCAAATCTCTTAGTGGCTCTTTATGTCTTCATGTCAAATTTTGACCAGAATGCAGATGACCGTCCCCTCATAAAAATCGTGTAGTTTTATGGCAGCAAATTGAATTCCCAGGACACATGATTTGGCCTGACTCACTGTTTACTGAGACTGTCTCTCTTAACAAAGCCCTGTGGACATTCAGGGAGTGCTGCTAGCACAAAGGGTGCTACACATTCCAATTACAGCCCTAATCAAATGAATCACATGGCTTATTTCACAGAGTTTTGTAGAACAGGTTAACAGTCTCATTAGCTAAGTCTTTTTCTCCTTTCTTGTTGGCAAGCCTTGAGGCTTGTGAAGCCACATGAGTTTAATCTCATCTGTTTTTAAGTATTTTAAAACTAGTCGACAAGACCTATGCCTCCAGTCATTACTCACAAAGGTTGAGTGAAATCAAATGATGACTTACATAAAGTTAACAGCCTGTCATTGACTTAAAGGAATAGTTCACAAAAATGAAAAATCTGTCATCATTTACTCAATGGACACACATCCTTTAACAGGTAGAATGTTACCATCTCCAGTTGGTTTAAACTTTTTAATTTTTCTCCAGATAGTGAAAATTAGTATTCCAACAATTAAACCATTATCTTATAGCCATTTAAAGATTTGTGCTGCTCAACAACCTTTTGTTACACATCAATTATGTTAGAATTGTGTTAAACTTTCCGATGGCCTGTGCGTCACTTCATATTTAGAGCCCAGTAAAACAGGAAGCCATGACTTACCACTTAAGTATTACTGATCACCAAGATGAACTTATATAAACTTAAATATACCATATGAATGGGAATATACTTCAGTTAGATTTGTACGTATTAGAATATGTAGGGGTGCCAATAATTTTGGCACACATATTTTGGAGAAAAATGAAACATTTTATTGGTGATTTGTCATCTGACAAATCGTATTATTGAAACTCAAGCTCGGAAAACAGTTTCAACAGAAAGCGATTTCAGCCTATTCAAATTGCCTGTATAGAGGCTGTACTGTTTCTATGAATGGAAATGGCTGCCCAAGACTACCAAGGACTGACTTGCTTTAAAAAGGACTTTGTCTTTAAACACTTAGTGAGTGATACCAGAGAAATGAGGAGGATATGACGGAGCATTAAAAGAAAAATGAATAGGAAAGTCACAATGCTCAATATGGATGTCGAAATGGAGCCAAATGTCATTTTGATAGTGGCATCAATGTTTTTTTTCTCTCTCTATCTTTCTTTTAACACTAGAACAAATATGCACATTAGCTTGACCAATCTGGAGGATTCAAGCAGCTGTACTTGTATGTCTATTGCCCACATGAAAAATAACTGCCAAGAGGTGGCGACTTGGCTTACAGGGACTGTGTTGGACTTTGGCAGTTCTTTTTGCAGTGAACTGCTTTGGCATGAACAGAAGCATCCATCATTGTGCATGTGAAACAGAGAAAGTAACTGTTACAGTGGAAAACTAAGTATTACATTTTGCCAACTGTTTTTTTTTTGTTTTGTTCCTGAGGACAGTTGGAGGTTGAAGCTTTGGTGGGTCAGCAGCGTGTTACTGGCTCTGGCTGCAAGTGAAGCACTTTCTTGCCAGTAAGTGTAAAAGCAGCACTGTGCGCTCCAGGAAAACGTTCCATGATGCAGTAGTATAAACTTATTTTGAGGATAAAGTTCCTTTGATTCAGAAACAATAAAAAAGAAAGTTATGTAAAACTGCTTTCGAAGTTTTTCAGAAGTGGTAACATCTCTACTCTACTCTAACGTCTTCTCTCCCAATGGGAATCATTAACCTAGTTAGGACTTCATTAAAAGTCTTGATTGCCTAATTTAATTTCTTTAGCCTGACTTTACAGAATTAAATTATTCAAAAATTATCATCAAGCATCTTAGGCCCCAATCTTTGCTTTCCATGTTCCCATGTAATGGTCCACACAAGTGCTACGATACATAAACTGAACAGTTTCTCTAACAGACTGCCCATATTCTCTTCATTTCATACTGTACCTTTTGGGTATGCTAAAATTGAGCTGTCTGGCTCAGTGGATGACCTATTTAGCATGACAGAGGCGAATTTACTTGAAACTCCATGAGATATTTTCCCCTCCATTGATTTTTGGGTCCAGCACGGCACCTTCTTGGCAACGTGCACGTCTTGACTTCTCGGGGGTTGTTCTCAAGGATATGCCAGAGCTACGCGTATTAGTCGAGGATTTGGAAATACTTTACTAGAATATCATTAAGTGAATGTGTTCACTGCTGCCTGCATGAGCAAAACAATGTCCATGACAACCGAAAAAATGAGCTCATCCTAAATGTAATTAAATCGGATTTTTTTCCCCCATGAAAGTCATGAAGGAAATAAGACAGCGTCTAACTGATTGTTCAGCTGTGGCTGCCAATTGTTGTGTCTTCCACGACATGCCACAGTAAACCAGCTCTGTAAATGGACAGGCTGGTGGGAGATAATACCAACTCACAAACGCACACAAACACAAGCCTGTCCTGGAGAGGGATTGTTAACGTGTAAGAAAATAACACAGATGCTATCTAGAGAGGAAACTTAACAAGATGTCTGCCTAAGTATTACTGTTACATTATATACTGTGCCACTCAAATTGTATTCAAGCTGTCTTCTAAACAAGGAGAAATGAGAAAGAGTTTACAGTAATACAGTTATATTCCTGGATGGATGGATGGATGGATGGATGGATAAATGGACGGATTTTGTTACATTTAATTTTTCCATTTTTAGGCAGAAAAAGGTTAAACATTCAGAATATTAAAATGATTTAAAAATAATTGTGTAGGAGTGTTTTTAATACTATTTTCTACATGGGAAAAAAAAGAGCTTATCTCAAAGAATCACACTAGCTAGCAATTTGGGAAAAAATCCTTCATTTATCAATGACTAAGTTTTAGCTAAATAATATACATGGTTTTGTACACTGGCATTTCACCAACATGTGTACAATTGTTAAATCTGTATACATTTGCTTTGATATAAAACTGGTCTAACCTTTCATGTAAGAAATGACATGAAAAAAAATTGCCTCTCGTTTAGCTGTATATATATGAAGGCATTTTGCAAACATAAGGTCATGTATGTGCACAGTTTGCTAAATTTAGGGGTGCTTACCCACTTACACATCTTTCCCCACTATCCCCATACTGTCCTTGACCCATTCTCCACTTATCCAGTTTTAAAATAGACGCCACTATGAGTCACGCTCGACCCCCTAAAAGGATCTTAAGCGCCTTCAAATAGTCCATCTTGTGCATGAAATCTTCCTTGTCACCTTCCCTCAGTCCAGTGATAAATGGCAACGCTTTCATTGGCTCCTCAATGTAATGAGGCTATCACATCCGCCGCGGGGGCGGGTGTGAGGGCTGATGATGTTATAGTAACTGGACTCTAAATTGGCTGCCTCAATGACTACATTGAGTTATTATTCACAGTCCTGTCAAACACTGGAAGAGAAGAGAAGAGAAGAGAAGAGAAGAGAAGAGAAGAGAAGAGAAGAGAAGAGAAGAGAAGAGAAGAGAAGAGAAGAGAAGAGAAGAGAAGAGAAGAGAAGAGAAGAGAAGAGAAGAGAAGAGAAGAGAAGAGAAGAGAAGAGAAAGTACAAGATGAAATGCTCATAAGCCTCTTACAGTGTACTTTTCCCAAATATCCTCCTCTGATTTCCACATCCATCTCTCAGAATATTTCATGCTAAATCAAATATGCATTAATTATACATCTTATCCTTAAATACACCAAATGCAGCCTCCTCACCATGCGCTAATGCTACCTCTATGACTTTTTAAAGAGCGCTGGGCCTCAGAAGGGTTCAGCACTCCAGTGATGTTATGGGAGCATTGCAAAAGGTTCAGAAATGGGCTGTTTTCTGAAAAACTGACAGTCAAGCCCTCGAGGGGAAATGCTTTCTTGTTCCTTGCTTCAGTGACGGACAGCTGAAGTTAATGTACTGCACACAGATCAACATGCCTGGCATATTATGTGTTTCTGTAATACAGAGTTGGACATTTACACTGACAGATCATACACTGCAAGCTTACCAGGCAGAGCGGCCAACAATGAGGCAGCATATTTTCCTTTTTAGAAGAAAAACAGTTTTACTATAGCTATCTAGATACCACTTCTAACACTTTATGTTAACAGTGAGTGCTGAAAGATGAAAGCTTTATCAATGCGTCCTCGTGTCAGAACTGATAGTGTTCAGCGCTGGAGTTTTATTGAAGCATTAGTCATCATAGTTCTGCATTCATTCATGCTTGGAAGAATCTGTATGAAGAAATACATGCAAAAATTACATGTTGGCATATTAGGGTTCTTAAAAAGTTACACAAAGTGCTAGAAGGGACAAATTGGCATCTCGGTGAGCTTATCGTGCTGAGAGCCTTTGGTGGCAGATGGTTTGGCAAACCTACAGAGGCTAAGACACGGCATCATGCTGCGTGAAAGCACTCACAGCAATATTTCATTAGTGTTCAAGAGTCTTATCTTTACGTGAACACACAAAGGAGTGAACTCTGGCCATGGTTGTGTACAGCACAGCCAGGACATCACAAGACACTGGCCGTGGATGTGGCAGTAAACTACAGAGGTGGCAGAACAGCAAAGAAAAAAAGAAGCACCTTAACCTTAACTATTAAACCTTGGCAACTAACTCACCCAGCACTGTTATGGAGATGAATGATCCCTAAAATTCAGGATGTCTATTAGTACTTTGATACTTAGTTGAAAATACAATAAAATAAAAAAATAATGCACGGTTTATATATTTTGCATCTTTCTTCAGTTGTTTTTTTTATAATTCTTAATTACTTATTTTTTAATGGCATTTTAGTTTTTGTAGTAGTATCAAAATTGCTATGAAGAAACATGGAACTTTGTGGTTTGTTGAGGAGAGGTATGCTTTTAATGATAAGACTAACAATACAAAACTATTTTCAGAGGTTTGTGGTTAGTAAGTTTTTTTAAATGCTTTTGAAAGATGTCTCTTATGCTTACCAAGACTGCACTTGTTTGATCAAAAATAGAAACAGTAATAATATGTATTATAGTATAAACAGTAATAAAGTATTAAAATTGTAAATAAAAACATTTTCTATTTTAATCTATTTTAAAACATAATGTATTCCTGTGATGGCAAAGCTGAATTTTCAGCATGATTACTCCAGTCTTCAGCGTCACATGATCCTTCAGAAATCATTCTAAAATGCTGATTTGATAGTAAGAAATGCAATGTTAAAAACAGTTATGTCATGTCAATGGCACTTTTGGTCAATGTAGTGCATTCTTGCTGAATAAAAGATTAATTTACTTGAAAAAAAGATCTTCCAGACCCCAAACTGTATATATATGTGTTTTTATTACAAATTAAAATGGTAATGGTACGGACTCATTTTTAACAATCTTTCTGTCTTTTTCAGCCAAGAACACCACAAATACGACTATGTTTGAAAATTGCCATCTCATTGAGCAAACACCTCCTGCTTCCACAACAGAGTGTTCAGACTGTTTCAAACAGGGCCAATTCTTCACAAATGAAAAGGCTTGTTTTCCTAATGCGTATTCCAGGAACTGTCATTCAAATTTTGCATTTCTTGAATCAATGATACCTCAAAGATTTGACAGCTCATTCAGGCCTTAATGAAAATAAATATAAAAACATGCCTCTTCATGCGTTTCATGGGTTATCCGCCACCTTGCTTGAAACAGGAGACACAAGGGTCCACAACGATCTTTGATTTTCCCCAGTATTTGATCACTTTTAAAATGTCAAAATAGGCAGATAGATCATCCGTTTATTTTCAAACTATACAAAAGCTAGCACAAAATGAGTCACACACACAAAAAAAAGTCACAGCATCTCGAAAAATAAAAATAGACCAGACATTCTCTGCTCGCCTATGCGGTCTCCTTTAAATATACATAAACACTTTCATTTTTAGCCCATGACACAAGTCTACATTTTAGCATGACCTAAAAAAAGCTGTCAACCCCCATGCACTTTTTCCCAAAATCTGTAATTCTCACCTTGTCTCCAACATTTCACAATTTTTTTCCCCTCTCCACACAGTAACTGCCCTCAAACTAATCCCTTAAGATACTCAAAAACTCTCTCGCTTGCTGTGTGACTCTCTTCCTCTCACTTTGCAATACTCTTTCACTGTTTGTCAAGTCACCAAAGCTCTCTTCCTAATCCCCTGCCACAGCATCTGAGTGGCATTACGCTTATATCACGCCTGGAGGAAAACACACCAAAGATAACGGACCAATTCCACACATACTTCTTGAGGTTTCGTACATGACAAACTTTGGCATGACAATCATAAACCCAGACCACCATGACAGAATTTTCCTCATTTTTTTATATGGTTAGTTCTTCACTCTACAACCCAAGATCTCATAATCCCCTGCAAGAGACCCTCAGATTTTCCCTTCAGCTTCAGTCTTGAAGGAAAGGGTCCTTGAGAAATTGCAAATCCATTTCCCCTCTATTATATCAAGGGCTCTTGTCTTCTTTCATAGCTGTTAACATAAAGCTATAGATAATAAAAAATGACTCCTATACTCTAACATGAAAGAAAAGACATCTTGGATTACAGCCCCTTCCTTCCAATCTTTCTTCTGGGAAACCTGCATGAAACAACCCTTACTGTATTTGGTCACATATAATATCTTTACATAGAATTAGACTTGATAAAAGCAGCCTGACACAAGTTATTTTGTTAAGGAACATAGTAGCACTATTCCTCTAATTTAACTGCATTTGTAAAGCCGTCTGGGTAAAAGACCTTGATGGGAAAGTGTTGTCAGAGATCATGTGAGAATATAGTCCTTTTCTCCGGCACTTCTGTACAGTCAGCTGTGCGCTACAAGCTCGAGTGTGCAAATGACTTCAGACATAAGCCGGCCACACGCTTCGGGGTGCTTCATTTTAATTTAATTACATGTACACACACACACACACACACACACACAAAGAATTGCAGCAGAACAAAAATAATGTGAAGGGGCGGATCCAAATTTATTTTCCTTTCAATCAGCTGCAATAGAGACCATGAACCAGCAGATGAGCAAAAAAAAATCTGGTGCTAAATGCCTGAGATACTCTAATGTCAGGGTGGTCCACTTTAAAAAGAAAAACACAACCAAACCATCTGAAACATACAAGCAGCATACATTAAATACATTTTTTGATATATGTTGGACAGCCAACTAAAATATAAGTAAATGTAAAAATTCTTAATATAAAATTCAAGACCGTTGCTTTGTCCAAAACAAAGAAAGAAACAGAGTGAAATGTGTGCGTGTGTGAGGTTAACAACAAATCGCCCGCAGCTGCTGAGGGAGGGTCCGGCAGCTCAGAGGTGTCATGCTGGAGATACGGCAGCTGCCAAAAGCCATGTGATGCTGTTTTTACACCTGTGCTGGCACGGTACCAGCCTGCAATGGTGTGAGTTTAAGAAAACAAAGCCAGCACTGTTTCTTTTCGCATATTATAAACAAATGTAAACTGGATTTGTTGATTTGATGCAACATAATTATCAGTGTAATATCAGTGTATGGATTATACCAGCATAAATAAACAGCAATGGCATTTTGCAGACTTTTTTTTTTCAAAGCGAAATGAGGAAATGCATCATCCTATTTCTATAATATTGGCCCAGCTGCCTAAAATTAAACTGTATGCAGGGTCGCACGGTTCTCTGAGAGTAGAGTGTAAATTTTCAGAGACTCTGCAAAACTGACACATCCTCCAATGAGGCAGTGATGAGAAAATAGCATTTATCGATCAGGCTCATCTATCACTGAGAGCTGGGGAATGCTGAGTCGCTCAATGACGGGAGATGAAGAGCAGTTGTGTTGTCACTGAAGCACAGCAAACTTTATTTCAGGGGTTAATAGGATGGGAGCTGTTCTGGGGTCTGTTATTTTACAAAAATCCTAAAAGCATTAATGATTGTAAAAATTTAGATACTGGATGACACATCCATAAAAATCTGAGTGAAAACTAAGGCTAAGCAATATCGAAAATCTATGATATATTTGCTGAGATTCTGCTGACAATATTTTTTTTTATTTGCCCATTAAGTTTCCTAAAGATTATGCCATTACTTTATATAAAGTAACTTTTTAACAACTTACTGACCCCCAACTTTTAAACAGTAGTGCATGACAATTTATTTTTCAGCTACAATAAAAAAAAATTACAAATATTTTCCCTTGCATTTTCATTTAGGGAAAAATGAGAAAGATTTATTTTTTATTTGATTTTTTTTTTTTTTTTTTTTTACTCTATTTTTCTTCTTGATTCAACATTTTGAATCTGCTTGGCCATACTGGATGTTTGGTTGAAATGTTGGATCATCCTTTGAAGCCTGGCAACCATTTAAAAAGAAATAGATATTAATCTAGCTTAAAACGGGAAAAGACATCAAAAGGCAGTTTCCATCAGATACACAAGCACAAAGAAGCAGGAACGTCTCAAGTATTCTCACGTCTCATACACTGCTACAGAATCCACCCCGCCACAGATCACACACAGTGCTAGGGTGATCAAATGGATCCCTTTTGCTATTTAGTACAGCTTATTATTCAAGGACTTCTTGGAACAACTGCTTGGTGGACAAATTAAACAATCCCACACTTGACCTCCATTCTACATGAGTGAGCAGATGACTCAGGACTTAACTGCTCAACTCAAGAACCATCTCCACATGCCAGTTCCTCTAAACATCACTCAGATAAACAGGGTACAGAGCTCCTCCCCACAGCAGACAGAGACAGCCTGGCATTTCTCCCCACTCAGTGCATGGCGTTCGGCCAGTTTCCCAGCCTTCATACCCACTCCAGTTCTTCCTGATCTGAATGGAAAAACACGTTTGATTGACGGCATTGCTGACAAGCCAACATCCCTGATAGACTATAATTCAAGAGTGAGAAGGAGGACGCTAACTCTGCACTGAGGTAAACCCCATGAGTGCAGGACACATATATCTGTCAGCTGTCTTTGCCAGTTGTCTTAAAGATGACTCTGAAGAATCAAGTCATCACCATCCTCAATACTGTCTTCATGCTCTGCATTTACAATACATTCATAGTCAATAACACAGTGCCAATGAATTTCCAGAACCTAACTAAAGGATGTAAAGCACATCTTTTTGTTTGAAAACCTCATACTAGCTGCTCAACAGCAATTACAGGCCACCAACCAAAACAGAAGTGATCAATCATGGCAAGGTATAATTAGCTTTATACACCATGGACAGAAAGAAAGGTGGTGTGCACTAAACGACCATCAATGAAACGTTTTACTGCACCTACAGCGGCCTGTGAAATTACAATACAATGCAAATGGGAGTTATTCACTGAATCATAAAGATATTAAATTGACAGAACTGATATTTTATCATTTATCATTAAAAATGAAACACCAGCAATTATTTTACACTATGATCGTTTACAGTAATATCGTTTAATAGGCTTGAAAGTAATTTATTATGCTTACCAAGGATGCCTTGGTGCAAAAATACAGTTAAAGCCATAATATTTTGAAATATTATTACAGTTTAAAATAACTTTATCTCTTAAAATGTAATTTATGTCAAAGCTGAATTTTCAAGTCGTTACTGTCTTAAGTGTCATGTGATCATTCATTCTAATATGCTGATTTGAAACAGTTGTGATGCTTAATTTTTGTGGAAACCATACCTTTTTTTTAAAGAACATCATTCATTAAAAAAAAAACATTGTAACATTATAAATGTCTTTATTGTCAATTTTGATCAATATTGTCAATTTGAATGCATCCTTGATGGATAAAAGTATAATTTATTTAAAAAAAAAAAAAATTAAACTTATCGACCCCAGTGGCTCAATAATGCTACTAACCTCTCACACTTTTCATCCACAAAAGCATTCATTGCATGCTTCATCTCAGTACCTTATAAATAAGACATTTACTCCCAGAGACAGCCAATAAAATTAGAGCTTGCCAGGTCAGGAAAGTGCTAACAGTCTGAGGTCTGAGGTTACATGCCATTTGAGGATACTACAGTATACAGCCAATAAGTTAAATCAGAGGGTTTAAATGTAAACGTTGGCTGTTAACTAGATTAACTGGCCTCGTAGCAACAGTCTCACATACCCCAGAGCATCACATGAAAGGAGGCATTTTCCTTTGAACAGTCCTAGACATGCAAGCCGTAAGACAGGAAGTCCAATTTTCCTCTAGTGACAGAATGGTGATGTATCTCTCAACTACATACGCTGGTCCTGGTCTCTGTTTCCAGGGTTCAGTCACCTCCTTTTAAAACTAGTTTGCAAGTCTTAATATCTTCCCACAGGAAGAGATTTCTTGATCCACCTATTAGCAGTCTGGTTGAGCAGGGTGACGTAAACTGAGAAGTAAGCCGCTTTTGCATCACTTGTGTGAAAGACAAAATTAGAGGGAGGTAGACGGGGGAAGGAAGGGGACAGGATACTCAGATGAATCGAAAATATCACTTGTGTTCTTGGCGAATTACCAGAAAGAGCTGTGATACAGAGGAAGATACACTAGAAGATGCCCTCTTCATCTCTGCTCCTCTGAAGCCTAAACTACCACCACCCTCATACACCTCACTAGGGAAAAAAGTAAATGCTTTTGATATGCATAATTGTAGGTAGGATTTGTCTTTAAATTATACCCTTGTTGCCATTATTTGACTGGGATGCATGCACAATCACAAGTGCTGACATTTCTGGGACACAGATATTCAAGTAAATGATGCACCTTTGTGAAAACAAGTGTTTATCTGCCACCAGCAGTTCCACAATGCATCCCCTATAATTGTGTGGGTCCAAGAAGCTACTAAACAGAATGCACACAAAATGAATAATAGACCAGTTTTAGCTATTTTGCCAAAACAATAAATCTGGGAACATTTCTTCTGAGGACAGTTATTGGTTCATATAACTACACATTTGTAAAAAAAAAAAAAAAAAAAAAACTCCACCATAATGGTCAATTAAGTCATAAACAATGAGGAAACGTTTAAAGCTTCAGTTCTCATTGCCATTTCCATTTAACTACATTGAAAAATCTTACAAAATAAAATCATCATTGTCTGTTAGATTTGAAGTTACTATATGTTAGTGTACACCTAAAAGTTAAAGGTAGGGTAGGCAATTTTGGAAAGTAGCAATAGCAAGCCCGCTTTGAAACTATGAGTTCCCACCCTCCCTTAAGAGCGTCCCCAAAGCCACGTCTCCTTCAAAACACGTGAACAGCTGAGTCTGCAAAGTGGCACGAGATGAGAGAAGGCGTTAAATTACCTCATGTCCCAAAGCACATAAGAATACAATGATAATGAACATGAACAACTTACAGATTCATTTTGTTTTTGATAGTGTTGACATAGAAACGCATAAATCCCAGTCTGGGTTGCTATCTCGTAATTACGGTATCGTGCTGTGAACGCAGCATAAGCTTGTTGTTTTGGTTCAAGAGGAACTGTAAAAGGCGGCTGCAGTTTTTTGTGGCGCTTGATGACTGTCTGTCTGACTCTGCATATTATGGAAAGCACTGATGACATGTGATGTCTGCGCGAGCAGGGTGCGTGGAGGTATGGGAAAACATGTTGACAGGCACGCAGGACATCCTATCATTGTATTCGGACTGAATGCAACGATTGGACAAACATTTTTTGGTCCTGAGACTTCCTCAGAAGATCCTGTGTAAGTACATTTAATATTTATTATTGATTGCTATCAGGATGTGAAAAGAGTTCCAACCAGTATAACAAAAAGTGTATTAAAAAAATGCCTATACCTTAACATTAACAATTATCGTTAAGCAGACACACATTTAAAATGTTTAGTCTCTTCTTCTAGGAACACAGATAATACTGATTACTCACTACTGGTAGCTAAAAACAGGCCTACTGTGAGTTATGAGGTTTATAGTACATGCTTTTGTTGATGCCATCATCCTGCATTATATCAACTTTTTTATCTTCTTTTTCTTTTTTTTAAATAATCAGACTCAACAACAGAAATTTCTGTTAAAAAAAAAAACTACATTGCCCATGAAAAAGAAATTAGCAAATCACACCAAAATAACCCTTTAAGGCCCATCCACTCCCATCAAGCACTGTGATATAGACATAATATGCAATCAGTACTACACCTATTATCCTTCAAATCAAAATGTGTAATGTTGTGATTTACACCGATAAGTCTTAAACAAGGACCTCCCTCTGGGAAATATTAATGCCTTAAAAATCCTTATAGGAAAAATACTTCCAGAACCAAGACCGTTGAAAAAGTAGGCGAGCCGGGCTAAACAAAATGGGACTAGCCTTTTGGCAAAGTCCTGCCCCAACTTCCTATTGGGAGGAAATATGTCAAGCAATATCATGGGGTCTTTAAACACATCAATGGGCTGGGGAAAAAAAACTATTTTGAATTCACTGGCTAGTAACCATAGTTTCTTTAAAAATAGCTGCTACAGTTAGAGTCAATTTGGGAACATAAAAATAGACGTTCAAATTAGCTTCTTGCACTGTTCAAAGATCTCACATTTAATTTATTGAGGGCTTTACAGTAAAAAAAAAATCAAAACGGCATTTTAGGTAAACTGGTAAATTATTATGCAACTTCCTGTGTACCTGTGTCAGGTGTGTGTGTTTACCTGCGGTAAGGCGGAGTTGAGCTGTCTCTGAAGCACGTCTCTCTCGTGAAGAACATCCTGGAGTTTGGTCTGCGACTGAATGAGGGTCTCCTGTGTCTCCCGTAAAGACTCCAGCAGCTTATCTCTCTCATCTAACATATTCACCATCAGCTGTTCAAAATTAGCCTCGGCATCCGTGCCGTTCTGAGAGCCTCTCTGGGAACTCACCGAGTCTCCTTCATTTATGGTCGGCATCACTTCGCACATCATATTGCTCGGTGTACTATGAAGTCTAAGTAAAATTAGAAATTGCTTTGATTTTTTTTTTTCAGGATTGAGGTGCACTATAAATATTTTGTGCCATTTAAATGCAGATTAATATCCATGTATTTTAAAATGCATCCTCTAATTTTACTAATTGCATCCCTGTCTGGATTCTTCACACACCTTGACCTCTCTGGTCCATGACTGTCGGCCTTTTCCGCTCTGACATTATCCACCTAGTTTGACTTGGAACTCAATGCATTTCGATGCACGCTCATCACAGCGCTCGCCACATGCATTTTCCGATTTCAGCTGCTCGAACCTCGGCGCCCTTCGCTTTAACATCCACCAGTTGCCATTAACCTTTCAGAAAACGTTGAAATTCGCGTCTGCCGCATCCTCCAGATCCCTTGGCCACCATCATCATCATCATCATCATCTCCCTTCACGGCGAGCCGAGCGAAGCGCTCCTCCCTCTACGAGCTCATTCCCGCTTGCAATACAGCTATTCCGCTATATCCACAAACATTCGCGCATGTTTTCAAATATGAATGCACCGACGCTTTGGTGGATGTAAAGGTTAACGTCTCCCACGTCGTCGGCGAAAATAATATCCACCCGGCGTGGCTCTGTAAAGCTCGTGCAAACAGCGTTAAATCGGAGTTCCTCACATCAGCACCACGCGACTACATGACTGTCATGCACGAGACGCCAGTGTGAGAAATGTTGTTACGCGCACCGCCCTCTGGCGGTAGGCAGGTGGATAGGGAAATGACGGACCTATCATGAAGTGTTAAAATATTATGCATCTTTTGTAGCAAATCTCATATTTATAATATTGTTCTTAAATGTTATTCAGTGTTTTATTCAGTTTTGTTGGATTTTTGTGCATTGTTTAATTAACATTACGGGTATCAAGTTTAACTAAAAGTAAAACAAATAAAAATAAAAAAAGTACATTAAAACATGCATGGTTTAGATTAAATAAAGTAAAAATAAAAGAAGAGAAAATTTGTTCAAAAAAAGAAAATCTTTTTTTCTGTTTGCTCTATGTCAAACAGTTTTCATCAACACCATCAAATGAGCTTGATCACGTGTTAACAATAGATGTGTGATGAAGAATCGCATAAATCTTAATAGAAATGCAGAATCTAAAAGGATTCCGTTTAAACTTTCTCCTAAAATGACTTTTCTCGAGTTTCAGAAGTCTTTTTAATGTTTAGGGACCCTCCCATATATTTATTTGTATAAATATTAGTACTAAGTACTACTTCAAGAACTTTCAACAAGAAAAAAAACTACTGAGATGACGTCATTGTGTTCCGGTTTAAAACGTACATATTTTTCTCTGAAGCCTGGGGTTATGAATATACACCGCCTGATTGGACGAATCATCTCACATATGATTTCGGCGTCCAATTAGCGTTCAGTCTTCTGACTCGTTTGCCCTCTGAGATCTCGCGAGAATGTACGCGACCTTGAGTGTCAGTTCCATAATGGCTGAAGATCCTGGAGGAGCTTCCTTTAATTTCACCCTCATTTTTATCGGGTTTTCGTTACCTCTGCTGGAAAGATGGCAGGGCACACAGCCTCGATAAACGGCCACAGACCCCCGCTCTCGTCATGCCCAAGAAAGGGAACCGAAAACGGCTGAAATTTAAAGCCGAGGATGTTTGCTCGGAGTCAGGTAATAATAGAGCGAGACGGGCTGATGTTATGATGTGTGTTGCGTAACTTCTAATAGCCAAAGTCCAACTTATTTTTTATTTTTTTTGTATGCCTTCATCCTTTTCTCACAGTAACTGTGGCTGACTATGCCAACGCTGATCCAGCCATCGTGAAGTCAGGAAGAGTTAAAAAGGCTGTTGTTAATGCAGTTGAAAAAGAAGGTAAATTCAGAAATAAAATCATTGTAATCATGGCGGGACAGCCTGTCACTCATTTGAGATCATAGACAGAGTGTATTAGTGTCCGCCCATATTTTCAGTCGCGTAGTCCCGGAAGTATATATTTTTTTTCCATTAATTTTTCTCATAGGAATAGTTTTAAACCATGAAACAAGCCTTACAACTACGAGGTGAATCACAACATTACATTTTTATTTAGGCTTTAGTGAGGGAAAGAACTACAATCCCATGAACCATTGCAAAAAGGTTTTTGAATTAAAAACTACTCATTGAAACATGTTGATTAAATATGAAACAATGTATGTTAAATTTATAGCAAAATATGCATATAATATGTTCTCAAATATTCAAGTATTTTGAAAGCGCAGAGAAGGCCCTCTCGATTACATCGATCTAATTGGTGGAATTTTCTGTATAGAATCATGGGTAATTTAGTTTTTCACCACAAATTCTGATGTTAAAGTTGAAATAATGCAGGCTGATTACTTTTACAAAAGCATATACCAGGGGTGGCCTACGTCCACAAAAAAATTAGACTAAACGCTCAATTCATATGGATTAGTTTTACTATCTCATTATGAACTTTGAGGCGTCAAAGTGGTAGTTGCGTAGCTGTCAACGGAGGGACAGAATGCTCTCACGTTTCATCAAAAAGATCTTCATTTGTGTTCTGAAGACGAACAAAGGTCTTACTGGTTTGGAACAACATGAGGGTAAGTAAATTATGACAGAATTCTCATTTTTGGGTTAACTATCCCTTTTATACACCTGCCTGTAATTTACAATTACAGCCTAATTAGCTGATTCAGGTGTTTGATTTAAACTGAAACTAAACTCTACTTCATGATGATAAAGCCCCAAAAGGTGGACTGAGCATCTAGTTCAGATTATTTAGTAGATGCTGTTAATTCAGTATTTTGAGATTATCAGTATAAATTGCTATGATGATATTTGACACTTTAAGATATAAAAAAAAAACACAATTATCTCTATTCTTTTTCAGTGAAATTACTCTGTGGACTCGAGGCATCACAGGGTCCTGTGCAGGAAGTGCTCTCGTCTGCAGTCGGTGTGAGTAACGCAGTTCATGAGAGCAGTGACGATCTGGACTCAGAGGAAGGGGAGGAAATCAAAGGGTCCAGCAAAAAGAAAAACAAAAGATGCAAAGGTAACCACTAGTGAGTTTTCTAATGCAGAGTTTCCCAAACTGGGGTTTATGAGTTAACCGAAGTGGGTTTGTGAGTTAATGAAAAGACACATATAGAGTTATGACGAAGTTATGACGTCACTTTGTAGGACAACTCGGAAGTTAGCGGCGCATGGGTTCTCTTTATCGAAAAGCTATGCATTTTCCCCATAGACTTTTGGAAAATCGCAAAAAATAAGATCTGTGTTCAACAAAGACTTGTGACCCTTACACGTTTTGTCTATCAAGATATTCTTTACAAGTTAATCCAAAATTGATACATTTTGAAGCCAAAATAAAGCCGTCAGATATAAAATGCTAACAGTAGGCTATAAACGGACTACAGCACACCATGGTCGCGGATCAACGTCATCATCAAGCTTCCTCAAACTTTATGAACACCTATCCACTTATCCATGAGAAATATTGCCCATTCGTTTTTTCCAAAAATGTTAGAAACTAATTTTGTTTATGTGTGCTTCTTTAGAGACTTTTTATCTTTTGTTAATGTTTTATTTATTCGTTTATTATTTTGTTAGTTTATATAAACCTTAATATTATTTTCTTTGTGATTTAAGATTATTATGCCTGATCATTGTGCCCCAAATAAACTTTAAAGATTATCTTTCACTGTATTGTGTTTGATTGTATGTTTGCATACCATTTGCTAATTCGGCAGAAAAAAACTGCAATTTTACCATCTCAGATTCTCAGAAGCATTAACGTTAGCTTTGGCCGTATCAATTTCCAATGTTATGTCCTTTTTTCTTAGACGATAGAAAAACCATAGATCGAGGAAAGAACCGCTATAAATCTGGACATGTAGAACAGTGCAACTTAGATGCTGGTTTACTTATATTAACTGAAAGGTAAACTTCTAAGAACGTGAGGCTGAAACACGGGCTAGTGAGAGATTTCCCATTTGTCATGATGACGTCTAAAGTCCCCGCCAAAGGATGTAGTCACTTTTAGCAACTTGTTAGCAATCGCCGTTTTTAAGACACAATAAAGTTTAAAAAACCACAAGCAGGTTATAACTCGTGTGTTTTATGTCATAGATAAAAAAAAACGTGAAAATTTTTAGAGGCTTTGTTAACCACAGACCTTATTTCAGGTGATTTAGCAAAAACCCATAAAAAAAAACCCATAGACTTTAGGGCGAGGGAACCGGAAGTGCTAAAATGCTAACTCACTTCCGCGTTTTGGCCTACAAAGTGACATCATAACTTCGGCATTCTATTACTAAAAGACTCACCAAAAAAAAAGTACATATTTTATTTCTTTACTTCCATGTCATGTGATTATTATTATGGTTAGTTCACCCAAAAATTTAAATTCTTTCATTAATTACTCTCATGTTCCAGACTTCGAAACACACAGGCATGCTTTGACTTTTGTTTGCCATATTTGAGTGCTCTATGTATGTTCAATGATCAATTGTTAATATATTATTCAAAGCCTAAATTAAATCGGTTCATGATATGAAGCGATTGATTACACCGCTTGATTCATTTGAAGCTTCAAGAGAGGATTGTAAAATAAATCCAGAGTTTTGGCTGAAAAGACCTTCCAAAGAGGGATATAAATATTTTAGGTTTCATTAACCTCTGTCGATCATCATAGCCTCCTAATCATCCCTATATGTACTGTCTCCTCTCCACCAGTAAGCTGGTGTGTGCTGGGCGTTCTGGTGCAATATCATCCAGGTGGATGCTGCAAATTGGTGGTAGTTGAGGATATTCCCCCTTATTTAAAGCAATTTGAGTGCCAAGAAAAGCGTTATATAAATGTTACGAATTATTATTATTTAAAATATCTTAATTTGTGTTCTGAAGATGAATGAAAGTCTAATGGGTTTGGAACAACACAAGGATGAGTAATTGTCAGAATAATAAATGAAAGAAATTGGTGAACTTATCCTTTAATTTTAAATATTAAATTAAGTTTAAATATTAACTTAAGGGGTACTTCTTTAATTTGTTATTTAGGTAAAAGGGGTTTGGTTGATCAAAACAGTTTGGGAATCCCTGTTCTAATGGATTATTATTATTATTATTATTATTTTCTTGTTGAGATTAAGTAAACCCTGTCATTGTGAATGTCAGAACACAGTGAAAACATGGATGGAGAGGAGTATCCCATTGATATTTGGCTTGTGCTTGCTGCATACATTCGTCCAGAGGACGTCTGCAGATTCTCTTTGATCTGCAAGAATGCGTGGACTGCCACATGCACTGCTGCATTTTGGAAACGACTCTACAAAAGGTGGGCTGCCCAAAAAAATTATTTAACATATTTAGTAAAATTGCAACAGTCGGGCTGATCTTTAAATTAATAATTGTATATTTCTCCTTAGTTTTTAATTGTATTGTTATTCACACAATGCTTCATGGGATTGTCCTTTTGTCCCTCAATAAAGCTGTTAAGTGCACAGTCTTGTACCTTTGTCTTTTTGTCCCATTTTTCAAGTTTGTAATGTTGATTCACCTCGTAGCTGTTTAAGAGTTATGACATGAAGAAAAAAACAACCAAAGACTTTTTTTTTATAATCCCTATGAGAAAAATACTTTCGGAACCAAGCATTCTGAAAATGTATACGGGCACTGGTGTGGACTATTAGACATTTCTGTTTTCCCCAATCAGGGCATTTATGCATGACTAAATTCCCTCTTGATGTTGTTTTACCTTTCCCCAGGCACTATAATCTTGATGCAGACCTCCCCGATCGCCTTCAGCCTGATTTTATCGCAATGATGCATTGTCTTCGTGCCCGTGTGATTCGCTCGCTTTTTCACTTATATGAGCCCTTTAGCTTGCGGGTGTCCAAAAGCCCTCCTCTTCCTGAATCTACACCTACTACACTCCTCAATTCCAAGGTGTGTAGATGTATTTTTAAATGCTTCATTTTAATTTCTTTAATTTACCCAGTTAATGTGAGGATATTTCTGTTGATGCCTTTCTTGTTCCTATAGTGTTTATTGTTTTGGATTCACAAAGTTTCTGGAAGTAGGTCAGAGCCAATGTGGGAATTCAACTTCAAGTTTGTGAAACTGGTATGCCCACAACAGCATTGTTGTAAAAGCAGAATATGACATGATTGCATTGTTTTAATTTCTTTGTATTTTAACTTTCAGCCTACCAAGGGCAAAAATGGATGTAGTATGGGTCTTCAGCTGCCCAAGCAATATAAAGATGTTCACACTAATCCAGACTCAGACTGTTATCTACTGCGGGTCACTACCCTCAATTTCATTTTTACTTCTGTTGTGATGGGCATGACATTAACTTTGGTGAGTTATGAGATAATATATTTAACATGTTATGATTATGTATATATAACATGTTTAATTACAGGAGTAGGTTATACTATTTATCTATAATCCTTTTGCTTAGTGTAGTGAGGGAAATTCGGCATCCTCCAGCATCAGTTGTCGCTTTAAAGCCATTCACAACCCCTCTCCCGTATTAAAGTGTCCACCAAATGCGCCCTTCAGAATAGGGCTGCACGATTAATTGAAATTAAACCGCACGTGATTTGGCAAAGACTGCGATTTGATTTTATGCGCAGCTTGTCAGTGCCGCACTGTTCTGTGATCAGTATTAAATGCTGCTCCATCTGAACGCCAGAGGGCGCTCTCGCACAGGCACTGCAAATATGCCCCGCAGAAGTACGATAACGTGTCATTCCAGGAAATCCCTATGGGCATCATACTATCGCTGTAGCTGAATAAACAGAAGATTGAATCTTAATTGAATCAAATGTATGATTCCCTAAAAGTTGTGTGTAGTAAATTCCAGCCTTTAGTAATCTGCTCCATTATTTAAGATGAATGTCAGTTGATATTTGTAGTGTTGAATCTATAGCCTGAGAGGAACTTCAGCATTATGCCTAGTGGTGAAGTTGCCACATTTAAAACCACAAGTTTTTACTTGCATTTTCAAGTCATACTGATGTCATAAATGACAATGAATCTTTCGCTCCTTGTCTTTCAGTTCAACATTAATGTGAGCACAGACATGAGGCACCACCGAGTGCGCCTGGAGTTCCACGATTCACCAGTCATTCGAGGAAGGAAACTTATGGGTGAACAGGGGGTGCAGGTAGTGCTGGACCCTGTCCACAGCGTGCGTCTCCTGGACTGGTGGCACCCTCAGTACCCCACATCTTCATATAATTAGACTGATGAACTCCACCAACCTTCTGGATTATAGAAATATTGCAGAAGACAATTCGGGTCTGTTTCAACCAATCATAAAGTTCTGAGTCGGCTTAGCAGTCACTATTAGTTTTTCTGGGGTTTTTTTAGGCTTTGCGATTAGTGTGCTGCTTTTATGGACTTTTATTTTGATTAGAAGTCATAACTCAAGGTCTCAGGACATTGTAGGAGGAAATTGCCTTTAATAGTTTGGGTAGCTGCCATATTTAATTCGACATAAATGAAAACAAAGTGGGATGTCATACTGTTAATTTTCAACCTGTTTTTTTTTAGTCCACTAAAAACAATACTTGAATATTCGAGTTCCAATTGCACATGTACTTTTTGAACACTGTACTTGCCTCCCTCAGTTTTCGTTTATGGCAAAAAAAAAAATGTAATTAAATATGACATCTACATCAGAAGTACATGGTGTGCTTTTCTTTCCCTTTGAAAGTGATTTAGTAATTCAGCATCAACACATCGTAACAGTTGCATGACTCTAATCTTGAATCATATGTGATTTTTATAGTTGGTGTTTTTTGTCTGTCTTCTGTAGCATTCCCAAGATTCACCAGAGCAGAGTTTTTTAGTTTTTTTTTTCCTCTCTCACTCTGTCTCTCTGCAAATTTGTGACTCGGTAAACTGGATGAACATTCAAATCTATCAAAATCTCTTAAGGCTGTGCTGGAGAGGTGTTGCTTGACCCATTTTGAATAACATTTCGATTTTGTGTTAGATTTAGGGAAGAAAAGCTGGCATTTCATGTATTTGTGCTTTCTTTGGGGCTATTATGAGTTCAACATTGCTACGGTGCATGATTGCCTAGTTAACGTGGTTCTAATTGACTGCAGTGGTGAGGGAGTTTCTAAGTGTTGAAGGTATTAAAGTGTCCTGGTTAAAAGAATGATATTGTTTGTTATAAAGAGAAGTTATTAAGCTTATAGATTAAATAAATCAAATTTATTTATTATAATCAAATATACAGGTCCTTCTCAAAAAATTAGCATATTGTGATAAAGTTCATTATTTTCCATAATGTAATGATAAAAATTAAACTTTTATATGCTTTAGATTAATTGCACACCAACTGAAATATTTCAGGTGTTTTATTGTTTTAATACTGATGATTTTTGCATACAGCTCATGAAAACCCCAAATTCCTATCTCAAAAAATTAGCATATCATGAAAAGGTTCTCTTAACGAGCTATTAACCTAATCATCTGAATCAACTAATTAACTCTAAACACCTGCAAAAGATTCCTGAGGCTTTTAAAAACTCCCAGCCTGTTTCATTACTCAAAACCGCAATCATGGGTAAGACTGCCGACCTGACTGCTGTCCAGAAGGCCATCATTGACACCCTCAAGCAAGAGGGTAAGACACAGAAAGAAATTTCTGAACAAATAGGCTGTTCCCAGAGTGCTGTATCAAGGCACCTCAGTGGGAAGGAAAAAGTGTGGCAAAAAACCCTGCACAACGAGAAGAGGTGACCGGACCCTGAGGAAGATTGTGGAGAAGGACCGATTCCAGACCTTGGGGGACCTGCGGAAGCAGTGGACTGAGTCTGGAGTAGAAACATCCAGAGCCACCGTGCACAGGCGTGTGCAGGAAATGGGCTACAGGTGCCGCATTCCCCAGGTCAAGCCACTTTTGAACCAGAAACAGCGGCAGAAGCGCCTGACCTGGGCTACAGAGAAGCAACACTGGACTGTTGCTCAGTGGTTCAAAGTACTTTTTTCGGATGAATGCAAATTTTGCATGTCATTCGGAAATCAAGGTGCCAGAGTCTGGAGGAAGACTGGGGAGAAGGAAATGCCAAAATGCCTGAAGTCCAGCGTCAAGTACCCACAGTCAGTGATGGTCTGGGGTGCCATGTCAGCTGCTGGTGTTGGTCCACTGTGTTTTATCAAGGGCACGGTCAATGCAGCTAGCTATCAGGAGATTGGAGCACTTCATGCTTCCACCTGCTGAAAAGCTTTATGGAGATGAAGATTTCATTTTTCAGCACGACCTGGCACCTGCTCACAGTGCCAAAACCACTGGTAAATGGTTTACTGACCATGGTATTACTGTGCTCAATTGGCTTGCCAACCCTCCTGACCTGAACCCCATAGAGAATCTGTGGGATATTGTGAAGACAAAGTTGAGAGACGCAAGACCCAACACTCTGGATGACCATAACACCTCAGCAGTGCCACAGGCTGATTGCCTCCATGCCACGCCGCATTGAAGCAGTCATTTCTGCAAAAGGATTCCCGACCAAGTATTGAGTGCATAACTGAACATAATTATTTGAAGGTTGGCCTTTATTTTATTATTATTAAAAACACTTCTTTTATTGGTCGGATGAAATATGCTAATTTTTTGAGACAGGAATTTTGGGTTTTCATGAGCTGTATGCCAAAATCATCAGTAAAACAATAAAAGACCTGAAATATGTCAGTTGGTGTGCAATGAATCTAAAATATATGAAAGTTTAATTTTTATCATTACATTATGGAAAATAATGAACTTTATCACAATATGCTAAATTTTTGAGAAGGACCTGTAGAAGTTTGTGAAGGAAATTCAGTTTCTTTTAAGCCTGAGCATTTTGTTTTAGACTGGACATTTGCGTCAGAGGGCACTGATGTTTTGCGCTGTTAAATAAAATGAGCTGTAATCTGTTTTGTGGTTCTGTCCTGCTTGGGAAAATATAGTGACGCCCGGTGGGCCAAGCTGAAACAACAGTGGCGTTTGTCTGATTGTGTTGCTCGTTTTTGATTGTTATGCCACTGAATTACACACTGTATGATTATATACTTGCTGGAGTTAAGAACAGCTGTGCATAAAACAAATGCTTGACAACTGAATGTTGCAACTGACCAATCACAATGAAGATTATATCTTTGTAACGAGTGAGAGCTAACATACAGTCAGCTGCTCTGCCTCTGCTTTTATTTTTCATTCTGGCAAACTTTATTTGCACTCGTAACCGGCAGACTGTGCATTATAACTTAATTTATAGACAATATAAGATTCTAAATAATATCAAAACAACATTTGATCTTAATCTAGTTACATTTAGAATATTTTAAAGTCCTCCTGTAGTCAATTGTATCCCTTAACTCCACTTTTATTACCAAAATTACATATTTAAACATTTTTCTTCATGCCTTAAAATATCTTGAATGTAGCTACACCCTTGCTTCGTTTAGTATACACAGAACCCTGAATATGCAAATGAGCTCCGCCTCCACTCACAAGATCCACTCAGTCAATTTTACTGTAGTAAACACTGCACAAATTGCAAGTGGAAATACTATTTTAATTCATATACATGTTTTAACCAGAAACTGATTGGTAAGATTGAATTATACAGGCTTGTCTAAAAGTCGATGTATCAGAATGGTAATGCTTTTTATGTATCGCTCTTTAGGACAGGTTATTAATATTATTAGCCTTTTGCTATCAAACAGCAAATGTGCTTATGTTACACCAACCTGTTCTCGTTTGCCATCTCAGAGTGACAGCTTCCTTCTAAAAATCAGTATCCTTAGAAACTTAGAATGTCAGTGGAGAAAGGCATATTATTTTCGTAGCATCGTTTTTTTTTTTTTTTTTTTTTAAATATCAACAGAAAAATATATACCGGGATAACCTGGCTTCTCTTGAGAGGCCCCTACAGAACATAGTTAAAGATATGCTAAAGCCTGCACACACGTTGGTGTTATTGATTAGTAGTTTGTCTGTAAGAAACACCGGCGATTTCAAACCGTAATTTTGAGACTATTTATTTCACTGCCGTTTTAAGGAGAACATACTCCACATAGACATATAAACACCACATAGACATACAACATTAAAAACTTGATTTTCACCACAGAGGTATTTAAATGTAATATTTAATGCCATGATATTGAAAAAAAACTGCTCATAAAAGTTAATATAATTGCTTGTATAACATTTGTTTGGCATAGCGGAATAGTATTTTCAAAGGTTTACATAATAAATACACACACGCACAGTTATGTTTACAGTCATCCTTTAACAATGTCCGAACTGAACGACATTTCCCACAATGCACTGTGCGCGCTGTGATTGGTGGATGCGGCTGTCACAAGTGCCTACAGGTGACTGGTGTATAGCGCTGTCACATCACAGCGCAGTGAGAAACCAAATCGCACATCACACAGGGGAGTGAGTGAGTTCTGCAGAAATTATCGAGAAGTTGTAAACGGTGCTCTTTCGCAGTTTCGCTTCCATACGAATGTAGAGGGAACTGATACCAGGTTGACTTGAAGTCTGCACAACTGCCGCTCCTTTCCAAAAAACTAACTTACGTCCCAACTTTGTACTTTCTGACCTTCAGCGGGTAAGTGATACAGCCCATTGCGCATTGTGTCTAAATAAGTCTGCCTCTGCTTGAGTTGCATTCATTTCCAGCTTATTCCATAGCGACAGTGTTTACATACATATTTACATGTTAACAATAGGCAGAAACGCAGTTGGTGCGTATGCTTTTAGTTTTTTGAAAGTCATTGACTTTTGCTGGAGCGAAAAGTGACTCAAAACTGTATATTCATAAACTTTGTAAAGCTTGTAATGAGCTATGCCTTAAATTCAAGTTGTCTACGCTCCGTGACGTTTTTATTTTGTTATTGAATATATATTATTTTCGATGCTGTTCACTTGGTCAAGTGTTTATATATTGACATAACGCATGGTTATTGCAAGTTGTATGTGCTTACCGTATATTGTTGTCACAGAGCCATACAGGCTACTGCTGATATCTGCATAAACTATATATTTATAAACAGCGTCGTATGTAATGCGAACAGCGCAGCGTGCGCAAACCACCGCGTCCCCTATAAAAGTTTAAGCTATTTACACATAACGTTAATGTACAAATATAGCGCGCAAGTTATTTATAGGCAGCATAAGCAAAGTATCTGAATATACTTCCTAGTCTAAATGAGACCATGAAAACTTCAGTATGGCTATACAGATCTAAATGCAGAGAACACATTAACCATGTTTATGCGCATGCTAGTTTTCTGATTAAACATAGTGTCATGAAGAGTTTATTACGAAAACGAGCCTATTCTGAATAGACGTACTCACAATAAAAGTATTTTGCAATGTTTTATATATGAATATTAATATAGTAGTAATTTATATATTCCAATATGAATCTGAATATTCGTGTGCATGTGAATGCAGTCATTGATGGTCTAAGCTTACTTTCAGTATGGTGACATAATCACTGTGTATTGAACAGTCATTCTGTCACTAATCCCAACCACAATGTTATTATAATCTGTTTGAGAGTTGTGGTAGCTAGGTGTTTTTATGATAACGTTGGTTTGGTTCAAGTATCAGATAACCCACACTATAAAAAAACAGTACATATACAGTATAATCCAGTATTCAGATTTAGTCAAACGAAAAAGTGAACAATGCATATAAGGTTTTTTGCCTCAGTGAAACTGATATTATCAAGTTAATCCCTTGTTTGTTTATTATTGTCTTTCCCTTCTGCCATCCTATACAAACCTTCACTAAGGAAAATTAAAAATATTTAAATTCATTATAAAATTGTTCTCAAATAAAAAGTGAGGCTGTGAGAAATATAGTTTATTTTTAGTTATTCAGCCGATGCAATATTGAAGATGTATATTTAAAAAAAACGTTTGTCATAGAAAATACTTGTGTTGTGAGAATTAAACATGACAGGACGGTTGTGTTTAACTTTTGTTAGGTTCGGTAAGTTAGTTTTCTCTTTGTTTGTATTTTGTTGACTTTCACACAAGTGAAAAATTTCAGCCTCTGGCTCTTGCGTTTCTCATTAAATTGAATGGGCCTGTCCAAACGTTCCTTCCGCTGCTTCTTGTTGTTCAGCTGAATCATCCTTAGGAGAAATTTTCTGACATGCCAGAAAATCAAGTTCACCTGCAATTCATATCAGAGAGCATCAGAAAGCTGGAGGCTTTATCAATCCTCTCTGATGGTTAGAGATAAACACACAGTCTTGTCGGCATGTGTGGCGCCACAGCCTTGTCCATCAAACGCGCCGACACGTTTGACCGGTGCATGTCATTCAAACAAATTCAGGGCATTAGGCGGCAGTCATGTTTTGTTTTGATGCAATTGAGTGACTTGAATCAGATATACACAGAGAGGAAGACAGTATGGCTGATGAAAGGTAACTCCAGAACACTCACCTCTCCCACACACCTGTGGACACACAAACACCCAGGCTCAGCGAGGACAACGGTAAACACGTGTGTTACTGTGCATTTGGGTGTTTGGGTTGGCTTGCTGTTTCTTTGTTTCCATTACGCTGCCTTTGAGTCAAGCATTTTAGTTGAACATAAACTACACTTGTGTTAATTCTAGACATGACCCCGTCGTCTTGACTTAAAATGAGCTGCTGGAACTTTAGTGGAACAATACGTTGGTGTACACAAATGAACAGTGTATTAAATTCCTTCCCTTTTACATGTATAGGCTGTGACATAAGGCAAAAGGAAAATGAAATGAAATGACTGTTGTAGTATCATAATTTGATTTAGTTGTAATTCAGTATTGTTTGGTTGAACAACTAGCGCCCTATGTTCAGGCCTGCACTTCAAAAAAGAAAGGTCAATATGTGCCTTTTTTTAACCAACTCTTGCACCAAATCATGCGCCAAAAGCCTGCTTTGTAGATGTAACCCTTTCCTGTAAATGTGAAACCAAATTTTGTTCCTCTCTGCTTGTTTTCACAATGCTACTCTGAGGTGATACTTGAAGCTGATGGAGCATGGAGAGAGAAAGAGCAGTGGGCCATTTAATGCAACAGCTGTTCTCAACAATGATGGAGGCATTACTGACTGAGAAAGTAGAATGTACGGTGGACAATACAGCTCACTGTTCTGTTTATAAAGTCTGGTGCACAGATTTTTGCCATGGTTTTGCTGTCTGAGAAGATTTTCAGGAATTTTTAAAGAAATCTTTGGTTATGAAAATCTTGGTCATCTTAGCATGACATGGCCACGATTTTCTGTCTTTTGCGATGAATCTTAGCCTAAAATTCTTCATGGAATCAAAATGGACCCTATTTGCTAGCTCACATTACTAAGTGCAAGTTAATCCACAGACAAAATAGTTTGTCTTTGTAATCTTTAGTCAAAATGTGAACATTTGCTCCCCCTCTGGAATGGACCCTTTTCACAGAGTGTGATGATGCATTTAAACATTCATCAACATCGTAATCCTGCAATGTTTTCTATATTTTAATTTTTAGAAATATGTATGTACATTGTCATTTATAACACTATACTTTGTTTTATATTACCTTTGTATCAAATTACAAGAAACTAGAAACTAGTCATTCTGGTGGTGTCTACTTGACCAGTTTTTAATAACATGACACTGCAAAATTATAAAATGATTCATTAAAAAAAAGAGACTGTTTGGAAAGCAGTTATTTAGTAGTGGTCTTTAATGGCTAGGTCACCCAAAAATGAACATTGTCATCTTTTACTCACCCTCTTGACATTCCAAACCTGGAGTGCGTTTCACCTTCAATGATGTTAGTAACTTGTTTATTATCTACCATAATATGATGCATCATTTTACAAACCAACTAGTCACGACTGTTTCCTTAAACTGTAGTAATATGTTTCTGAAACTGTTTCAACGTCTGTGGTTTGAACCACATTGGTTCAACAATTTAGGACTGTCCTAATGCCGTCAGACTCAGGTGGAGGAGTAATAACTTCTGCTAAATAATCTATTCGAGATCTCCTAGTTGCTCCTGTAACATAACATGGAACAAAAACAGTGAAGTACTCATTATGTGCCATGTCATTTTGCTTTATTTGATGTTTGGTTGATCACGGTTTCCCTCATTCATTATACCCCGGAGTTCCCTTGCACATTTTACACACTCTATAAAACAGTGCTGATTGGTGATACTAAAATATAGCTATAGCTTAAAAGGTATATTTAAATCGAATGAAGTATAAAGGCCTAGAATATACTGAGTGCTAGTTTGCTTATTGTGTCAGTGCCATGTTAACAAGAAACTATGCTTCTAACCACAGATTGAGAGCTCTAGTTCCAACCATGCAAGTTTGCGTTGCTGTTTGGGAATGTTCGTTGGAACTATGGTTTCAGGAAAATGGCAAATAGTTGAATTATGTTGGTAACATTGGAACTTGCAGCTAATGCTTTCGGGAAATGCACCCCTGGATGACTTTTTTTTCTTTCTTCTGTCAAACACACACACACACACACACACACACACAAATACAAATTATATATATATATATATATAAATATATATGGAAAAATGACGTAATGTTACTTTTGTCCATAAGATAATAAGTCAATTGGGTCCACTGTTGTTTTGGACCCCATTGACTTTCATTGTATGGACAAAAACACCTGATTTGATCTATTATGTAATTTGCAACAATTAATGTACACATTTCATAATAGTTCTATTCTAAAGGTGTAGCAGCCTAATTCCTGCCTTCAGGAAGCTGTTGCCGTGCAATCCAACCTGAAACCCTACCAGGTGGTCCTGTTCTTATGTATACAGCGCAATATCCTGTTTAACTTCATCTTCATCTTCACTGTATGCACTAGCAGGGAGTGAAGATAATGTTAAGGTTACACTTCTTGGAGAGTCTTGTAGTCTTTTATTATTCAAGATACAAATCAAAGGTAATTGAAGTGTACATGGGGAGGATGGAAACAGTAATGTGGGCTTCACAGTGTACTGAGGAAAGTGAAGGCCAGAAAGCACAGTAGAGAATTATGTAAGGCCCAGACGATCCCAACCCTGTACCCCTGGCTCTGGGACAGTTACGAGAGCAACAGTGATACAAATGTATTTTAAGTTTCTATAATATCTTTACCCAGCAGACCAATGATCTCTTGTTGTTGTTGTTGTTGTTGCTCTACAGTTTTTCCAGTCAGTCTCCTATCCCTCTGAAAACACACTGTTATTGCTAAAATACAAAAAGCCCTTTCATGAGATGAAAATGTTGGTAGCACGTATGCAGACAGAGACAGAGTAGAGGAATCTGTAGCAGTATCAGTACATGGTTTAATTCAAAGTTCAACCTCTTTAGGATAATAATATGGTCATTAAAGGAGGCGCATGATACATATTTACTTCTATAGTCAGTTGCGATTTCAGTAGCCTATATTATTGTGCAAATCTTGGCAGATGGTTGTTCTCAACCAGGGGTCTAGGGCTAAAACAAATATTTATCGTTATTCACACACTTTTAATTTACTTGATTTTACAGAGTTCCAATCTGATTTAGGTAAATAAAACAAACTGTGTTTGAGCCTTTGACTAAAATAAGCTATAATGACCAGACATTGTGCTGTTTAGTCTAATTGGCATCATCTTTGTACAGTTGTCCTCCGCTGGCACTGAGTTACCATATTGTGTAATAATAATAAATGAAATGACATTGGTTTGTTCTTATTCCCATATTGTCTCACAGCGTGCACAATGTTTATTTCAGCATCACCCTGGTCTATAAATCTCACACAGCTAAACATGGACATGGTTGCTTTCTTTACCCTCTGACTAAGGTCCCAAAGCATCCCATCTCTCTTTCTCAACCTTTCTTTCTCCACACACATGCCAGATAGGCCAAAGCCGGTTATAGTTGCCATACTGTCACGTAAATGCTGCTAGTTTTGAGTGGGGGAGGTGGATCCTGCGTTGTAATGCAGAATAAGCAACATTGACAATCACAAACAGTGTTCAACCGCTACCAACGCTCCTAATCTCTCAACACATCTCCCAAAGAGCCCGATGGCTGATCTCCAAGCATTCTTGTTTAAGCCCTCACAACAATTTAACCCTCTGGTATTTCTTCACTTAGAGGTCACACTTGACTGAAACAGACCGAAGACAATAATTTAAAATATATATTTATATAAATCAATTTATTTATTTATTTATATATTTTTTGCTTTTTCTTAGATTTTTTTTTGTGTGTTCATATAGAAAGTGCCACCAAGTTCTGTATCTTTCTGGTAAAATACAATATTGGAAAAATTCAAAATGTCAACTTTTTATTCAGTCATATAACACCTACATTATTACAAAAACACTCCACAAGCAGACAGCGTGACTATGTAACTTTGGGATCCCCTCATACATTTTAATGTCATTGCAAAATGTACAAGTTTTAAGTTTCCTCCTGATCAGAAAAACTGAGGGAAAATAATAGAAATGCCAGACCAGCTGGTTTAGACATAGTCAGGGTCTAGAAATATCCTCCTTTCCATAGGCTATTGTCAGGAACACAACAGTTCCTTGGTCATAAACATGGCCTCCTACACAGGAGCTGGATCATTGCAACAGGCCCGCAGCTGTTCCGACCAATGAAATGCAGATTTGTTTCTAACACTCCTTCCATGGCCCAAATACTACTGTAAATAAATACATTGTTGTCTGTATTTAGTTTATTAAACTGCCTCAGTGTGTGCGCACAAGGCTGGTCTTGTCTCGCATGCTGAATGTCAACAAGCCATTTAAACCGCTTTTGCTACAGTTTGCATCTGCGTAACTCTTTCTGTCTGTTTGTCATTTAAAAAGCCCCCTAGCGAGCTCTTTTTAGAGGAAAGGTTACCGGTGGTTTTAGTACTCTGCAGAGGTCACAGCCCCTGAATGGAAATGCATGGTGTCCAGCCTTTTATTCCCCATCATGCACCTTCCAAACAAAGCCATAGAAAAAAAAACAGAGCTTTGAATTGATCACAGAAAGGCCACAGAGAAAGGAAGATACAGGGAAGCTTAAAGGTGATGGGGGTTTATTTTTTTAATGTTAAGAATGGATTTGAAAATAAACTGCTTGTTTCAGTTAATCATAATCAAGGGTTTGTGACATTTCTGAGCAGGACAGGACTTAAGGCCTGATATACTCACAGCAAAGTTCTTTTCAGTTCTTTTCTTGGGGGTAAATCCAAGTTCGCGAAGGAAACATCCGACGCCGCCCATTCTGCTGAGAGCGAAGCTTAGATGAATATGTAAATTGTGCTGCGCACTTTCCTCTCAATAACAAAATAAACAACAAAATTGAGAAAACAGCAAGCATTTTAATAAAGCATAAGAAAAGCATCTGATCATAGCAACGTGGATATGTTTGCACCAACTCTGCAATTCGGCACTCTTGTGATGTCATATAGGCTGACGCTTATTTATATAACACTTTATACAATAGATTGCTTAAAATCAAGCCGGTTTACCGTATCAAACATGAAACAGTGTGTGTCTCGTTTCATCAGAAGTACAACTTTTTTTTCTGCTATAAAGCAGCTCTCCAGTGTGTTCATGTTTTCACTCACAGACATCTGACCTCGACTGACTGAACATGAGAAATAAATCGGAAAAGATTTCCTCGTGAAAGAAGGCAGAGGCCTCCACTATTATGTATAATCACCAAAGACCAATCGTGGTACGAAGCTGTTTACCAGCCATAGCAAACTTTTCCAGAAAGTTTGCTTTGGCAAGCTGTTTCAAACTCCCAAAACTCCACACGAACTTCCTTTCGACCTGATTTTGTTTGAAATTACATCACATCAGTTCGTTCTTCGATTCTAAAGTATATTCCGATATGGATAGGGGCTGTGGATCCCTGGGCTTTAGTCACTGTTCAGGGGCCACGTTTATAACTGTTGCATACGCACAAAACAGGCCCTTAAAGAGGCGTACACCACTTCCGACGCATAAGTTGTGATTTATAAAAACAAACTTGACCGGAAATTCGGCGCACCTGGACACAAACTGTGACCCATGCGTACGAACATTTTTTCTGGAGTTAAATGTCTTTTTGGTCACTTTTAGACAGAAAATCTAAAGAAAATTATACATATACAGAAATATAATACAAATATAATTTCACTCACCAAGCCTATCACTTGGAGCAAATATCCATCCCTTCTTAAATGTCCGCCCCAGCGAGCGCGTTGGACCGTCTAAACTGGCGTATATATAGCCTATCTAACGACAGATGAAGTAAAACCGTAAATCTTCATTATGAGTCCTAATCATAAATACAGTGCATGTTCACAATAACAATTTAAATGAATAAAATAATGATTTATACTATGTTTTACTTCTGATATAAACATTAGATTAAATATGCCGTTGTCAACATTTTATGCAGATGAGGATATGCATAGTAGAACTAGGCGTTGTAAGCTTTATATATGGTTGTTTCGGGGAGGAGACGCATGTGCGCACAATCTTCCGCTGACTGGGATTTATAAAGTGAATTCTGGGCAGGTTCTGGCGTACGCACAGTTTTATAAGTCCTAATCATTTTTTGCGTACGCCATTTTTGGCTTTCAGGCGCACGTGGACCTTTAGTAAGGATCCTACTAACAGTTTTATAAATGAGACCCCAGGCCCTCTACAAATGACCTCAACTAGAACAACATCATTATAGAGTAGCACAAGTAAACTAGCCCTATGCTTTGAAGTTCCTAGAGCAATTAATATGCAACATGCCTAGTCCAGGCAAAGTTTAGAGGTAATATTAAATGGCCATTACAATACAATATAAGGAGGTGCTCTCTCAGTATCGAGAAGATATCAAAACTACTACTAGAAGTATTTTTTATTTTTATTTTTGTCATATCTTTGGTCAAATTCTTAAATGTAATTGTGGCGAACAGGACGGCCGAGGGACGTGAGAGAACGGCGCGAGGCCGGTGGTGCGATTGCTAATGAGCAACACATGTGAGGCACACCGGTCTCGCATCTCTCACGGAGGAGCGGAAGCATAAAGGAGGAGCGACGACGTTGATGATCGAGAGAGGAACAGGCCTGTATTTTAGTTGTTTTGTTTTTTGTATTTTACTTTAGCCAGCAGTCGTCCGCGAGGGGCTGCTGGCAGTTATATTTATTTTCAGTAGCCAGCAGTCGTCCGCGAGGGGCTGCTGGCGGTATTTTCGTTTGTTTGTTTTATTTAAATAAATTATATTTTGATTGTTCGTCGGTTCCCGCCTCCTTCTTCCCTGAACATTGCTACAGTAATCAATAAATTCAGTTATAAAAAAGAATAAAAAGACAAAATAGGGCTATTATCAATCAAATGAGATCAGTATCAACAAAAGCCAGAGGTGGCACAGAAGCTGCATCTCAAGTTGCATTTAGATTTAGATGTATTTTCAAAGGCTTTTAAATGCAGCTCAGAAGGCATGAATACGTTTACACTGCAATTACAATGATATTAATGATATGAGATTGAAGTTTGAAATATTTTTTTTTAAATGTAGAAATGTGAAATGATTGAAATAAAAAAATGAAATAATTCTTTTCAACATGAATCTAAAACCTCCAGTGGGTTGCAGCAAATCACTGAGTGAGTTAAACCATGTATTCAACCAATTCTTTTAAAACGCTGATTCATTTAGGAATGGAGCAAATGACTGTGACTGAATTCGGATTCTAAACAGCAGACTAGTATACTACTTTTCCTAAATAGTAAGAATTGTATGTGATTCTGAATTCAGTATGTGTTTATGAATGGGTCATTGAATAATTTACTCTACTGATTCGTTCATTTACACTGATTCATTCAGGAACGAAATGGCTTGTTGCTCAGAGATGCAGCTGATCTGCTGTGGCTTTTATTTAGAACTATTTTCTTTGAGTGAGCAAAAACAGACTGTATTGTGTCTAATATGAAAGTTACTCAACTTGTTTATTGTACTGTTGTATAAAATCACATTTGTGATCGTGTTGATTTTCGGAAAAGACAGCACTGCTTGTGTATATCAAAAACAGGAAGTTTCTCCCCCAGTAGCTTATAATGTGTCGGGTAACCGTAGTGAGATGGGTTACGCAAAGCTTCTCAGATTAATACAAATTATCATTCTCTCTAAAGAAAAGTGATGTGAACATGAAAAATCGATATTTTCTAAATGTGTTTAGACTAAAAGCCCTAATGGAGCTATTTAAAGTTGTCCTGTGAACACAAATAAACAGTAGTAGACGCAATTGAAAATGCATGCATTTTTGTATGAAAATGGTTAAAAATGGACTTACCGTAATTCCTCAAATAAAAACCGGTAGTCAATTAAACGCCGGGCCTCTGATAGTGGCCGGGGGCGTGGTCAACACGGACAAATAAAGGCCGGTCTTAAATAGGCTATATGCACGCATAAGTTCCGCATTTGACGCAAGGATGCTCGTCAGTTTCCGGTTGGGGAGATTAAAGCGGTGGAAAACCGAGGAAAACAGGATTATGGCAGAGTCTTCAAAATTTACTGTCCTCCCGTCTTTGAAACGAAACTTTCGTACGTTTAGATGTAATTTTATTTATAGTTATGTTTATTTAATATAATTTTAAAAAGAAGCATAAACACAAGGAGGTGTGTCTGTTTTGTCAGTTTTTGTGACTAACGCTTCTTTAGTGTAACCATGGAGTATTCAATTCAATATAAATTCTCGGTATTGCATTGGACATAGTAAGTAACTATAAAGTTTACGCTATTCTTCTCCTCCCAGTTCACCGGCCACTTACTTTCATGCATTTCGGGAGAAACTGAAGAATTGACATGCTGTAATAAATCCAACAGACAGGAATCTCTGAACTGCGGTGCCCATCTCACGTTACAGATCAAGATCATTTATAAAGGGTTTTAAACAACAAAACAAACCCACTTACACGTATTTGAGAGTCAGAATAGAAGATAGTTGATGACATGGTAAGCAAGTTTGTTAATATGTAGAAATAAAAGCGCTACACCTGTCATACAGGGCTATTTTGGCTGTGGTGAACACGTGCCAAGCATGACGCGTCACCATGGAAACATGGCGGGCGGGCGGGCGAGGATCGTGAATTAGAAATAAAGGCCTGCCTCTAATAGAAGCCTGCTTCAAATAAAATCCTGCTACCATTTGCAGTTCAGGTAAATAAACGCCCCGGCTTTTATTTGAGGAATTACGGTATGTTGGGTTAGCGCAGTCTCACCCTGTTGCTGAGCTGTGATAGGCAGTTTCACATTAGTTTGCCATCAAAACATAATCTGTAAACTTCCATAAATGTCCACAGACGTTCTGCTGTCTCATTGTTATTTTGGTAACTTTGGTTTATGGCAGTCTTCTTTGCATGTTCATTGTGTACCCTAAAATGCTTGTTTAACCTTTATTAAAAGTAATGCACACATACAATTACAAAACATTTCTGGCAGACTGGAATCATGTCATTAATATGGTATATACTGTAACTGTGGTTCTCTACTGTTGGATAAGTGCTATGGGTCATGGGAAGAAGCGAAAATACAAATAAAAACACTTGCCATTTTATTTTCAGTTTTTTTCCCTAATGTTATGCAGATAAATAAACAATGAATGTAGTATTTTACCAGTTTTAAAATGTATTCCTGTGATGGCAAAGCTGAGTTTTCAGCATCATTACATCCTTCAGAAATCATTCTAATGCTGCTTTGATGCACAATAAATATTGCAGTTGTGCTGCTTAATAGTTTTGTGGAAACCATGATAAATTTTTTCAATTTTTCATTATTTGATGGATAGAAAGTTCAAAGGCTCAGCAATTATTTGAAAATATTTTGTAATGTTATAAATGGTTTAGCTGTCTCTTTTGATACATTTTATGTATCTTTGCTGAGTAAAAGTATAAAAAAAATGTATGCAAGTTTTAGTAAAGTTAGCCCATTTAAATTTTTCTTTTTCTCAATTTTGTTCTATAGAGAACCAATGGTATACCGGCGATTAAGCTATCTATAACAAAATATGAGACCTTTTTGACCTTTCATGTCAATAAGTGCGGTGCCATTCTAAATTTCACAGAACCCCATAATGCAGAAATCTTTTTTTTTTATGTGCATATGATCTAAAGCAGAGGTGGGAATTATTCAGGCATAATGCAATAGTCATTTCTTGTAACTAACTATCTCGCTTCCTCTTAACTCACCCCTCCATCAGTCTTTGTTTTGTCTGATTGTGATTCATTACTTTGGTGGGAATGGTTGATAGTCCTCTGTATGTTAACTACACACGCTGAGTTAGTAAATTGATGACCCAAAATCATGGTGTCATTCCTTAAATTGCACATCTGGCCTTTACCATTGGTTTTTTTCACTTAATATAAACCGCTTATATCATATTTTTGACTATTTGTATGGCCGCTAGGGGGAGACACAGTTTCACAGCTGTTATTTTATTCTGAAAGCGCATGTAACATTTCTTAATGTCTTTGGCTTGATCTTACATGTTTGGAAATCTCTCACTGTATCATGTGTTCTGTAATTCACCTTCCATTACATTTGACTTTTCACACCCTAAAAGACAAGAATCGAAACATTTGCAATTTAGCATTTAGCAGAATCATTTATCCAAAGCTTCATTCAAGGTTCAAATTTTTTGCCAGAATATTTACTTACCCCCATGTCATTGCAAAAGTGAATGATACTTTCTTCTGCTGAACACAAAATAATTATTTTCTGGAGCATATTGGGGTCGAAACAACACTGAACCCCATTCATTTTCATTGTATTGAGAAAACCTTTTTTTCAAAATATCTTCTTTTGTGTTCCAAAGAATAAAGAATGTTATACAGGTTTGGAACAACATGAGGGTGAGAAAATGATGACAGAATTTTATTTTGTAAGACTATCCCTTCAATAGCCAATGATTATGCATTTCCATTCAAAAGAGCTGCATGCTTTGATCATGTATTTTAATATTAACTCCTTATGTGTCCTACAAGAAAATGGGTTCTGACCGACATGAGGAAGCAAATTATATTTATGAAATGTGACTCAATTAGATGGACTGAATTTAGACATGTGAATGTGGATTTCTGCATTTTAGACAGTTTTGCTTACAAAAAAGTAACTTTGATTACTCAGATTACTGAGATCATTAAATTTAACGGTTATTGTATGATGCTACTATCTTAAAAACCGACATCTTGTACACTGCCATTCAAAAGTTTGGGGGTAGTATTTAAAAAAAGAAAATAAATTAACACTTTTATTCAACAAAAGGTGCATTAAATTGGTCAAAAGTGGCAGTAGTCTGTTTCAAATAAATGCTCTTCTACTTAATAAGAATCCTGAAAAAAAGTGAACCATGTTCATCAAATGAATGCAGCCTTAGTGAGCATAAGATACTTTCAAAAACATTAAAAAAAATTTTGACTTGTGAACAGTAATGTATGTGAAGCCTTAACCATCATCATCATCATGTAGTAATTTTAATAATAATAATAATTCGTTACATTTATATAGCGCTTTTTCTGGGACCTCAATGCACTTTACATGGAAGGGGGAATATCCTCAACCACCACCAATGTGCAGCATCCACATGGATGATGCGACGGCAGCCATATTGCTCCAGAACGCTCACCACACACCAGCTTACTGGTGGAGAGGAGAGTGATGAAGCCAATCAGTATTTGGGGTTGATTAGGAGGATATGAGTTGACAACACCCCTACTCTTTTTCGAAGGACATCCTGTTTTTTTTAATGACCACAGAGAGTCAGGACCTCGGTTTAACGTCTCATCCGAAGGACGAATGTACAACTTAAAGACCATTTCAGAGCATCATCATGTACTAATGGTGGAGCATAATGCTAGCAATACCCTGGTTATGGTTTAAATTCCCAGGAACTGGTTATAAAAAACACAAAAATTCAAGTCGCTTTGGATTAAAACCTCTGCTAAATGAATTAGTAGACATTCATCTGACGTCTGATGAAGTGTATCTGCATGCTTCAACTTGCGGTGAGGGACAACACCGTGCAGCAGTTATCAAATTTTGATTAAGTCACTTCCCTCTAGTCCAGATGTAGTCGTGGGAAATGTGTTGACACGCATGTCCACATGAGTGTTTTGCTGACCCAGTCTAACCAGTGATTCACCACACTCCTCCAGACTCATCACATTCAGAGGAGTCGGAAGAGGACTCAAGGAAAGGGATGAGGGACAATAAAGTGCCCTTGTTCCTCTCTCACAGAAGCTCACAGGGTAATTTAGGGGAACTGGAGGAGGTAATAGACAGAAGAAGAGAAGTTGTGGACACTGTACTGTAAGACTTCATGACTAAGGATTTCCCTGTGACTGTTGATCAGAGCTCCCTCTCTCTTTCTCTGTGGCAATTGGTCACGAGTGGCGGCGCTGTCAGCCAACACAGTCTCTAGTATAAGAGCCACACTTCAACATGAAGGATATGCATTCTGTTAGGACACCACTTGGGTTTGGACTTACATGAGGATTGTGTATTTGTGGTGAATTGGACGAGATAATCATTGACAAGCCTTCTTCATTTGCACTGCCCGTCTACAACTGCTTATAAGGTATAGAGAGTGAATCATTACCGATATTTGTGTAATTTGACATCTCTTGATGGAGTCACTGGACTTTTTGGACTTTTCTGTGCTGATTTAGAGGTATAAATCTGCAGATTAGGTTTAAATATAGTAAAGTGTGTTTAACAGAGCTTTACCTCCATTGGAGAACAATAGTTGTTAGTGCAGTTTCAATGCTGTTACACGGCACTCTCACAATAGGGCTATAACATTAAAAACCACAGCGTAAAACAATAAAGCATAATATATTTAGCCAAAGCATTAGATAGACAAACAAAGGATTTGGTCTGGTGCCACCTTCAAATTTGATCTCGCCTCACTCATTTTAAAACACAGGATTTTTTTTTTCTACATGGACAATTCAGAATAAAGTTTACCATTTTAAATTTAGCATTATACGCTAAGAGCTACATTTTACCTCTAGTCCCCATTTTATTTTATTTTATTTTTACAAAGACAATTCACAATAAATATTAACATTTGAATATTAGCAGTATTATTTAAGAGCTACTTTTCAACTGCATTCCCTATTTTATTTTATTTTTATTAACTTTTTTTACAGGGACAATTCACAATAAATATTAGCATTATTTTTTAAGTACTATTTTTAAACTGCAGTCCCTATATTATTTAATTTTTTTACAGGAACAGTTCACAAAATATTAGCATCTGAATATTAGCAGTATTATTTAAGAGATAGCCTACTTTTCAACTGCAGTCCCTATTTTTTATTTTATTTTTAGAGGGACAATTCACAATAAATATTAGCATTATCATTTAAATACTACTTTTCAACTGCAGTCCCTATTTTATATATCTATGTATTTATATATATGTATATGTTTTTTTTTTTTACAGGAACAGTTCACAATAAATATTTGCATCTGAATATTAGCAGTATTATTTAAGAGCTACTTTTCAACTTTAGTACCTATTTTATTTATTTTATTATTTTTACAGGAATAGGTCACAATAAATATTAGCATTTAAATATTAGCAGTATAAAAGCATTTCAAGAGCTTTATGGCCAACAAAAAAAAAAACATTTCCTGTACTGGAGGCATCTGCTCTAAGATTATTGGATCACACTGAATCTAAAGATTGTGGTTCCATTATCAAATCTTTATCATCAGCTTTAACATGGATACTCAGTTACACGTCATTGTGCAGAATAACTTTACGGAGTTGTTGGGTTTATAAGAACGAATGCACTGTACAAGTTTAATTCTCAGAGTTTGGAAAGAAGTTTAATTTGATGTTTCATGGTTTGACCCAGATATCAACTATGCATATATATAGATATATCTGCGATACACCTGTTGCCTTGTTACTTTGACCGCTAGAAACCGCACAGCCGCAGCTATCTGTAGTATTCTCATCACTCTGATTCATCCAGCCACAACCGAACACCTCTTCATGTTACTCAATGGACAAAGCATGGCCACTAATACACATCTCTGTGTTTCTCTTCCAGTTTTTCAGCCCACTCATAGGCAGGCACCCAGTCATGTAGAGAGCAGCGTGTGGAGGACACCCAGATCACTTTCAGCACTTTCTACACAAAGAGGTAATTGTGAGATATTTCTCACAGAGAGAAATGAATAAAGGCACAGAAAGCTGTGGAGAATACAGCGTTCAGCGTGTGTCCAAGTGCAACTGGGCATGTCTGTTAGGAAAATCCATTGGGTCGTTTGTGTATTTTCCCGTAAGTGCCGACAGAGTTGGAAGTTGCATTAGGTCGTATTGGGTTATGATTTCCGGTTGAATGAGTGAGTAATAGTGAACAGTGACACGGGTTGAGTAAAAATCGTTCCCCCTAAGAATGAAATGACCCAAATGAAAGGTCTTTATATAAAAAGCATATTTGACATTGGTTTTAAATCTTACTTGGTCTAACAGAAACATTTTATGATCCTTCCCAAGTCCATGAATATCTTTGCACGTGGCTCTGACTGCGCACCACAGCATTTGCAATATTAGATCATTTATTTTTAAAAACAGACTTCTCAATAGCGGCATTGTCTGATAATAATAAACAATTATATTTTCCACTGCTTCAGAGTCAAGAGGTCAGATAGTAATTGACACGGCAAAGACGTATAAACGAGGTTTAGAAACATGTTGTTTGTGTATGTTTTGAACATTTTGAAAGAAGTCACCCACAGGTCATTTCAGTTGTTAGATAAGTTAGAATCTAATCAAGTTAGTCTACACACTAGCACATAATTGAGCTTGACGATGCTCTAGATTTGATCAAGAATCTTGACACACTTGTACAACAGTGACATTTCAGGAATGTAGGAGTGTCATCCTCATTTTTGTATTTCCACTATTTTTTTCCTTCTAGATAGTAGATAGACTGGTAGTGTTGAGATGAAGTTTATATAGGCCTACATTTTTTAGATAAATTAATACTTTTGTTCAGCAAGGATGCATTAAATTGATAAGGTTAAAAAAAAATCTATTTCAAATTAATTCTTTTAAACGTTCTAGTCATCAAGGAATCCTAAAAAAAATTCACAGATTCCACAAAAATATTAAGCAGCACAACTGTTTTCAACATTGATATTAAGAAATGTTTCTTGAGCAGCAAATCAGCATATACTAATGATTTCTTAAGGATCATGTGACACTGAAGACTGGAGTAATGATGCTGAAAATTCAGATTTGCCAACAAAGAAATAAATTACATCTTAGAATATGTATAAATAGAAAACTTGTATTTTTGATCAAATAAATGCAGTCAAACAAAATATACTTATACTTATATTTTTATTATATATTAATTTATTTTTATATTATTTTTATTTATTATAAGCTGATTTATATATATATATATATATATATATATATTATAATATACATTATATTTTAAAACTGTCTGGAAAAACCAGCTGTGTTGTAGAAAGTAAACATACTGTGTGTAATGTATTGTGACAGCTGTGTCAGGATTAAATTGTCTTGCCTCTTGGACTAAATCCAGCTATCCGTTTAATCCAGCATATGACCACTTAACTCTTTCCCCTCCAGCATTTTTTTTAAGTTACCAGCGACAGCATTTTTGATTATTTTCACAAAATTTCATGGACCCCAGAATATTTTGTTGTATGAATATCTGATCATACAATATATATAAAAAGAGAACTGAGCCTCTGCTTTAAAAAAAAAATCTTATTTCATTTTATTCTAGCTTCATGCATTCTTTTTGTTTTATCAATACTTGAATGTGATCATTAAAAAAAAAACAGGTAGGCAAAAAAAACATTTTGAACAAAAAGCTGAGAAAATTGTGTTTTTTTCACTACTTCTGTTCAGATCACAAAACAATGATCAAAATATAGACTGAGTAGATTGAGTCCATCAACACTCCCAAAGCTTCAAAGTCCTATACCTCTTCCTGGGTTCTACTTTCATTCAGTAACATTTCTATGCTGTTTAATATTTGATGATCATGTTATCTTACATGTGCATAAGCAATACTTCTATCGCTTCTTATTTGTTTGTTTTTGGATCCGGAGATTCTGTACAATTTCAGAAGTTGTGTCATAGCACCCCTATCGTATAACAGTGAAAACATGGATTGCTGGAAAAAATCCCTCAATAGCGGGAAAGCTTTAATAATAAATGGCAGAAAAACTCCATCAATGGCAGGGAAAGAGTTAAAAGTATGGGAGGTCATGGAAGTGTCTTGTTCACTGGAAAGCTGGGAAACCTGAAAGTGTTTGTTCTCTTTTGATATTTAGTAAATGGCATTTTCTCCATTCTCATTGTCAATCAACAGTGAAATGAAATAGTGTAGATCAGTTTTGGAATGAGGACAGCAGAATCAGTGACTTTAAAAGCAGAAGTTTTAGTGATGTTTACTTACTTTATTGCATGAGTTTGCGAGTGAGGTAATCGCTGTGTTGTTGAGAGCCCAAAAGGCATGACCCACACATGCACATGACACAAGCATCACTTGGGGATTTTTCTGTTTTTATTTTCTTGAAATCATGGGACTCTAGATGATATTCAGTTTATCAATCGAAGTGCTCCAAATTGTTTTACAAATCTCTGCCATCTTTGTGATTATTTTACGGAATTTATAAAAACGATGCACAATATATCAATACTATTTTTAAGTTGTTGTTTATGTTTTTTACATTTACATTTATATGTTCAAGAAACACTTTTATGTCGACTTACAGAAGGAGAACAAAGCAGTCATCAGAGAGCCAACAATCGTTGTAGTACACAATGCTAGGTTTATTAGACAACTAGAATAGGAAAGCAGCAAGAGTAGAAATGCAGAATTGGTTTAAATTATCATATTATATATTTTTTAGCATATCGGTAACAATTAGGCTAACTTAAAAGTTCAACATTAAAAGCATTACTTTAATAGCACTGTTAAATGCCATTTTTAGCAAATCTCAAAATGAATGTCCATTTTGTTTATACTCTGCGCTATAATGTTGTGATGCCTACATTTGCGTATAGATTATTTACAATTTGACAATAGCATAGAATTTTAATATCTGCCATTTGTCATTATCTGCTCCAGTTGAATTCCTTGTAATGTTTATGACCTGGTTTGTACCAAATCAAAACTCAAAATAAAGCAGCTGCGTGGAAAACTGACGCTCTTGATTATCTTGAGGAAAAACAGGAAGGAAAAGGGTGCTGTGAAGACACTGTCAAAAGGTTCAACTTCCTGCTTGAGTGATGTCCTTCCCTTACCCATCCCACCTAGCATTATCCTGGCGAGTGTTAATCCCATGTGTGAGTGTCAATCCTTAGAACATGCCGGATAACTTGGCCAGAGCATGGAAAGTTCACTGTGTGCTCCAGAGTCATTTTACACAGCAGCAGTCTGTTGCCCCGAGGGAACAGGGTGTCTCTGCAAACAGGAACAGAAAGTGTGGGTGTTATTTTTGGTTCCGCTTGCCTCACTGCTTTGCTAGAGAGGGTGGAGGGTAATTCAAGGGTGGGCAGAAACTGAAGAGCCAATATAATCTGGTTCTTTACCAGACCCCTGCCCACCATTCCTGAGCAGGTTACTGCATTGTCCAAAACCCCCACGAATTCGAGGTATATTCATATTTGCATATAAGCAGCAGTTTCTCACCAAATCTCAGATTTGTGAGTGAGCTCATGTCTGATATTGCAGACGCTAGCTCTGAACCCAAACTGATCACGTTTAGCTACTCTGGCTAATGCTCATTGCATTCTATGAAATAATGAAGACCTAAGCAAGCTATTCCATTCCCTGGAAATGTCTGCCATGCTATGATGAAATAGTAGCCATATGTTTTGGCCGTTAATTCATAAGGATGTTTTTGTATCCATTTTGTGTAGTTACATTATCTAGTAGCAGGGGCTAGTTGGCAAACCTTGACCCACCCAGTGTATTAATTCTTGCATTAGTATTCACAGACAAGTGTTCTGAGGGCATTTTCAGATTTGCGTGTTTCTTAGAATTGTTATGTTTAGGACATTTGTTTGAGTATTGGCCTGGTGGTTAGTGCATGTGCTCTGACACATTGTGTTTGTGTAGACAATGCAAGTTTGAGTCTGACTCATGTCATTTCCTGAATTTTTCCCTTTCTCATGTATCACTGTCTTTGCCAATTAAGGAAGACATGCATTATCTTTTCCATCATGCAAATAATTGTTTGCTTGCAACCAATTCTGGAATATATAATAGATGTATAATATTTAGCAGTATTGAGGTTTGCTGTGTTAAAGGCGGCACACAGGCATAGTGACATTGAATGCTATGAGACTTTGTACGCATGCAGGTCTGTTTGTGTATGTGCATAAGCTTTGTGGCTATTTTTCATCATCCTTTGATGTAGAGATGCCATGAATTCAATGGAGCACTTTGATGGCTGGCTCTGTTTGGATGCATCTCCATCGGGGCAGTGTATGCCTGGCATTTGCTGATGGATGGTGTGGGAGAGCGACGTCACAGAAGGAGGTGGTTTACGCACAGAGCAGCGTCAGTATATGCCGGATATGTACGTCACTATGTTCAGGGCTGAGCCTGAAATGTTTTGTTGATACAAAATATGAGAACGCCCAACTCTGACTCTTCAGTGGAGTTCTGAGAAACAATCAAGCTATCAGCTTGTTTCTTCATTTTGTAAAGAACTGGGCAATGTTTACCAATTATTTGACCAGTTATAAATTGCCACGTAGTCATGTGCCAAAGCTATTGCTCATACTTACAACTTAAGTATTTTTCAATGTTAAAATACTCCTATTCCCATTTAAGAGGTAGATGTGGCTGTGTGGCACTATTAAAACATTGCTCTGTTATCTTGAATCCCGATCAGCCCGACACAACAACACTGACTCAACCAATGGTGTAACTTGGGGTGGAACCAGCTGTAAGGCCAATTGCAGATTGCTTAGATTTTTTTTTAAATAGTGTTGCAATGTATGAAGTACATCTCTAACAGATGTCACTTTCAAACCAATTCTTTTGGTTAACAAAGAGAATTCTGATTATCAATTTAACCCAAAGCAAATTGTGTAAATCACTCAAAATGGAAGTGAATCTACACAACTAATGGTACCATGACAATGACAACATGGCAGATGTAGTACGTCCAACTTTCATACTATATAGAATATACTTTTTTATATGTCCTGAAGTAAGTTTCAAACCAAGTGTAGTACCTACTATAGTACGTGATTTCAAACGCAGCCCTAGAAACTTCCAGACAGGTGTATTGAGGCAACAGGCAAGTTGGAGCTAAACTCTTTGGACATTGGCCCTCCAGAAGCAGGTTTGCAAACTCCTGCTCTAGAAACTTCCCAGAACATCTTTCCAACCATTAAAGCAACATAATAAAACCTGCCCACGAGTATCATAACAGTCATTTTTCAAATGGTCTGGTTACCCCTTTAAATTTGATCTCGCCTCACTCATTTTAAAATCAAATACCAGCAGGTAATGAGCCACCCTGGTGGTCCGGTTCTTCTGTCAGTCCAGCTGTTTGCGAGACAGCCCGTTCCAAAACTCTGCTCTCCTGGAACTGAGTCAACCTCTGGCAACTGCCCTGGTGACAGAGCCTGAAAGTGTCCACTGGCCAGCATGAACCACAAAGCTTGTAGTGTGTTTGCCCCCCTCCACCGCTGAAATGTACACTGTGGGCTAAATACTGCTTCAGTACTATCTCAATAGGAGCTGCTTTGCTTATTGTACCTCCAGTACAATAAGCTTTTCTCCATAGTCCCTCTGGGTTGTCCTTTCCACTCCGTGGCTATGTACAGTATAGTTTGTGATGTGAAGCAACTGAGGATCCGCCTGGCAGACTTCATATGGCTTTATCTAGCATAGCGTGCATACTTGGTACCCCATCTTTCTCAATCAGTACACTTAAATTCCACTTCCTGTTAGCAAAGTCATGCTTGTTTGCATATTGGTCTTCTGTGGTACCCCGAAAAGAGGAACTTGTTCAAATAGGGACTCCCCAGGACCACAGAAGATACAGGGTGTGGGCCTTTCTTTATAGTGGGGTAATTGACATGGGGTGAGGATGTTTTGGAGATATTTCCAAATTAAAAAGGCAACTCACATGACCTTTTAAAAGAAAAGAAAAACACCACCTGACCCTCACATGACTTCCCCATCACACTCATCGTTACTGAGTTGTATTTATTTAGAGCCATCGGTCTCCTTGTGGTACCATAGGAATGCCTTGGGCTTTTGATTCTTACAGGCAATTTGAAGACACCTAAATGACATTATGGATGCATCATATGGTTGTTAAATGAGAAATGTGGGTATAACTACCTAAAATTCTTAAAATATTTTTTGTACACAATGTTTTTTTTCTATTTTAGGAAATGCCAAGTTACATGATTTATCTTTTAGGTTCCTCTTTAGGTATTACACTGTTATTAATTTAAACTTGAGGCTTTATATTGTGATTGTACCTTATAAATATCTCAAGCCACAGTCTATACATTTTATACGTATACGTATTGTACGTTGGAAAATCCATCTTAACCATGTAGCTGTGTTTCAAGATGGTAGCTTGTTTCTAGCGGTTTTAAAATGGGCAAAAAAGATAAATGTATATAATATTATTTATAAATGAATTAATTTATAATAAAATCCCTGATCACCCTGTCAGGGTTCATTTTGTGTTAACAAAAGTTCGGGGTCAGCATGAATTTTTTTGTTTTGTTTTTTGCAATGTTTAATCGATCACAAATACTGATACAGAGTTCAATACGTATTTTAAAATATGTGATTCAAAGCTGAATCTTTACACTGCTCCAGTCTTCAGTGTCATGATCCTTCAGAATTCATTCTAAAATGATGATTTGCTGCTCAAAAACATGTATTATTATAAATGTTGAAAACAGTTGTGCTGCATAATATGTTTGTGGAAACCATGATTTTGTTTTCAGGATTCTTTGACAAATAGAAAGTTCAAAAGAACAGCATTTATTTATTTTTTAACATTACTAAATGTTGTTACTGATACTGTTTTTAAGACCGTATAAATTTAAAGTATAATTCCTTGGATCCATTTACTTCATATTCACTTCCTCTAACTATTTCCTTTGCAGACACCCCACCACTCTTCGGGCTGGACTGCGCGGCGACAGCAGCCCGCCCCCCGCGTCCCCCAGACATGTCGTCACGCATCGGCCTGCGCCTGCAGCTCATGCGGGACCAAATGCAGCAGGAGGAGCAGCGGGAGCGGCAGCAACAACAGGCAGCATCCATGCATTACATGCAGCATCGCATGCCAGGCCCAACTGCACCCTCATCGGCCATCAGCGCACCAACTCACTTCCAGGCGCCCATGCAGGTGCCTGTTGAAGTGCTAAAGGTTAGGTATATCCATCATCCTGTGTGCTCATCCAAATTTGGGTGTGATTAAGCGAATTAACAAAAAGGAAGAAAAGCACTGTCAAAGAGCCAACAGTAATCATAAAGGTTTAAATGGACCCTTTTTGCATACTGTGATGATGCATTTCCACAGTTATTAATACACAAGGAATATAAAGTCTAGCAAAGTTTTTTATATTTTAAAATGTTCATTAAAGAATACTTTGGGAAAGATTTACTAAACAGGGCAAATTAACATGCAGCCGCAAACTAATACAATTTCGAAAATTTCTGTAAATGATCTACTGAGAATGGGCAAATTCAATGTCATGTCAGATGCTAAATCAGTTAATACATAGGTATCTAATGCTGGAAATACCACTAAACTGACTACTGCAAAGTGCAAAACCAAAATATATAACCTCTGGCAATAAAAAAAAACAGTTTTGCTGTCTGACAGGGAAACTCCTACAAATGCATATGCATTAAGGTCAGCCGCAATAAATAACTCTGTTCACGCCTTTTCAGCGCTAATTTCTCACTGCGTGTCTTTAGTAAATCCTAATAGCTGTTTTTAATGCCAAAAGAGGGCTTGCATGCACACAAGCTATTAGTAAATATTCCCTTTTGTGTTTTAGTACCTTGGCATTTATTTTCAGATTTTATCTATTGATATTGGATCAATTGGTAATCCAAAAATTATTTTTGTTGTAGTTTCTGTTCACCACTATAGAAGTTTACCAAACTATGAACACTTCTTCTGAGAACCCCAGAAATGTGAAAAATGTCTTTTAGTTCAAATCCTTTTTTGGGGGTTTTCAAGAAAAGCGTGATAGGTGTTTGTGGGAAATGCTTTGCTAAGATAAGAAATGCCCTCTTCCTTAAATCTTGCCAAATTCCATCTAATCATTGTGCAGCTATGTGTTCTGTAGTATGAAAGAGCTCCCCCATGAGACCCTAATCTTGCCTTCGATTGGGTAGTCTAGAATGAGTTCTAAGGAGTGCATGAAGACCAAATTAGGCAAGATTAAGTACTCTGGTAATCTCCTCTTGTATTGCGGTGAAAGAGTAGTGGGCAAAGTCCAGAAGTCAGTGGGTCGTGCAAGACTGACCAAGGCTTTGGTGTGCCGGATTACATTTCAACCAAGATCAAAAACAAAGTGAGGAATATTTGTAGAAGAATGCGTTGGAACGGCAGCCAGGTAAGAGTAAAGAGACAGAAAAGAAGGGCCACTAGGACATGACTTATACAGAGATAACACACAGGAAGACATTCTTAAAGGTGACATGTTTCTGTCTGATTCCATCTGTTATCCTGTTAGTTTAAAGAAAGCGACTCTGTTCTCAGTGTACATACATGGAATTTTGAGTTTAGGTGTGTGCGATGTTATGAAACTTTGTACTTCACCTACAAGAAGTTTTTCATCCGGATGTTTTTGTTTTCTTCATTCTTCTTTTAGAGCCTGACAAAACATCCCCACAGTTATTTTGAGGTTGTGGAATTTATTGTAGTTACTACTTGTGCTTCTTTGAATAGACAGTAACAGGCTTTGTTATTAGTTCAGTTACTTGCTCAACAACTTTGTATGTGGAAAGCGACTAAAAATATTAAGCTTTTTAAACAATAATATCTGATAAATTACTTAGGAAGCGTTAAAAATAGAGATAGAGACTCAAAAATTGTTTATATATATATATATAAACAGTCAAACTAATTATAACTAAATTGTTTCAAATAATAAAATAACAATACTACTAATAATATTAATATAATTAATAGTAAACTATAATGCATATTATGGTGTTAATGTTTTACTTTAAGGTCATTTAATTGTGTTTAACGCATAAATAAAACTACTTTCACTACCGTTCTAACGTTTTGGGGTCAGTAAGATGTTTTTAAAAAGTCTCTTATGCTCACCAAGTCTGCATTTATTTGATCAAAAGTACAGTAAAAACTGTAATATTTGTGAAATATTATTACATTTTAAAAATGCTGTTTTATACTCTAATATATTTAAAAATGTAATTTATTCCTGTGATGGCAAAGCTGAATTTTCAGCATCATTACTCCAGTCTTCAGTGTCACATGATCCTTCAGGAATCTTTCTGATATGCTGATTTGCTGCTCAAGAAACATTGAAAACACTGAAGTTGTGTTGACTAATATATTTTGTGTAAACCATGATACATTTTATTCAGGAATTGACAGTTCAAATAAACAGCATTTAATTGAAATATAAATCTTTTGTAATGTTATGAATGTCTTTGCTGTCACTTTTGATCAATGCATCCTTGCTGAAAAAACTTACTGACCCCAAAAATGTCAACTGTAGTGCATAATTTAAATTCTGTTTAAAATAAATAAATATTTGTACATGTTAATATTTGTATACATTTGCCATGTTGGTTATCATAAATCAAACATTAAAATAATCTGTATCTAAATCATAAAGTAATATTAGTCGACTCGTTCTTTAGTTATCATGTTTAACTGAGCCAAACGGAACCTGTTTGCATAGTCAAACCTCTGTTTTGCTCAGACCAAAGTAGTATTACTTTCTTGAGTGTAAGTGGCAATAACTTGTGCCACTAGCATGTTGTTGCTAATTTCCCATGCGGCCAACCATGTGTTACCTCAGGATTAAGCAACAGTAGCTCATGTGTCTCACAGAGCGTATTATTTAGCTAGACATTTACCACCACCGTTCCTCGATTGAATAAAAATATGGAATGAAGAGCTCCATGCTAGATGCACGTCTAACCTTCTGTAATTTCACCTCAGAGAGCTCTGAGCAACTGGCCCTACCCGAAATTCCTTTACATAGCCTTCATGGAGAGGTTTAACACCAGGGAATTGCCCTTCCAGACAGTGTCCCCAGTTTACAGCTTGTGTGTGTAAATTGGAGTCCTGTATCCTTCACTTACACTGCCTATAAAAGTTTTACTTGCTCCATCATGTTCTTTAATCTTTCAGTTAAATAATACAAGACTGATTCGACTGAAATTGAATAATTTGCAAGCTGAAGAGTAAAGGCTTTCATCCACTAATCCTGAGGCTTGTTTTCATTCAGGAATGTGGTTGATGTATTGTGGCTAATATTTTCCATCAGTATACAGGCATTGGAACTCAATTTTGTTGATATGCATGCCCGCTCAAATATGAGCACAGTCAAGCAAAAGTTCACAGGCAATATGTTGCTTTGCTAACACTTAAATCCTTTTTCTTTTCATCACTGCACATCTATCACACATTTTATCAAATGTCAGTTTTGTGTACTAAATCACTAGGTTAAAGACAGTCTGGCTTTGAAGTGAAAGAATGAGGCCAGTCCAGTCAGACGTCACCCCCGCTCTGAACCTCCACCAGCAGGTGCCTGCGTGATTCATTGAACCTCTCTAGGGGCTCTTTCTGGCCCCTGTGTGCCCCATACATGGCTAGATTTAAACCCCACGGTTACATAACCATCTATGACTGTGGCTCTAAGACATAGGTGGCTGAGACTGAAGGCTTTGGCTTGTTTTTTTTTTCTAATGTGTAATGGTGGCAGTAAAAACACTGTACTTTCCACTGGAATGGTAAGTCATGAGACATGATATTGCCAGATGATGCACACATTTTTTTAATACTTTTGTGTTTAATGCTCAATGTGTGGCTTTAGAAAAATGCAAGTTATTGCATTACAGTTCTTATATTTCTGTCAACATATATTTCCACTACTGTACATTTGGAGAATGTTTTTGAAAGAGGTCTCTAAGGTTTCATTTTTTTAAATCAATATTATGGTTTTCTATTCAAATATAATTTCAGCAGCCATTATCACAGTGTATCATGATCCTTCAAACATCATTCTAATATGCTGATTTAGCCCTCAAGACATTTATTATGATCAATGTAGTTTTTTGAGGAAACCATGATACTTTTTCAGGATTCTTTGATGAAAAGAACAGCATTTATTTGAAATAGAATTTTGTTTACATATATACATGTATTTACTGTCACTTATGATCAATTTAATACATCCTTGATGAATAAAATAATTAATTTCTCTTAAAAAAATGTTTTTACTTATCCTAAACTTTTGAACTTAAGTGTACTATTAGTGTACTATTGCTATTAGTACTGTTCTATTATATTATAAAAGCAATACAGGTTTGAAACGGCATGAGAGTGAAAACATGAAGGCAGAATTATATTGTATTATATCATATCATATTAAATGATATTTTACAGGTGCAGACCCATCTTGAGAACCCCACAGACTACCACATTCGACAGTCTCAACGGCAGCAAGTCAAGGAGTACCTGTCCACCACATATGCCACCAAGCAGGCAGTACACGCTGTCACAAGCTTGGTACAGCCCTCTCCACCCACTATGCCCCAGGGTCAGACAGGAACCATCCCACCAACCATGCCCTCGTCTTGCATGCGCACTGAGCAGCTCATGAACTCCGCTGGGAACAGCGCACCCAACAGTCCCATGGCCATGCTCAACATCGGCTCTAGCCATGAGAACGAGGTAGTCTCTTAGTTTTCATACAGTTGTGAGTTGGAAGCATGTTCAGGCATGTTTGAAAAAAAGACTTTTCCCATAACATATCTTCACATTCATCAATTATTCATTTTGATATCTCAACACTTTTAATTTACAATAATATCTGTTAGTTTTATATTTAGCACCATAGTTCCTCTTTCAGTTCACAGAAACCTAAAGTTCAGTTTAGGCAATGTCTTGTTCATCTTTCATATGCTATGCCCTTTATGATTTTCTCCATTTCTCACCCTTGGTTGGTGTTTTTTGCCCAGGTGCACATAAGGTCAGAGTGTTAACTAACTTAACACCATTGTCATTGGAGTTTAAGTGGCCAATTATGGCCGTGGAGGTATAATTACAGATTAAAGAGTGACAGGGAACCCAGGGCAGGATGGCCCTTTGGAACGAAGCAGACTTTGGTCCTTCCTTCCTTCCTCCGCTCCCAATGCCACCAAATCCAATAGGATACTAAGTGAATGTTTGCTTGTGGCACACTAACAACCTTTATGAGCTAAGCTACAGAGGGATTATGTCTGTACGGCTCTTTAGAGGAATACATCTTTCATCTATAATTTTCAGTGATATTATAAGAAGATATTTACTCAGCACAGTTATTTATAGCAAAAATCTTCAGTAATTAAGAGAAGGTGTACATCATTTGTAGAATGCAAATGCACAAGGTGTCTAAATTCTCCTTATGTGTTTTTGAAAAGATGGATGAGGTTATTGATGACATCATCAGCCTGCAGTCCAGTTATGATGACATCCAGGCTTATATTGACCCCGTGGTTCAGATGCCAAACACAGTAAGTAAAGACTTCACTCAGTTCAGGCCTTTTAGTCGTTGATATTGCCGCCTGTGACTAATACAGATCCCAGAAGGTAAGTGGAAAATTAAGTGAATAATTCCTGTTTGTGATGCACAGTCTGTGTCGTCTTGTCTCTGAATAGGTCTATTTTTGAAACCCCCGCAACCTTGTACTTTGACAATGGAGGAATTATGCTGGATCCATTTGTTGTGCTGCTTTTTATCAGGGTTATAGGGATGAAAAGCATCTTTGTCTGATTTCCAAAAGTCACGTCTAATTATAGCAAAGCACCATCTCAGTAAAATGAAGCAACTGTTTTTCTCTCATGCAACCTCAAAATGCCTTATTTTCTGTTTAGACTCACCGAGAACTTTGCCTGCTGAATTTTTTGTCCTTGATTTATTGGATACCTGATATTAGGACCTTGCCAGCTTACTTCGACATGTCTCGGGGGGAAATGTTTTAAGTATTTAAAATGTTTAATTGACTTTAAATCGTGGCCTGATTTACTCAAGGAAAGACATTGCGTTAGAAATCAGGAAAGTGGGAGCACTGTGCTTTGTATTTAAAGTAACTACCCAACATTAACAATTAAGCCGCTCTCAGTTAGAGTTCAACTTGTCTACAAGGCATTTCGTGACGGTGGGGGAGCAGGGGGGAGGTTTGGGAGAGAGAGGGCTGGGGAGGGGAGGCTGAAAGTCCAGATAGGGGAAAGTTCAGTGTTTAGTGGTTAGGAGAAAGTAGAAGAGAGAAGGTCCCTGGGCAGCTCAAGTTAGTCTCTTCGGAGAGGTCTAGGGTGAACGACAAGTGTGTGCAGCAATAAGAGATTCAGAGGCCAATATGAAAGACACAAATAAAACTTATGCTATTGTGGAGGTTATCGATGGAGAGAAGATTCAGCTGGTAAGGCCGACTTTTTCCCATCACTCTCCTTTCTGCAGGCCGAAGAGGGGGGTGGGGTTGTTTAGTCTTGCTGCTATTTGTTTCTGTGCGTCTGATTCCTAGAAACTAGAGGGACTAGAAAGAAAAAAGCAAATGCCATGGGCATAACCTTGTCACACACATTTAGCTGTACACTTATAGCAGGTTGTGCTCATATATCTGTAAATGGCTCATTGTTTATGGCTGTTGTTTAGGTGGACCTGCAGGGGAGCTGTTAAAGTACTGTTAAAGAGATAGTTCACCCTTTAATTAAATTGTCTGTCATCATTTCCTCATGGTGTTCCAAACATAGACACACAGTGGAAGCCAGTGGGGTTCATTGTTGTTTTGGACCCCACTGATTTTTATTATACAGACAAAAACTTAAAACTATGTGTTCCACAGAAGAAGATAAGCAATACCGGTTTGGCAATAACGACATGAGAGTGAATACATGATGACAGAATTATATTATATTCTATTCTTTTTAACAGTATTTTATTTTTACAGTATTGAGTGAATCTCCTATTGATCAGTGTTCTTGGGGATCTATTTTCCATTGTAATGATTGAACTTTGGTTCCAGGTCTCCTGCATACAGGAATCATCACGCATAAGCATTCTGTTTACCAGCAACATATTTACCTGAATGAGTCACATACCTTGCCATTTTCCCAACCATTCTTCCCATATGCAAAGGTTTTCCTTGATAAATGATGTTATTATGCTTATCCACAGAACAATTAAATCTCTAATCCTGGTGGATTTGTAATATGGCTATTGAAAAAGCAAACGGTGCAAATAGTCTCAGATTTGATGAGGTCCATCGACCACTTTGCTCAATATTTAGTGTGCATACTATATTTTTCTGTGGGGCATTAGGGGTTTTAAAGGGTCGGAAAATACTTGGGGGTGAAGAGGTGGGGTTTCAACTCCTAATGAGGCTGCAAAGGCCGCCTCTGACCCTGTTGACCATGTCCCTCTTTGATCACGGTTTCTTTGATCAGTGATTTAAAAACCTCTAAGGATGGAATTCCCTAAACCGATAGAGCATCAAACACTTTGCATTCTGCATACACATACTTATGAATGCTGCTTCCTGAACAAACAATGGTGATGATTCAAAGTTCACACCCTCTTTTATACAGTTTCCTCTTGGTTTCTCGTATCGCATCCGAAATGCTAAATGAGCCGTTTCTGTTTTCTCAGTATATCACTGAGGTGTGCTTCGCCGAGAAATTGATCATAAGAAAATCGTAAGGATTTATGTAAGGGTGGTTGCACGTTTATCCAGAAGTAATGGCTTCGCATAACGGGCACCATTCTCTTTGCAGATTTTTTACTGTTGATTTGTGTTTGTTTGCCTTCGTGCTTCACAGTAGCTTCTGCGATAAGGTATCTGAGCTGATTTATCTGTCACGGCTCATTAGGAGCTCATAGCCGGCTCGCTTACAATTATACTCTGACACTAAGATGGAATAAAAGATACAACTGGTATAAAACCATAAAGACCCAGATAAGAAAGAACATAGTCAATCATTTCTCTCACCTAGAAGCAATTGCCGAGTGTGATTTTTTTTGTTTAGTTTTATCTCCATTATCTCAAGTGTTTATGGCTTTGCTCTAGAGATAAGCTGAGTGTTTATTGGGTTTCTAGTGATTGTGATGATTTACCAGGGTTACGCTGAATATAGCTTCTTAAAAATGCCATTTGCAAGACAAACTAGTGGTATCTTCTCCAGTAAGTAAAGCATAGATTGCAGTAAGAACATGCAGTAGTCTTCAAATAAAGGGGAATATGTTTGTCAACTGTACCCATGGTTTAGTTTAACTGATACTCAATGGTTTGAAAGATTTTTGTCTTTGTAGCTTTAAATACAGCTTTTGTTGTCTTACTCACCAAGACTCACATATAACTCTTTTTGCACTGTAGCTCCCGCTATCCAGCAGCCATTTGGATGTGTATTCGGGGCCAGGTATGTCCGGATCAGCTATCGCCATGACCAGCAACTCCTGTCCTGCAAATCTGGCCATAAAGAGAGAGCTGTCAGGTACATTCTCTAGAAATGTACAAAACAAAGCACAGCTGCACACACAGACATTACTGTTAGAAACAACATACAATTCCAGCTATGACATCAAAAGTTCCAGACAAAAATCTAAAGTTCAGACGCATTATTAGCACTAGTTCCCAGATTTTAGACTATTTTACAATAGTGGTCAAAAATAAGCCATGTGAAATAAAACAAATGAAAGAATTGGAATTATGTACCAAAATGTATCAAATTAAATTAAATTAAATAAAAAAAATTGTCAACTAACTTTTCAACCAATTCCCTGTGTCGCCTATAAATATAAATAAATATTGAAAACATTTGTTTTGCTAAGAAATCCAAATGTAGGATTGATTTAATTAATCTACAGAATTTATATGACATGAAAAAGATACATTTTGTCAAGAGTGTCTAAACATTTAACTGGTAGTATATAGTAGGTTATACCCTTAAAAAGAGTGTATGTAAGTGATCTGAATGACATGAATTATGGGAAGCAACATGACATCATTTTGACATCAAATTGATGTTAGATCATACTCCAAAAAATTTGCTGTTTTTTATGTTATATCATGAGTTTTGTGTCTTGAGTAATGTGTTGCCATACTAACCTAAAAAAAACAGAAAATTGAGCAGAGCCTAAAAGACACTGCTTAACATCTGTAAGACACGAGAGAAACTTTATCACATAACCCTGCTGGATAAAATGTAAGCACATTTCACCAATGCAATGACCACTATTGCTAAGTCTCATAAATCCAGTTCTGACAGCATTTGTGTGTATAGCAAAACATGTTAGTTGACAGCATTGCCTTTTGTTTTTGGCAAGATGCTGAAGTTCGGGCAATGGCTAAAGAGAGGCAGAAGAAAGACAACCACAACCTGAGTGAGTATGCGCTTTTCCCCCCTCATTTCTTTCAGTTTACAACCCCTCACAGTTTAAAGTACACCATCTCCGCTAGTGCCCTCCCATTGACACCCCCTGTCACCACCACCTCTGGGCAAATTTGGCTGACAGCGCACTATACTTTGGTCTATCGTTAACTCGGACAGATCCTGCTGCCGTGGCATTAAAATGTAATTGCCTGTGACATTTCACAAGTATTGGAGTTGTACAATAAGAAGCTTGGCCTGTTCCCAAGTACTTTAGTGTAAGAGGGTATATATTGCTAGTGCATTATAAACAATTTACACACCAGAACCGATCTCATTTCCCATCATTAGATTGAGTCAGAAAACAAATAAAAAACGATGGTCAAGGTCATAGAACCTATGACTATAGAACTGAAAGTCTGTATGAGAAAGAGTGGGGTGGGTTCCTCATCTTCTCCTAATACTACAAATTTTTAGTATTACCATACTAACAAAAATGTTTTTTTTCCTTTTAGTTGAAAGGAGGAGAAGGTTTAACATCAATGATCGAATTAAGGAACTGGGCACCATGATTCCCAAAACCAATGACCTGTGAGTTTTTGTTTATTTGAGCATTTAATTTCATACTGACTAGATGTGAATTTTGTAGACTTGGAGATAGTATTTTTTCATTGATAAGCACTTGACCTCCTGGAACCTCTTGTGTTCAGGGATGTGCGCTGGAATAAAGGCACTATTCTGAGGGCCTCTGTGGAGTATATTAAACGCATGCAGAAAGACATCCATAGAACCAGAGAGGTGGAGAACAACTTCAGGAGGATGGAGATGGCAAACAAACAGCTGTGGATTCGTATTCAGGTGAACATTCATTCAGGACTTATGTGACAGGTTTTATTTTTGTAATGACTGGATTTTGTAATTATCTAAAGCATCCACTAAGAATAATAGTCTATGACAATATGGAAAACAATTGGCCTAGCAACAAGATGAATACTGAAAACCATATTAAACCATATCAGTTCCTTGTTCGTCAGTCTTTTTTTAAGAAATTAAGGTTTATTCAGCAAGGATTCAAGGATATTAATCTGATCAAAAATGGCAGTAAAGAAATTACTTTTATGTTATGAACAATGCAAATAATAATTATAATAATTGTTTTAAATAAATATTTGTTTAAAATAATTTTAAAGTTAATTTAATGTAATGTAATAGTGTACAGTATGAAAAATGGATGTTAACTTTCAACATTTAAAAGTGTTATCTAATTTTGTAGTGATTTTACAGATTAAGTTTTAAATAAGTGATGAATGACAACACAAGTGATTTGAATGTAAATACAGGAAATGGTCATGAAGAAGTAAATATAAAATATAGAACAGGGTTATTTTAGTTTAACTAAAACTAAAAGTGTATTTTATTTCAAGTAACAAAATGGTTTTACTAAAATAAAATAACGTAAACTTATTTTATTTCAGCTAGTTTCCAAGGCAACATTTCTCATTTTGTATTTAGTTTAACTTGATGTACTAAAATAACTAAAACTAAAATAAAAATTATATAGACATTCATTTTTTTTTTTTACAAAAAATAAATGGAAAATATACAAATAAAACTAATTCAAACTATTAATAAAAACTTTAATAGTATCTCAATGATACTAAAACAACACTGATATAGAACAATACAATACAAATAAATTAATAACAATCTAACACATAACCAATATGGTATGTATATTTTGTGTTTCCCTACTCATACAAAAATACAATAAAAATGAGAACTGGTATTTTGAGAGATGTTAAACTGACCATCTTATTGTGATGATCTTGTGCTTATTCTTCAGGAGCTTGAAAGGCAGGCCCGAATGCACGGCCTCCCCAGCACCTCTCCATCGGGCCTGAACAACACTGAGGTTCTAAACCCCTTCGTTAAGCAGGAGAACAGCCCTGAAGATAACCACCTCCCGCATCAGCCCCATCTCCCTCCTCACTACCCCCAGCATCAGCAGCAGCCCCTGTCCCACCCTCAACTCCACCAGCACCTCCACCCCCAGCCCCCACTGCAGTACCCAGCAGTGGGCAGCTCCCAGCACTTTGACTATGCCCAGTCGCTGGACTTGTGCAACGGCGGCATCCCGGGATATCAGGATGGCATGGGCGATCTCGGCTCGTTGGGCGGAGGTATCGCGCCGATGGGAAAGAAGAGTGAGCTAGGCTTCTTGCTGATGGAAGAGGCACTGTCGCCGTTGGGAGGAGACCCGCTGCTGTCCGCCATGTCCCCCGATGCTTCTGTTGACAGCAGCCGCCGTAGCAGCTTCAGCATTGAGGACTCGGACATACTGTGACCTGGACAGCCTTGGGTGCCACTGCACCACATTCATATGATGCCACACACACACAGAGATATTGCATTTAGTCTGGCACACTGTTAATGGGGAAAGGTGTGTTTTTGCGTCCTGCCTCCATGAAATTCAAGTTTATCTCATTTTTATTTTTTAGTCTGACATTTTTTGCTCCACAAATGTCATGCATGTTGATCCATTCAACTAAACAAAGAGAACTGATATGCTTGAATTCTGTCACCCAGAATTGTCCTATATTGAAACTCTTTTTGTGACATGTGAAGGCCAAGTATGGAAACCCATACTCGGAAATTGTCCTCTGCATTTAACCCATTCAAGTTAGTGCACAGTACACACATTAGGAGTAGTGAGTAGTGAACACACACACCCGGAGCAGTGGGCAGTCATTTTGCTGTGGCGCCCGGGGAGCGATTGGGGGTTAGGCGCCTTGCTCACCTCAGTCATTTCCTACTGGTATTGAGAATCTAACCGGTAACCTTCGGGTTACAATTCTGACTGTGCAAAAATATGTACTCCGATACATACAGATTGTCTTGAAGGCTATGAAATAGTGCTGTTTTGAGTCTGAACTTTTACACTCCCTGTAATATAGCAGTATATCTTTTGAATAGTCCAAACAAATTTAAATCTGCCTTTTAGATACACTTATTCGCCCTAGAATTGTAATAGTCCAAACCACACACTCACATTCTCTATCTGTAGAATTATATATTTTTCACTTTGATATATGTCAGCCTTTCCCATAAGTGAGACTGTCACACTTAATGTCCTCTAAATCCAGACAGAAATGATTATTGGAGCATTTTTTTTTATACCTCCACATCTGAGCTCTTAAACACAGTGCCTGCTCTATCAGAGCAATATGCAAAGGCAGCTTATCCTCAGACAGTTTATCAAAACGCAGGAAGGACAGGGTTCCCACAGCTATGGAAAGCCTGGAAATATCAAGGAATTGTTTTCTTAATTTAGATTAATACTTTAATACAATCTTAGTTGTATTAATCTTAGTTCTAAACCTTTGAGTGAATCTTTTTTTTTTTTTTTGGTTCTTTTTAATGAGTCAAACAGATTCACAAAGCAGTCTGAAAGATTCATTAGTGAATCAGTCTGAATTTGAATGATTTGTAAAAGTGACACTGAAACTTGAAAGGTCTTGGAAAATTAATTGGTTAAAGTATATGGGAACTCTAGGAGGGCCCTGTAATGTCAATGCAGAGAAATGCAAGAAGAAAAAGGACAGGTCACCCTCAGGTGTGACTCTCCACCAATATGGAGAGACTTGGAAATAAAGGTATCAAAGAAACCTTCTCTATTACCTTTTAGCATTAGTTTTAAATAAAAGCCTTTATATATAATATATATATATATATAGCTGCTTTCAGCAATGTTGAGGCTTCTGTTTGCATAACAGGCCAGACCAGGTGCTAGTGTGACAGTACGTTCAGTGGACAGTGCAGCAGAATGCAACATAAATTAACTAGTTAGTCCTGTTGCCACACACTCCTAGTAAGGTGCCTTAAAGCCAAGGCCGGATTCTTCAAGAAGCACACACTCAAATGCCCTCTTGTATTGGCACGCTGTACAATAAAGCCGACAGCTGTGAGCGCCCATTTGTCCAACTGAAGTTCATACAGCCCAAGGTGCCTTTCAGGGAACCTGGATCAACATGAAATTTGATCCAGCTTTTGAGCTGTACACTGAAGGATGTTTAATATATGTATTATAGGTTTTCTATTCTTTATTTTTTTTTCTTCCCAAAGCACTGGAAAAAAACTATTTTAATTTTATTGATATTATAAAGATTTTATGAAGTGAGTTTTATTTCAAATGTTTTATGCCACTAAGCCATTTAAATGTACTTTATCTCACCATTTTTTATTTTTTTCTATCACTGCCGAGCCATTAAATGTATAAAAAACATTTCTGCCATTCTATTCTACAAGTGGCAAGTGCAGAGCCATATTATATTTTTCTTTTCTCTTTTTTTGTGTGTGTACAGAATCGTTAAAACACATTAGACTTTTAAGAGATTTGAAGAACAATGTGTAATGTTGTTTTTATATTGATTTTATTCCTTTTTTTAAGAAAAAGACCGTTGAGGAAAAGTGATACTGTTGAGTAGATTCATTGTTTTCATTCAATTTTAATTAAAATATTGAGAATGTGAATTTTATGTATTGTACAGTTAAACTAAGGTGGCTGTGTTGAACATGAGCTTTAATAGAACCTATGCGCTGTCCTCAGAAACCGTACGATGCTCCTCAGTGTCTTATTGCCTAACCACCTCTCCCTGTTTTACTGCTTTATTGTTTTAAAGGTACAGTTCATAGGTTCTGAAACAGCACCATTCAAACCTCATGAATTAGTTTTGAAAATACTAGAGACACTTTTTGTGATGGTGTATTTATCCATTATTATTGCAGGTGTATGACTAACTGGATCATACACTGAATTCAGCTGAGTTAAACCCAGCCAACAGCTCTTATTAAGAGTTTGTTACTCTATGCAAATCTTTGACTTGGTTAGTTCAAATAGGCATAGCGTTGCAAAATAAGCAAGGGCATTTTGGATAGCATAGCAGGAAGGGGCTTCTAATTTTGCTTGTGTGACATTTTTGTTTTGTTTTGTTTTGTTTTAGCCATGCACCAAGAATGAGAAGGTTTGCCATTTAAGAATGAAGATAAATCACTTGAAGTAAAGAGAACTTTGGTAAAATATCTTGATGATTAAAAAGAAAAAGAAAAAAAACACTTTGGCATTTCATTTTACAGCATGCTGAAAGACAATACAAACAGAATGTGTCTCAAGTTTTTACCAAAACCCTCAGAAGGCATTGAGAATGTTTCAGTACTGTGGATGTGTCATGTTTATGGGATTTGCTCTTTCATAAATCTCTGGAAGTATGACACCTCACATTAAATGTATTTAAGTTGATGGTATATATTGACTGGCTTGTGTGTTTTGTGCAATTAATAATGGGTTGCGTATGAATTGAAATCTCATCTTCTCTTGAGTAGGTACTTATTTTGAATAAGTTATTACTTAAATTACTATGAATGTGTGTAGTATGAATGTAATCCAGGACGTACTACATCCGCCATGTTGTCATTATCATGTGATCTACCGGCCTTTTTTTTTAATTTTTTTTTACAGAACATACAACAGTACAGAAATGTACAGAAAAATGCCAGTGTACAGAACTTCCATTCATTAATCCAAACCGCTGTAGTAATTAAAAAAGTCAGCTTTCTTTCTTGCTTTCTTTTTTTTTCTTTTCTTTTTTGTGTGTGACAATATTCTCATAACAAGTGCTGTAGTCTTTGATCTCCTGGAGAAAGTGGATGGAATGTGGCTTGGACCCTGACAATTTACTTTTGTGTATATGGAACTTCCCCAAAATAATAAAAAGTTGTACAAAAAATATATATATATATATATATATTATTTTCATTGGAATAATATGCCCACATATATCAAAATTATTGAACTTGAATATAAAATCCTTAATAATTTTCCTTCTAATAACATTATCAATGTATGTGTTGTCGCATCACTGCCATTCACGAATCCTCTCCCATGGCCTCATGGGATAGTAAAGTGTCCATCATAAGCACACTTCAGAATTTCACCGGAAGTAGTAGGTCATCCGGGTACTTTTTGCCTAATATTTTATAAGTAGTGTGAATTCGTACACACTTCTTTTGTTTTTCGCTTACTATAGGCCTATATGAAGTATGAGATTTCGAATGTAGCCATGGGTTTTAACATAGACATAATAAATACATAGACGCCCTATTGGCCGCTTTGGAGCGTTGCTGCGATACGTCAACGTGTGCGCCATTTTGCGGAGGGCAAGACTGCGCTGTTAACAAATGCAAGTAAATGGGTGAGCTGCGGTTTTCCTGGATAAAAACAATAATAACGTTTACATTTATCAGCCGATTTCAGTGGTTTGCGCGTGGTGTACGTTACTATTACTAAATTATATAATTACCAAATACAACCAGAAAAAAATGTTCAGTCTTGTTTGTGAAAGGTAATTCCCCGAGACCTGTTTTCAATTGTGTGGCGACTTGTACAGCCCCAAGCAGCGCACGAAACAGGCATTTTTCTCAATTCCCATAATGAGAGGTATGGGCAAGTTGCCCTCCTTGATATGGCGTCGCCGTTGACGTACGCTCCAGCAGCCAATAGGGTGTCTATGTATTTAATATGTCTATGGGTTTTAATGGTCTTCAGGATATGACCGTTTCTCGAAAGTGCCATGAGGGGGCGCTCTACACCCGCATACTGAATTAAAACAGAGCAATCTTTAACTATGCGAGGAATGGACTACTTTTAGTCAGTTAAATGCTGATTGAATTTGGAGCAATATATATTGTATACTGCATACTAAATATAATTAATTATGATACAAATTTCAATCAGTATGCATTGTCACATGATCTCATTATACTAAATTTATATAGTGATTTAATCATTTGAAACGGTAATTTTATTTATTTTAAATATAGGCTACAGATTATTTCAAATTTCAATTTCTGGCTGTTTAATCAAATTAGTTAAAGAATTTCATTTTAGTATACTATTATAGGATTTATTAGCCTATTTATTAGCTACTATTTTGAGTTAGATTTAGTTTTTATATTTTCCATTTTAATATATTTTTTTTAAAATGCAGTGACTTTGTGTGCTTTTTATCAGTTTTATTTAGTTTTCTTAATATTAAAATAGGAATAAAGCTGTAATTAAAAAAAATTATTGGAGCTATAGGCTATTAGGCTAAGGAAATTATTTTTAATCGTTTTAGTTAACAGTAACAATACTACTTGGTAATTCAGGTATTCCATTCATTCATACAGAAAATAGACTGTGCTGAATATGCATTCTGCAGAAACTGTAAAGTAAAAGGATAGTATAAATGTAGCCTACGTATTCTGAATGTTTTCAGTTTTCAGTAGTAGCCTACACACTTAAAAAAAAATATCCATATGGTAATTAAATAAAAATATATCTACCGATAGGAAACATACAACAATGAAGGAAGAAATAAAAATAACCTGGGAAACATTTTTGAGGTTTTATACAAAAGTAGGCCTATAGTCTAATCACCGAGAAAAAAAACATCAGATTTTTTTCATCAGAGATGAACTGACCTCTTTGTTTTGTGTCTTACACCAATAATATTAGCCTACCTTTTATTATATCGGATTTCTTCAATGACATGAACAGCATGCGGCTTGATGTGTTTATAGCACCATAGCCTACTTATTTGGTTTGGCACAAATTACTAATTTTTCAAGGTATAAATAGATTAAAAGTGAACATGGACTCATTACTTATCTCAAGCATCAATTTTGACTAATCTGCTATAACCACTTAATTTCCCCATACACTCGTGAATCAAGAGATTATCTTCCGTGGGAAGTATGACTAAAGCAGTCTAAAAATATATATATATATATATATAAAAAATGGGGAAAAAACACGCTGTATCCTCTAGGGGGCACCAGAGAACTGTGAAACTCCCTCAGTGCAACCTCATTTATTTCCTGTAACAATTACAGAAACAGCACTGCAATGCAATTAACCTATTTTTAAATACAATTTTATTAGGGCGGTTTATCCCAGATAAAGAGAGGCTTAAAATAGGACGAGGTGAGGAATAATTAGCTTGCAGTCATCTTGCCACCTCACGCACATGAAATGTTCTGTCCGGGAACTGTGCTGCTTCATTAAAACGAGTGAACTGTAAACAGAGACTGAGAACAACTGTAGAATTAATCTGCTCTTTATGATTGGCGTCAATTAAACTGACATTTTGATATATAATCTAAAGAAAACAAACACGAATTCCACACGTATTAAAGATAAACATGACTCACTTTTTATAGGAAAATATTCACATCCAATTATCACGAGTTTTTTAGGCCTTGATCTAGACCTGGGCTAACCCTTAACTGAATACAAATACACACAGTTCACACTCCAAAATACTTATCTAATGCATTTATAACTTATTATTATTCATTTATGTTCTTTATTATAGGTTGCATTTATTAAATACTACCAAAATTGTTTGTAAAAAAAAAAGGAAAAAAGAAGCATTCATTCAAAATATATTTTAATTGCACTACAGGTGGAGGAAATTTTCTAAATATTAAAGACCAGCTGTTTAAAACATGAAATAGCCAGAAAAATCTTTTTTTTATTGAACATATATATATTTATAATTAAGTAAACAAGTTGCTTCAGTACAGTAAAAAATTCATTTTAAAATATTGACAGTATAAAAGTTATTCTTATCATTTTTGCAATTAAACTAAAAGACCTTTTACTTGCAAAAAACGTGACCTATCAATCATTGGGCAGAAGGCATACAGATTCTGTGCAACAGGTTTTAATTATTTAGAGAGCCTAAGAAATGTATGTATCAAATACGATAATGTTGGCTTTATAGGGTAAAGCAATGCGAATTTGATGATGAGAATAAAAACTTGTGGCATACCCCAGCAAGCTTGCGATTTGACCAGATTCCCATGGAGTGTGGTCTACAATGCAAAAATACAAAAAGAAAAAGTCAAAGAGAAGCACTTTCGAAATAAGAATGGACCTGGAAAAAGGCCCATTGAATGTGGAGCTTGCATGTAGTTTTCTACTCACTAAAAGGGGTCTGGATATCCAACAGTGAAAGTGTGGTCTATTTTTCATCTGTCAAAGTAAAAGGTGCTGGAGATTGTATCTTTAAGACCGTATTTGCTCCTGCCATGCACATGGACGCATGTACACACTCACGCACTCATTCGCCAAGCCACCATCTGCATCAAATTGGGCACTGGCATAAAGAATGTGCCGTGCAAGTGTAGACTGTTGGTGGTCTTCCTTCTCTCAAGTCCTGCCCCATGATTATTCACCTTCCTTCAGACTCTGAGAGCTGAAGATGCATATCTGAGTTAAACAGCCCTTCTTGTGCTTAAATCAAGACAAATCGGCTTATTCAGATCCAGACGTCCATGTGTCTTTAAGCTTCCTCAGGCCCCAGCCCTGGCGAAGTGCCATTCACTGCCTGTTCTTTATGATGCTAATGGACTTCCATATCTAATAAATCCCTGTAGATTTGAAGTGTGGAGATGTTATGGCCCGCTTGTTGGAATCCTCCCTCCCACCCCCTCAATACACATACACCTTTATTCCTTAATTCATCCTCCGGCTTATTTTCCTCCCCCTGCTCGTCGTCGTCAAAACACATGCAAAAATGCCTGACCAGCACATACTTCCTCGTGGTTTCCTGACGAAAAACTCTTCCTCAAAATGTAAGTTTGAGGAAGAGAAAAATCGAATGTGGAAACATAAATTAAGGTACAGGAGGGCTTGTGTTATGCCACAAGGTTTTAGCACTGCTGAAGCATGTCTGCCCTGGAGGTGGCCTGGGCGGGCTCTACATTTCCTGCCCGCTCTGGTGCTTTGCAGAAAAGCCTCTTTGGTGCTCTGGAAGAGCTTTCGGATGGCATGCAGAGGGGGGTGGAGGAGAATAACAGCATATAAACTAGAAAAAAGGGAAAATTATTGCCTCAACAAACGAGAAACCTAACAAGGGAGTCCACTCATGGAAGGGAATTGTACCATTGTGTCAGATTTGTTTCCTTACACATATCCGTTTTAAATCAATGTTTTCAGCCTTTTTTTAAAGGGGTTGTTAAAAAGGCCCATGGTAACTATATTTGTATTTGAGGCTGTGAGACTTGCTCTGGCAATCAGCCAATGTTAGAGTTCGATGTCAAAGCAGCAACGTGAAGACACTAGGCTCCGCCCATCTTCAGCAGGTGGCATTGATTAGCATTTGTAGTAAATAGCTCTGCATGGGGTGAGTGTAGCAAACAGACTGTGTGCTTTCTTGCCATTGATGTGTGCGTATATTATACAAACCACACCCATACTCATGGCATCATGATTGTACTCATCCGCACTTATGTGCTAAAACTTTATTGAAGCTTTATGGAATTGTTGTGGAGAAAACAAAGCTATAAAGAGAACGTTCTGCTGCTTCTTCATGTCTCTAACCGGACATCTGTGGGGAACTAGTCCCCTACTGGCAAACCCAAACTGATTGAGAATCAAAGGTTTTCTTTATGGTCCTTTGAGCCGGAGCCAGAGTTTTCTACAGTTATGGAGGAGCAGCTATTAGCTGAAGTCCCTGTTGTGCGGCCCAGGAGACAATCGTCTTTTCCAGCACATTTGCAGGATCATGATTTGACTGGTTATAACCTAGATAGATCTTTATCACCACCCAACTATTCTCACAAATCTTCTTGTGCTGCATCTGTCGACAAGGATGTCAGGATGGACACCCCACAAGCACCAGCACATCAAAGTGATTATCGCAGTCCAGAACGGTGGTATGTAACAGATCAGTGGAACCAGCAAATGGAAGCTCTGCGGGATGAGAATGCTGATTTCAGGAAACTCCACCGAGACCTGATTGTCACGGTTCAGCAGCTTAATGAGGAAAGAGATGAGCTTAAGCAGGCCAACACTAAGTTCACGTCACAGATGTCTCAATTGGAAGAAGAGGTGAAAGAATTGCTAAGTTGGCGAAATCAGCAGTCACAATTTCCTCAGATATTATCCCCACATCTTGTATCTGGTCCCTCAAAGACCCAAGACCGCTCTAGACCAGTACCAGCCCCACGAATACCAGCCCCTCTAAGGTCCAGATTTATTGAACCAGTATCAAATGTGAAAAATGCCCAGTCATCTCATGAAGCATTACAAGATTGTAGAACAGCAGAAAGTTCGGAAAGCTCAGAGGAAGCTCAAGCAGTCAAGAAAGTTATTCCTCTTCTGTTGATGATGGCATGAGAAACCTATGCCTGCGCTCACCCAGGCACCAAAAGGTTAACCAGTCCTCCGATTGACAGACAGATTAGTAGGAGTCAAGATGGAAGATGTAAGGTCAACATGGTTCCAAGAAGTCGTGTCCGAACACCATCTCCACAAATTCCCATCAGGCCACAAGACAAGTTATCATCTAGGAGTAGCAAACAACAACACTTTCCAGGTTTTTCAGTTAACCAAGAAAGAGTATATCGTGGACATACTCCAACGATTCCTGACCTGATTCACCCAAACCCCAGAGAGTTTGCACGGCTTAAAATTGCTTTGGAAAACATTCTACCAGTTGATTCCACAGAGCACTTCAAATTCCATATTCTTCTAGAACATCTCAAGCTTGAAGAAGCTCAGCTAATTGCTGAATATTACAGCAGTTCACATCACCCTTATACCAAAACCATGGGTGCCCTCAATAGGCAGTATGGCCAGCCACATCAGTTGGCTTTGCAGCGCATAGTGGAATTGATGGAGGGACCAAGCATCAACACTGGAGATATCAGAACCTTCCGAATGTATACTATCAGGGTGAGATCCTTGGTGGGAATGTTGCGACAACTAGGTAAGCCTGGTAAAATAGAATTAAAATGTGGATCTCATGTGACCAGACTTCTGGGTAAATTGCTGCATGATCTGCGAAGCAGTTTCAGAAGATTCATCTATCCATTGGATGTAAATATTCCTACCCTCCTTGACTTCTCAGACTGGTTGGAATATGAAATCCAAGTGCAAGAAGATTCCACAAGATATGCAAGCCACTTCGGTAGAGGGTACTCGACCAGGTCATCCTGGGACGATCCACCAAGGAAGACCAAATCATTTCCCAAAGGGACAGAAGTACTACTTGGCACTGAGAAATATCCTTTAGCATCTCCCTCACCTGTCACAGTTAAGACCACCATGGCAAAACCTTACAGCCCTTACTGTGATAATAACAAACACTCTCTGAACAACTGTGGCAATTTCTCTCAACTCTCCAAATTTCAGAGGCAAGATTGGGTTAAGGGCCACAACAGATGTTGGCGCTGTGGACGGGGCCATAGATCAACAGAGTGTAACCTTAAAATGCGCTGCAAGGAATGTAATGGGCGTCACTTACTTGTTCTTCATGAAGTTAATGCTCGGAGCAGGGAGAGAACAGTAGAAGAGGACCCATCTGTTAGCCCTATCCGGGGGGAGGCCGCCAGCGATGTATTATTCATTGACAAGCCCCCAGGAAGTCGGAAGGTACTGTTGAAAATATGTAAAGTCATTCTGAGAAATGGAGATCGATCCATGAAAGCTTATGCCATTCTTGATGATGGCTCTGAATGGAGCATTTTACTACACACTGCGGCTAGCCAGCTGAAATTGAAAGGTGAACCGGAGGACCTGCCCCTGCGCACAGTCAGACAAGAGTTAAAGGTCCTTCATGGGGCGGCTGTATCCTTCAACCTTTCACCAGCCTGTCAGCCAGGCAAGGTATATCCAATCAGCTGAGCTTTCAATGCGCCAGAGCTGGGGCTTGGTGTCCACTGTCATTCCGTTAAGGCTTTACGGAAAAGGTACCGTCACGTTAATGGACTTCCCCTCCAAGAGATTAAAACTGGTCATCCAGTTTTGCTCATTGGATCAAACTACCCTCGTTTAATAACTGCAGTCGAACCAGTTCGCTTGGGCCCACTAGGAGGTCCTGCAGCGATTAGAACTCTCCTTGGGTGGACTCTCCAAGGACCAGTTCAGGCTCTGCAACACAGTCTCACATAGCAACAATGTCTGTTCACAAGTTTGTCACCTTCTGTTACTCTGCACGAACAAGTTGAACGACTCTGGCAAATGGATGTCCTTCCTTGGAGGGATGAGAAGACAAGTACTAGATCAGTACTTGACCAGCAGTCACTAAAACTACTGGAACAAAAAACTGTCAGAGTTCAAGTCAATGGGATTCTGCGATATGCTACCCCACTGCTCAGAGTTCAAAATAAGCCCTCTCTTCATGCACCCAAAGCAGCGGTAATGTCTAATCTAAGAAGCCTAGAGCGTCGCCTCAGTAAGTCTCCTGATCAACCAGCTATCTACCAGGCTGAGATTAAACGACTGGAGCAAGCAGGTTACATTGCTGAACTGCAGTCAGGAGCTGAAGACACTCCAGTAAGTTGGTATATCCCACACCATATGGTTGAGCATAAAGGGAAACATAGAGTAGTTTTCAACTGTTCATTACGGTTTCAAGGAAACAATCTCAATGAGCTGTTACTTCCAGGACCTACACTAACTTTCTCCTTTACTGGCTGTGCTACTAAGATTTAGAGAACATTCTATCGCTATCAGTAGCGACATTAAAGGAATGTTCTACCAGATAAGACTCCTTCCTGAAGATCGACCCCTTCTTTGTTTTTTATGGAGAGACCAAGAAAGCAAAGTTCAACCCAGAGTTTTTCGAATGGCAAGTTCTCCCCTTTGGGACCACTAGTAGCCCATGTTGTGCCGTCTTTGCCTTGCAGAAGCATATCTTGGAAAATAGTCAGCCTGGAGAAAAGATACATGATGCTGTACTGAAGGCATTTTATGTAGACTATTACCTGCAAACTCTGCCCTCTGTAGATGAAGCAAAGCTCATGGTAGCCCAGTTGCAGTGTACCTTGGGAGACGGAGGATTCAAACTTAGGCAATGTGCTAGTAATGCGCCTTCCACCATCAGTCACTTACCAGCAGCATCCAGATCGGACAGTGCTGAGCAATTGATTGTCAAGGGTAATGCCTCAAACCATGAATCAGTGCTTGGATTGCAGTGGAACTGTCAAACTGATACTTTGTCGTATAAGCTCCGTGCTGTAAAGTGTCAAGAAGTTACCATGCGCAATATATATAAGGTGCTTGCCAGTCAATATGATCCTCTTGGCTACATCATCCCGTACACCACACGTGCCAAGGTGATTGTGCAGCGACTATGGGACAAAAAGAGAGATTGGGATGATCCCAGGTAACCAGAAAATTTGATGAATGCTTGGAACAGATGGGCAGTGGAGCTTAGTGACCTACAAAATCTAGTCTTACCCAGATGCCATTGTACTGCACCGAAGGATGATCTTTTCAGCCAGCGAGATATCCATATCTTCTGTGATGCGTCTGAGTCAGCTTATGGATCGGTCGCCTATCTTCGAACAGAAGACTGGCAGGGAGAAGTGGAGATAACATTCATATTAGCCAGATCAAGAGTGGCTCCTAAGAAATGGCTGTCAATACCTCGTCTAGAACTATGTGCAGCCCAGACAGGTGCGCAGTTGGCCAAGACCCTTCAGAAGGAATTAACTTTGCCTATTCGACAAGTTTCCATTTGGAATGATGCCACCACTGTTTTGACCTAGATTAGATCCGAATCCTGTCGATTTAAGGTTTTCGTTGGTACAAGGGTGACAGAGATTCAGGACCTTACCAGCCACTGTGAATGGTGCTATGTGGCTTCAGATAGCAACCCGGCAGATGATATCACTCGAGGGAAAAGGCTGGCAGATTTAGGGTCACAAAGTCGTTGGAATACAGGGCCTTCATTCCTTCACCTTTCACCTTTCACCTGTGGCAGGTTACACCCCCATCCTTTCTTATTGACAGCGATGAACTAAGAAACCCTACATTCTGTGGTCTGACTAATACTGCACATCGCTTGTCCATGCCTGATTTAAGTAAATTTCTGACCTTTCAAGAACTATTGACAGCCATCGCAGAATCTCTCAGACCAGCTGGGGCCAATCTATCAGCTGAAGACTTTCAACAGGCTGAGATGGCTATCCTTCAACAAACCCAATGGGAAAGCTTTCCCTCTGATATGGTACAACTTACAGCGGGAAAACAACTGAATAGCAACAGTCGGCTCCTTAGCCTTGCTCCCGAACTTGACTCGGTAAGTCACCTCCTTAGGGTAGGAGGTCGTCTTCCCTGCTGTGAAGAAATTGAGCCTGAGTTGATGCATCCTATTGTGCTGGATTCCCATCATCCTGTCACTAATCTTCTCATTAAGGACTATGATACAAAGCTGTTTCACCCAGGACCTGAGAGAGTGCTGGCAGAAATGCGTAGGAAATACTGGATCCTTCGGGGTAGGGAAGCAATCCGATGTTGTCAGCGCAAGGATTGTTTAGTGTCAGAAGCTTCGTAAAACCCCACAGATACCCAGAATGGCAGATCTGCCTCCAGCCAGACTACGTCTCTTCAAACCCGCATTTTATTCTACTGGTATTGACTGTTTCGGGCCATACATAGTCAAAATTGGACGCAGGAATGAGAATCGCTGGGGTATCTTGTTCAAGTGCATGACTTCTCGTGCGGTGTACATCGACCTCCTTCCAAGACTTGATACAAACTCCTTCCTAATGGCTCTCAGGTGTTTTATAGCCCGACGTGGGAAGCCTTTGGAAGTTTTATGTGATCAAGGCACGAATTTTAAAGGAGGGGAAAGGGAGCTACGGCAGGCATTTGGTGAACTAGTTCCAGAGCTTCTGGAACAGCTTGCCAGTCAGCAGATTATTTTCCGTTTCAACCCACCTCATGCTCCACACTTCGGTGGGTGTTGGGAAAGGGAGATTCGTTCCCTGAAACAAGCTCTACATGTCACTCTGGGAACTCAACCTATACCCGAGGAAACTCTTCTCACTACACTCATTGAGATAGAAGGGATCTTAAATTCTAAACCTCTGGGGTATACCTCCTCGAATGCCTCTGATCCAATTCCTATTACTCCTAATTCACTCCTTATGGGGCAGCCTGACTCGTCCCTTCCTCAAGTGATATACCCTCAAAGTGAAATACTGAGTCGACGTCGTTGGCGTCATAGCCAAGTCTTAGCCGATCACTTTTATCAAGTTCTATTTGCCTAGCCTTCAGACTCGTGTCAAGTGGCAACGAGAGTCACCCGATATCAAGGTTGGAACTACGGTTATGATTGTGGACCCTCAATTTCCCAGTGCCCTGTGGCCCACTGGTCAGATCTCGCAAGTATTCCCTGGGGTGGATAATAAAGTCAGGACTGTTGAAATGAGAATTAAGGACAAGTTTTATGTACGACCTGTGGCAAAGGTTATACAGCTGCCTGAGATTCCAGACTAAAATTTGACTTTGACCTTTTTATAATGGGCAGATTTCCTCATGCTTTAGAAAGCTGGGGGCGGCTGTTAAAAAGGCCCATTGTAACTATATTTGTATTTGAGGCTGTGAGACTTGCTCTGGCAATCAGCCAATGTCAGAGTACGCTGTCAAAGCCGCAACGTGAAGACACTAGGCTCCGCCCATCTTCAGCAGGTGGCATTGATTAGCATTTGTAGTAAATAGCTCTGCATGGGGTGAGTGTAGCAAACAGACTGTGTGCTTTCTTGCCATTGATTTGTGCGTATATTATACAAACCACACCCATACTCATGGCATCATGATTGTACACATCCGCACTTATGTGCTAAAACTTTATTGAAGCTTTATGGAATTGTTGTGGAGAAAATAAAGCTATAAAGAGAACGTCCTGCTGCTTCTTCATGTCTCTAACCGGACATCTGTGGTGAACTAGTCCCCTACTGGCAAACCCAAACTGATTGAGAATCAACAGTTTTCTTTAGGGTTGGTTGATTATGATTTCACTTTTCTAACTTTAGTTAGTGTGTAATGTTGCTGTTTGAGCATAAACAACATCTGCAAAGTTACGAAGCTCAAAGTTCAAAGCAAAGGGAGATGTTTTCTTTTAAAGAAATTGCTTTTTAAGGACTACAACAAAGGCTGGTAGGGACTACACAAGCTTCCTCACGGGTTAGTGACATCACAAACCCTAAAATTTACATGAGGTAATCTATGCTGCTAACAGCACAGACAGTAAAAGAAATGGACACAGCGACCCCATAGATTTCAACGGAGAAAAGTGAAGCCCTCACTTCCTGATGGCTGAGCGTACTGCGCAGGCTCAAACTGAGCTTGACAACAAATGTGACTTGAGCAACCTGTCTGACAGTTGTAAGTCTTCTGGTAGCTGTGCCGAGAGAAATTGGAATAATTACCTGCCGAATCTCGCAGAGACGGAGAGCGTGAGTATGAGCTGTCCATGACCTAGCAGCAGGATCAACTTTATGACTCTCTATGGGCTTCTCCATTTACTTTATCAGACTTTATGCCTCCACATCCCCCCGATTGCCTGCGAGCTTCTCCGGTTGTCTATACGGTCATTTCTCTACTGTGCGACAGAGAGTCAAGTCGTTATGATGCAATCGTTAGCCTATTTTTACAAAAATTGCTTCTACGATGCCATAACGTAAGATACAAGATAATGGAGCCTTTTATACATTGCCGTGTTTCTTTAGAAATAAATAATGGACAAATGGAGTCTTTAAACGCCTCAGATGTAAAGTTATTCGCTGTCAAAGTGACGCCAAAATGAATGGGAGTCAATGGAATGCTAACAGCAGGTGATGGTCTGCTACAATGGCGGCCCCCAAGGGAAGCTTCAGTTTCCGGCTGATGGATTACCCCCTTGGCACGAGTTGTCGCACTGTCCTCTGTGCCGGGAGCACCAGCTCATTGGCATTTAAAGGGAAACACACAAAAACAGTACGTTTTTGCTCACCCTCAAAAAGTAACAATGCTAACATGCTATATAAAATATCTGTGGGGTATTTTGAGCTAAAACTTCACATACACACTGTGGGGACATCAAAGACTTATTTTACATCTTGTGAAATGGGCATTATACCACCCCTTTAAAAATCCTATTCAGGTCTTTAATCAACACAAACTAATACGCCTACTTCGTATTATACTAGATATCATTAGGGAATCTTCGGCATTATCATTCATAGGGATTATCAAACTTACCAAGTGGCACATATATTCTGCTATGAGTGTCATCTACTCAAATATGTGCAGTCAAAGCTTGCAGTCGCAGTATTCAGCGTCTGATATTTCCAACCCACACTGTCATCCAGCCAGAGCAGCCCTGTCAGTCCCCTCATCTGTGTACCTGAAACCGGCACTACTTCCATGTCTCTCGTATCACTCCGCAGACTCCTCTTGTTTCTCACAAATGCAGCTAGCACCGTCATCCGTTTCAGCTATCGAGTTTAGTGAACAATTATATCAGAGGACTTCATTGTTGTTGCAGTGTTTGTTGCTAAGACTAATTTATTTTTGTAGATTGTAATGGAAAATTTTTGGCATTAAAATAATGTTTAGGTACAATTATAAAAGGCCTTTTATCTGAAAAAAAAGTATGAACTATCAATCAGAGGGTAGCCTACTGTATTTAATAGATTGTGTGCATGGTGTGTGTGGTCTACAATGAAAAAAAAGTCAAAGAGCAGAACTTTTGAAAGGAGACTGAACTGGGGTGAAAAGGCCCATGGAGCTTGCATGCTTTTTTCTTCTCACTAAAATAAGGTCTGGATATCCAACAGTGAAAGTGTGGTCTATTTTTCATCTGTCAAAGTAAAAGGTGTTGGATATTGTATCTTAAAAATTGTGGTATTTGGTCCTGCTGTGCACTATAGATCTATCTATCTATCTATCTATCTATCTATCTATCTATCTATCTATCTATCTATCTATCTATCTATCTATCTGTCTATCTGTCTGTCTGTCTGTCTGTCTGTCTGTCTGTCTGTCTGTCTGTCTGTCTGTCTGTCTGTCTGTCTGTCTGTCTGTCTGTCTGTCTGTCTGTCTGTCTGTCTGTCTGTCTGTCTGTCTGTCTGTCTATATACTGCCCCAGGTAACCACAGTTGTTTTGCTCCCTTAAAACCTGGAAAGATGACTTCTTTATCTGACACTTTCAGATGACATCTCCTTACATGCGTCTGTGCTTTTTCCATCATGTTCTGTTCCTCCAAGGGCTTCTCTTGAACAGTGTCTATCAGGGCAGTGTATCATCTGGGTTTAAACCCAGAGAGCAGAGGGCAAATATCTGCTGATTAAAGTAATTTAGCCCCATGTATCTCTCTATCTATCGTCTATCCTTTTTAATAGGCATGTGTCAAGATCAGTAAGGAGGAGGGGGCTGGAGGCTGTAAAACCTGACAGACTGGGATAAATTTATCACATTTTGTTCACAAGACAGTAAAAAAACTTTTATGAACACAAAGTGACATTGTGAAGTTCGTAAAGGTTTATGTATACTGGATGGTTTTAAAACTTCTAATATTGCTTATTGATCCTACACTTATCCATTACCACACTATTCATCAGAGGCTTTTTTATGATCTTGTCTTGAGAAATTGACAGCCCATTTTCTCCGCCAATGCACAAAGCAGTGAACGTGTGGATTCGGTGCAAAATTGAAGGTTATGTATTCTTTATGGTGATATGATCAATTGTAACCTCCGCCTGCTGCAGTGGCCTATTTTAATGAGGGAAATGAGACCAAACTCTGTGTCCTGAGAGAAGAGCCTCAAAAAGAGAATAATAAAGTTGGACAATCGACACATGGAGGATTGTGTCAGAGAAGTAAATGGGGGCTCTTTTTTCCTCCCAGAAAGGTCAATTATGTTTGGTGACAGCTTCCTCTCAGGTAGTTAACCTGTCATCTTCCTCTCTTCCTTCACTGCAGACTCCACTACATATTTAATACTTTTTTTCCTGACTTATTTCAATCCACCATCAGACGGAGGCCCAAATTGGCAGGGGTGAGAAAAGAAGGTGAATAATTCTCTTCTGCATTAACATGGTTGGGAGACTGATTGCCCTTTCGCGTCTAGAGAACGTGAGTCGAGGCCAAAGGAGCAGAGGTGAGAGAAGGTAGGAAAATGACATTGTTCAGCCTTGAGAATGCCATCGCTCTTTAATCCGGCACAGATCGCAATTCTCTCTCACGACGCCGCCTGCGACCTGCCGATGTCTCACAAGGTTCTTTCTTCTTTTTATATAGGCTTAATTAAGTAAGCTGGGCTTGAAAATCAGGAAATAAGAGGTCAATTTACAACTTATAGAATGGAGAGATCAAATCAACTCGCTGGTAATTAACAAGGGAATGAGTGAGAATAAAAGATGGGATTCTGCTGCCGAGGGTCTCTTTTAGTACTAGTGCTGTAAAGGATTAGTTAGAAGGTCATCTATAACCAGGGAATGACCTTGAAGATTAGACCCCCAAGCAGAATCCACTCTGTCCCAGTGTAACCAATCTAGGCTGCCCCAAGGATGGATCTGAGCTTCCTTTGAGGCCCACGGCAGCTCCGGCTGGGGTTCTTCTGCTCTGTGAGCTCCCACGCTGATCAACCTCTGTGTCATTCTAGCGTTTACAGAAGGAGTGCTGAAAGGTTTTAAAGTGGATACATAATGAAAGGACTTTTCCTGCTTAAAATCGTTTCATGCTTCAAGTTTTTGAAAACCAGTGAACACTTCAGTTAAACAGACAAACTCCTGATCTCAACCCAACTGAGTGCCATCATTTGAAACCTGCACAAGCATCATGTACCAATCATGATGTAACTATTCCCAAATCTGACTGGAAGAATGGGCCAAATATCAAACCTGAATCTGAAGGTTTTGAAGGATCCTTGGAAGGCAGCCTTTGTTTTGCGTCCTTCATTCAGCTCATTTTGAAGGATGCATCAAGTGTATCCTTTGCTTCCTTCAATCACCCACAATCCTTTGCACACATTCCAATTCACACAAAAAGGACCGATGGAAACGAGTCGGCACTGAGATTTATGAAAAGTAAGACAAAAATTATTTTTAGTTTTCGAAAATAAAGGCATCTTTAGTTTTGGTGTAAATTAATCTCTTAACACTAAACTGCCAATAATAAAAACCATAGGGGGGGACCACAGACTGTTATCACTCACTGTATTGTATTACCGTAATAGAAAGCTAGTTAATATTAAGACTTCAATACAAAGTATTTTTCCAAAATTAAGTTTTAATAGAATTTTCATGCTGTGACCATGGGGGTGGGAACATGCATGTTGCAGCCATGCGTACTTACTAAACCATCTCATAGCATTTAATGCTGAGGACTCTATAGCCTACAAGCCTCCGAAGGATTGGACTAGGAAGGAAGCAGCCTCACTAGGGTGCAGCCATCTGTTTGAGAAGCACATAAAGTAGCCGGAGCAACTTTTCTCTATGAACATGACGAGACATTCAGGAGCGAGTGAAAACCATCCCGCTATAGTCTAAATATTAACACTTTTAGTACACTTACAATAATGAATCAGAGTGAGACAAAAACAAGTTTTGGAAGAAGAATCGATGATGTATTGACTCATTATTTAAATTGTGTTACATTTAAAAAAAGTTACATAGTGTGCAACATTTAACTAACATGAACTAACAGTGAACAATATATTTTTACAGGATTTATTAATGGTGCAGGAAGGAATTTCTGAGAAACGCTGTTGAAAGTGGAAAGTACTGAGCTCAATGACTCTGGCTGAGCTGTGATATAATCTAAATGCTATTGGCTATTTTTAAAAAGGGGAGGAGCTGTTCGTTATGTTCTGCCCTGTCTTCCTGTTCTAGTGGAAATTACGTCAACACATTGAATAATGCTGCGAGTTTCAATGGACCTTTAACAAATTAAATATTATTGTAAACTGTTACAAAAAATACAGCAGAATCCAAAAGTCTGACACATATATTAAAAATAATCTTATTTTGCAATTGTTTCCCCTAATTCAATACAAATCTTATATACATATTTGATATATTTTTACCATTTAGAATAAATGAAAATTAGTTTATTTGTAGGTATAATATTTAGGCCATGTACTTCAAAATGTCAATAATACAAAAAAACAAAACAAAGCTACAAATAAAAATAGGTTTTAACTAAGCAAATTGGTTATTTATGTTTGATAATTTATTAAAAACATGTAATGTTGCAAGTCCAGTGTGTATGTTTGTTTGTCTGTGCGTCTGTTTGCACACACATGTTTAAATGTTACATGATGGATGTTTGGATACTCTCTGATGACCCTCCAGCTGTGTTTTCCTGCGCCCCTCTCTGGTTGAATGAATCTCCTAAATAAACCAGAGCAGAGCCTGATTAAGACCCATATTCCTCCCTGTGGGCATTGCTAACATCTCCTCACCTGAACACCAAAACAATATGCAGATGAGAGACTAAACACACCATCCGGCAACCAGAAGACATAGCAGAAACCAGCACCCAGAAAACCAACAGGGGGAAGCAGTGGTTCACACTTCAACGTGTCTTTAAGGTCAGTAAATGATGCCTGAGAGCAGACTGCAGCCTGAGAGTAAAATTCATGTTCTGTATGTTGCAACTATACATATTATTAGGTGTGTTGTGGGTATTTGGGGAAAACAAACCTGACAGCTCTGTTGAGGCTGACTTAATTGTCTGTGGGGTACCAGAGTTGAAATAGCCTATAGAAATATGAGATATAAAATTCAACTCAGCACATGCGAATTGAATTCAGAGGAAGATAGAGAAAGAAGAGAGTGCTCATATTTTTTCATATGGTGCTTGACCATAAGGACTGCATGAAGAATGCAAGAAAATACTTTCGCAATATTGCATTTGCCAACTACAACACCAACACACAAAATGTCTTTCACAATAACACTGTTGCAAAAACCTTGTGCAATAATCACTGTTTACACTACTTGATATACCATATCAAAATGGAAAAGAGAAACAGCTGTCCAAACTGAATCAAATTCACGAATGAACAGCAGGACACATTATGGAACATGTTGGCCCATACGCATATACAATTATAAGGCTGTCAATTTAACATTTTAATGTAGATTGATTAATTAAAGAAATTAAAAACATTTACTTAATTATGCCCCTGACCTGTACATGTATAGATCAAAAATTAAAAAGCATTGCAGACGAAACACAGGCCAGTAGGTGGCGACAATTAACTGTTTATAAATGTTTAAAATTTATAAATGTTTAATAATGTTTGATATTAATGTTTAATAATGATTCATTGGGAACATTGTCTGTGTCTGAAATCACCCCGTATACCCTTAAATAGGGCACTATTTGAGGAGACAGCCATTTGTAGTGCATTATCGAGTGCACCCATTCAATCTCAACAGCTACAGAATACCCATAATGCACTGTGAGACTCGCGAGCCGAATGAATAGACCTTATTCAGAGCAGCGCCATGATGACAGGTATGAAAGCGAGCCTGTGAGGGATAGACTATTTCTGCTATTTAAAGATATTTCAGGAAAGGAGTAGAATAGTATCATGGTGTTTCAAATTCAGCCCGTGTCTTTTTGAGTGAGTCACCGAATCGTTAATTTTACTGATTTGTCTAAATTATTGATTCATTCAGTGACATTGCAGTGTGTAGCCTACCTCGGAGACGCGCAGCGTTTGATTCTACTTTGGCTTCGTTTGGGATTTTTCATTTGCGGAGGAAAAAAACAGACGGAGTAACTTAAGTTGGTATATTTTGTCTATAATGTAAGCAATATTAACCCCGTGTTTGCTGAACTGCTGTATAAAATTATTAAATAACAATATCACGCTAGGAATTCTGTTGGGTCTGAATATTAGCACGGCTGTGATTACTTGTGGCGTGAGATTGCGTGCTTTAGCCTGTTGATTTCTAAAACCACTTTTTGTAACGTCTGTTCAATGCTTGGTTTCCCTTCTACAATAATGGGATTTCATAATATCCTTCTTTAGAATTTGCCTTGATACTAAGACTTGCCTTGATACTAACTGGAATATGAAGTTGCCCTTACAGTCATAGATCTGACTCATTTGAGTGCTAATCCTTGAATAAAATGAAGAATAGTATAGTTGCCTACATAATGCCTTTCTTATTCCTGCCGATTTAAAGTCTTGGACAATGCTGCCGTTGCAGGGATCCCACTTAAACCCCCTCTCTCTTTGCTGAGGAGCCCAGAAGCCAAACCTCCAGAACTTCAGTGAGAGTCAGTGTGTCCTGAAAGTGTTGGGTTGGATCCAGTCTTCCTCTGAGATGTGGAGACTTAAAGTTGGATTCCATTTTCACTTTCCAGGTAATAAGAAAAGTTTCTTCTTTCGTCTGTACAGCTCGCAGGAGATAAAGCCCTGGAATGACTTTGTGGCGGAGAGATCTTAACACCACATAAGGCACCAAGAAGCTCTTCTCAACTATTATTACAGCTCTTGAAAAAAGAAAGGAGAAGATATGGAGAGAGAGCGAGGAAGGGAAACAAGTTAGTCGCTAAATGCAATGGAACCTGGTTACAATTAGAGGGCGATTTCCAAAAAGGTCAATGAATTCAGATAATATCCTTAGAGGGAGGAAATTTAATACCCTTTTTTTGCTGAATTAATTAATTGTAATATTAGGCTCACTCATGGGGGTTCTTTCTTGAGTGATTAAGCGAGCACATATCTTTAAAAGAGTCCTAAACCCTCATGGGTATTGTGCCTTTGAACCCAGGGTGTAAGATATATATTTATATATAATGCATGAGTCTAAAATAATATACATAAATGTGATCTTACCTCCATCAGAGAGATGCTGTAATTATTCAGATGAATTTATTTTGCTCCATTAACTCTCTTCAGCTTCACCTGGACAAATGTATAGTTCCTTGATTCATTTTCCCTTCCACAATGATTTGTTTCCATATCAATATGTTAAATGGTGTTTTCTGTTTGCAGTCAATATTAATTACTTTTCTTGGTCAGAACCCTGAGATGCTCAGAATTTCTCATAACACTTTCTTTAGTATATTAATTTTGATTAAGAATGTACAGTATATCAGATTGTAATAATAATAATAATTATTATTATATAATTATTATTTTGATTCATCACATATTACAATGATTAACATACCATAAGTTGGACAGATACAAATTATTCAATAGTTCAGATCACTGTACATTTTTATCTTTATATCTTGTCTTTGGGCCCCTTGGAGAATTTTTTATGGACCCCAGTTTGAAAGCCCTGCGTTCAATTGTGGAAGTGTCAAACTCAACACCTCATTTAATAATCAAACTTAATATTCAAGACCAATCTAACCCAATGTATTTATTCCTGTCTGTCACATTTTAAAAAATTCGGATACAGCAAAGCATCTCCTTGATGTTACTTTTATGTTTCCATCCTTGTACAAACCTCCCTTTTAGGGGTCTGTGTTGTCCCAGGCCCCCTTTTCTGTCAATTGCTTTGCCCTGGGGAGAGTTACACAAAGACCTGCAACATGACAGCTTCCTTAACCTGCTGCCAACAGTCCCCAATCAACCTCTCATAATGCGTCATGTCCAGCAGGAAAATAACCTCCCTCATTCCCTTTCAGACAGGCAAATGCGTCAGTCACTCCCTAACCAGTGATATGTCAATCAAACGGTTGCTTTTGAAATGCTGTTGTTTTTTTTGTTTGTTTTTTCAGCTTTACAGAACCATTATCTTTGTTTGGTTCGAATTCTGTTGGCGCTCATTTTGATAACTTGATCTCTCTGTTTGTCAGGTAAGATTGCTGGGTACAAATAGACTATGAAGGCTAGAGGCATGCATGCTCATATTCGTTGCTTTTTTATGGATCTCAGAGGAGCAGGTAGCCTGTTTATCCGAAACGTTCCCAGATACGAGGGCTTAAAAAACAGGAAATTGAATTGTGATGAGCGAAGGATGTCTCTGTGACATTGCACACAGTGATTTTCTAAAACATCCTCTCGCCAAGTTCAGGGGTTAATGTTTTTGGTGTCATAAACTGCTCTCCTTTTAATGAGCGTTTGTTGAAAACAGTTGGGAATGTGCTCTTAAATTCGTTGTTATTCCTTCTCCTTCTCACACATACTCTCCTCCACTTTCTAAATCTGACACATCAGGTTTCTTCCACCGGTAATGATCAAAGTCATATTAAAACGATGCTCGTTTCACACAGGAGGGGGGTAGGGGGCAATGTGTGTGCCTCCAGCTTCGGTTCCTGAATTAATTTCCAGATGAAAATGTTGGTTTAGCGCAATCAAGTGATGTTATAAACATCCCTCTATACCTCAGGCGTTGTGCTACGATTCTCTGACCTTGCTAAACATTCAGGTGCAATTAATTATTTCAGTGAGATCTAGCGACTGCTTCAAACTGATTAGCCTCCCTGGGGGGTTGGACATTATTTTAAAAACACTTTCTCATCATGAATTTTAATCATCCCAAAATGTATCGATTAATTATTAATTAAGTAACTTTAAGTGATGCCAGGTGGGTATAATTTCAAAAAGAATTGGAAAAATCCTTTTGGGGGTGAAGACTTTAAAGTACAGGCGCTGTGAATTTATGAACCAAGTGTTGGCAGTTTGGTTTCTTTCATGTTCAAAAACACTTTTTTCCTCCCTAAAGTGGGTCTTTGGTCTTGTTTGGACAGAAGAGACTATGGATATTTTTTTTCGCTTGTTTGCACGGAGCGCCAGTTCTTCGCTTTTAGCCCTGAGATATATTTAAAATTGAGTGCACTCGCTTTAAATGGCAGAGTTGTACTATTTAACAGGTGCCACTGAGAGCCAATATGTGAATATGGGAACTTTTCTGAAATTAATCCAGTCTGAAATGAGTACTTACAGTCACCCCCCCCCCCCCCAAATAAATTAAATACATACATGATAGCAGATTTTGCCCCCAATTAAATGAAGGTGTCCTTATAATCTACATTTTAAATGTTGAAGCCTAAATAAAAGAAAGTTTTTTTCAGTTTATTTGTGTAATGCTAGCCATTTTTAATGAATTCTTTCTTTTATGTACCGTTTAAAAGTTTGGGGTCGGTAATATAAAGTCTCTTATACTTGCCAAGGTTGTATTTATTTGATTATCAATGCAAGTCAATACAGTAAAAAGCGTAATAGTGCACATTATTATTATTATTATTATTACAATTTAAAATAACTTTATTTTAATATTTCTGTAGTGACACCTGATTACTCTAGTCTTCAGTGTCACATGATCCTCCAGCAATCATTATAATATGCTGATTTGGTGCTCAAGAACCATTTATTATTATTATCAATAATGGAAAAAGTTCTGCTGCTTAATATCTATGTGGAAACCGTGATATGTTTTTTTCAGGAATCTTTTAATAGGTTCAAAAGAACAGACCAACATTTTACTGTAATTTAGGTAGATAGACACATCGATACTGTAGTAGATCTATATATAATTTGTGGATCTGTGTTTTAGTTTATTTCAGCAGCTTTTCATTTCAATACAGAGCAAATCCAAATCCTATTATGCTTTGCAGCATTGCATTAAAATACAATTTGTGCAGATTTATGTCTAAATAATGCTGTTTGAAAAAAGTATCCTGAATACAATAAGCAATTCAATGTCATTTCTGAATAACCTGGCCAATTGTTGCAACCTCTAAAAATCTTTTGTTTTTCTATAACATACTCAGTGAAAATGTCAAATGACAAGTTTTTGAAATTTTCATAATTGCACTATAAATAATAAATAAATAGCCCAGGTAAGGCAGGCAGTACTTCAAAAATCCCCCTATTTCTGTTCAAATAGATGCATATTAACTTATGCGGCAGGTCCTTGGTGAAAACACAGCAAATTACAAATTACCTGCCTGATTATGGCTGACCCCAAATATCCTACAGGCATGAATATTCATTACGAAATATATCCCAGTCTCGAAAAATTATTAATTTCTTCCTTCTCTATCTCCTCTCACTCTCTCCGTCTCTTTTCTCGTCTGGGTGGACTGTGAATAAGAATGATTAATGAAATTCTCACACATAAAAATTCATCATTCTCAGCGAGCCAGAATGGTAATAAGGATCCAATTAAAGGACACAGTAGGAAAAGAGCAGTGGGGGCTTTAGATTCACACTGCACTCTGACTGCAGTGAGGGCAAGTGAGATAAAGAAGCAGAATCGCTTAGTTTGCCACAATATGCTCCGATGTGCTGTTGAAATTTAACTTTTAAGATACACAACTGTTTATGTTTTAAAATCTTTTTGCTTAAAATGTCATAGTATTACATTAGTCAATTCTTTTTTTTTTTAGACGTTCACTGCCATGGTAATGAGCACATGTCACCTTCGACCTTCTCCACTCCACACCTTTGCCACACACTCTGTTGTATTTACTGAGGCCTAAATCATGTTTTTGGTTGCTCTGCACCCCTGCCCGTCTGCACACTGCTTAATTTCATGTTCGGTTGGATTCTAAGATGGCTCATCCGCCAGCCAAATATTTGTTGTGAGTCAGCGGGGTAATCTGTAGCTGAGTACATACACTTATCTTTGAAGCTGCCACCGGAAAGGAAGGACACTATAGTCACGGAGGGCAGGAGGTTGTGTGCATGCTGAACCCTGTGATAACAGCATTTGGATAAATCCTCTGCACTGCCAATACTGCTTCAACCATGAGGCATTAGGGCTGAATCTACTCTTTGAGACCACTTTAAAAGAAACCTTGGGTGGTGCTGTGGTAAACTAAAATGCAGGTTGTATTTGTTTTGCTGTATATTCTAATTCTATTTATGTTCGTTTATAAATCCAAATAATGTGGTAAGATTGTGTGTGTGTGTGTGTGTGTGTGTGTGTGTGTGTGTGTGTGTGTGTGTGTGTGCGTGCGTGCGTGCGTGCGTGCGTGCGTGCGTGCGTGCGTGCGTGCGTGCGTGCACAGCCAAAACATTATGACCAGTCACAGTAAAGTAAATATCGTTGATCATCTTCTATCAAGGCCACGTTAAGGTTTGGGTAGATTAGATGGTAAGGTAAGAAACAATTCTTGTATTCAGCATGTTGGATGCAGGAGAAATGGGCAGGAATAACTTTGATAAGAGCCATATTGTTATGGCAAGGCAACTGGGTCAGAGTATCTCTGAAACGGCAAGGCTTGTGCATTGCTCCCGGTCAACAGTGGGGAGAATTTACCAACAGTTAGGGACAAACCGGCGACAGGGTGTTGGACGCCCAAGGCTCATCGATACATGAGGGCAACAAAGGCTATCCCATCTGGTCTGAGCCAACAGAAGGTCTACTGTGGCACAAGTCACACTAAATTGTAATGATGGCTATGGGAGGAATGTGTCTCAACACACAGTGCACCGCTCTCTGCTGCGTATGGGGCTGCGTGGCAGCAGACCAATCAGAGCGCCTATGATGGCACGTGAGCGTCAAAACTGGACCTTAGAGCATTGGTCGCCTGGTCCAATGAGTCCCGTTTTCTTTTACATCAGGTGTATGGCCGTTTACGTGTGTGCCATTTACCTGGGGAAATGATGGCACCAGGATGCACTGTGGGACGACGACAAGCCTGTGGAGGGAATGTGATGCTCTGGGCAATGTTCTGCTGGGAAACCCTGGATCCGGCAATTCATCTGGATATTTTGCAAATGGAAATTTGACACATTCCACCTGCCTAAACATTGTTGCAGACCAGGTACACCCCTTCTTGACAAAGGTGTTCCCTGGTGGAAGTGGCTTCTTTCAGCAGGATAATGCACCCTGCCTTACTGCACACATTGTTCAGCAATGGTTTAAGGAACATGATTTCAATCCAATTGAGCATCTGTGGGATGTGCTGGACCAACACGTTTGATCCACTGCAGCTCCACCTCGCAACCTACAGGACTTAAAGGATCTGCAGCTAACGTCTTGGAGCCAGAAATCACAGGACACCTTCAGGGGTCTTGTAGAGTACCTGCCTTGGTGTGTTGGTGCTGTTTTGGCAACATGAGGACATTATATATATTCATTCCACAGACACAATATTTTAGGTAACCACCCACATTAGGTAAACATGCCTTATTATTAAAATTTAATATATTAAAATATAAAATATGAGGAAATATATATATATATATTTATATATATATATATATATACAGGTCCTTCTAAAAAAAATTAGCATATTGTGATAAAGTTCATTATTTTCCATAATGTAATGATAAAAATTAAACTTTCATATATTTTGCTAATTTTTAATTTTTTGAGAAAGGAATTTTGGGTTTTCATGAGCTGTATGGCAAAATCATCAGTATTAAAACAATAAAAGACCTGAAATATTTCAGTTGGTGTGCAATGAATCTAAAATATATGAAAGTTAAATTTGTATCATTACATTATGGAAAATAATTAACTTTATCACAATATGCTAATCTTTTGAGAAGGACCTGTACATACTGTATATATATTGTATTGGTATCACTTTTTCAAAGAAAGCGCAATCTATTAACAAAAACTGTCTGGACATGACGGCAAAAGTCCCTCCAGAAAAACGCGATTGTGCGATCGCATAATTCAGTGCATATTCAGCCAAGGGCCGCATATTTATGTGGGGGCCGCATTTTTTCAAATACGCCGCACTTTTGCCGCATAACTTGTCGATTTCCGTGCAAAATATGCAGGGCTTGCATGATTTCATAATAATCCTCGCATTTTCATTACAAAAAAGTCACATATCTTAGCAGAAAGTTGAAAAATGTTGTGTTTACTTCACACAAGAGCAGCCATTCCCCCTGTTGCCATGGGAACGTTATGAAGTGACGCAATTACGCAACGTGAACATCATCAAAAACGGCAAACTCATGATGAATCCATGATGAATCCCGCTAATCAGTCTCATTTGCCAACAAAAATAAGCGCAAACGGCCGCGCAAAGCAGTTTCCCGGTGTGTTACATAACGTAAATTTACGTTACAGTAAGAGATTGCACTTTGTGCATTGGAAGCACTTATTTATTCATTTTTACAGAAGTTGTAGCATATTCCTTTTGTAAAGCTACAGAACTTGTTTGACTCATCAATGTTTTGTAAGTTTGAGGCATGTGTTTATTAAATAAAACAAGATGAGAACTTAAATATTCCCAGCACTTTCTGTGATGTAGTATGCTTACTTATCATAGGAAGTAATAAGAAATGACTCTTTACATTAAGGTTGTAGCCTAGTGAGAACAGGGTGTTGGGGGAATCACTTTTTTTTCTCTTTTTGCAAGTTTCCACAATTTTTGCAACTTCCCGCAATTTCATTGCATAAAATTGCATAAATATCCTACATACTCCATCGCATTTTTTAAGAAAGCGTGCCGCATAATCAAGGTTTTTACCCGCAACAATCACAAAAAAAAACTCAGCATTTTTCCGGATGGACTCAGCTAAGCAGAAACAGGACAATATACATTTTATAAACTGTTGATGATGATCATGATAATAATTTTTAAATCACTACTCAAATTGAACATGTAGAATATGTGAATGAACAGAGTAAAAAAGGATGTTGAATGAGACAAATGAACATTTGTTCTTTTGCGTGCTGCTTTCTGCCACACACAATAACTTTCCCTGTGCTAATTAACAATTAGCAAAGACACGGTGACTAATTGTGTTATTCCTCGTAATTAAGGGGCTAATTACTAGAATGTCAATTTAGATTTAATTACTAAGTGCTTTGGTAATTCCCTGTGAGCATAAGTTACCATTTTCCGACCCTTTTGCCTGTCTGTTCTTTTGACGGGTTTTCCATACCTCACTCCCTTTGGATAAAAAAGGAGAGAGAGGGGAAATATGTAAATAAAAATAAATGAGAGAGGTGCTTTGGCTTCCCAGATCTGTTATCAAGACTGGAAAGCTTAATGATTAATGAAAGGCTTTACCTCGGGGCCTCCAATTAGAGATTTTTTTTTTTCTAAAAAAGAAGAATAGAGAGCTATAGGATTTTGTCATTTGTTGGAGGAGATTAATCTGTGACGTTTAGTTCCCACTAATGCTGTAACATACTATGCAATTCTATGCATGTATATGTGAAACCTGTACTGGCAAACTCTCCAATTGACCACTAATAGGTGCTATTGGCTTAAACATTGTCCGGCCCACATGAAACAAGCAAAAATTGGCAACAGCCTACAATTCCTCTAGCTCTCCTGTTCCTTTCGCATAACGGCTTTGATTTTCATCCGAACTGTCTGACTCCCTCAAACCGCTGCCAAAATACAATAGGACAGGGTATAATATATATAATTACACCCACTTACATTAGCCATTATGCCAGTGAAGCATTCCTTGGAAAATGACACACGACCTGTCAAGACTTCATTCACGCCATTAATAAGCATCATTAGTGTCTAGTTTGAATACCTCTCTTGCACATTGCAGTCATTTCAACATGTCATATATTTTAATCTGAGGCCAAAAATAGCTGTGTGGATATTATGCACTCTCACTTGCTAGTCTTTGTGATCTCTTAATGGCCAGGAAGTTCAGAGTCTGACCTTGGGTTTGCTCTCATTGGAATTAAAAATACTTGGCCCTCAAGAACTATCCACCGAAAATGTGCCAGCGTGTCCTTGTTGTTGTTTATGCCTTCAGATGAACCGATCAAAAAATTATTTGCATCATATCGTTAACTCACTTTTGAGGAATGCCCATGGGAATTGATACAGTTAAATTGAAGAGGAAAATAAGATTTCACAAATCCTCCCTTGAGCTGGATCTCAATGCTGGTTCTTCCTCTCTCCCTAGAAATCTTTCCATCCAGCATCCCTGTCCCCCAGAAGTGGCTCCGCTGCCCCTGATGACGAACTGATGAAAGGAAACATCTCCATGTTGCTGGAGCGCAACTGAACCTCCCACAGGTACTGCTGAAAAATAAAGACAATAACTCATCCTTTGATCTGAGTAAGTCATTAACTTCACTTCGCCTTGTTTACCGCCTTTGACAAAAGCAGCTTAAGGGGCTAATTAATTGTAAAAGTGCCACACAATGGTTAATTAGCAGGCGTCTGTTGTCAGGGATGTACCTTGGCGGTCTTTAGTAGAGGCCTCTCTGTCGTCTGCTTTCTCGCGCTCCTCCCACAGGGCATTCTGTGGTGAGGGGTGCCATGTTTCATACGGGGGTCTGACATTTTAGCTGGTAAGCCCATGGGAGGTCACCATCAGAGAATCCTCAAGGTCCCCTTTAAAGAACGCTGATGTGTCTTGTACACGCAGGGCATCTGAGGTTCAGGGGTAAATGGATTCACATATATAGTAATTGACTGGCAGTAATGGGTTAGAAGGGCAAATGAAGTGCCATATAAATGTATAGCACAGTCAGCCGTGTCCATATTCTTTGTTCAGATTGGAGTGATAATGAAATGTGTGATAGAAATGATGATGTTGTGCACTTTGTTTATAATCCCGACTGCATAGTTTGATGTTGCATTGTATCAATGCATTGATGTTCCATTTTCATTGTTAATAGCAAAAATATAAGACAATAAAATGGAAAAACATCAAGGGATGGATGATTATATATTTAATATTTTGATAATAAAAAAAAATAAAAAAAAACATTAGTGGCCACCAATAATTAGCCTATATAATTTCAAAATGATTAAAATATATATAATAATATAATAAAATAAATATATAATTAAATTAAAACAAAATTATATATATATAATTTTACATATATATAATTGTATTTTATTTTATATATATTTTATATTATATATATATATATATATATATATATAATAGTGATATAAATGTATCACTATTTTAAATGTTATATATATTTAATTATATTATAATTAAAGTGTTACACATTCAAATTAAGATTTTAAAGTTATTTTAATTTTTGCAACAAATTGACAAATATTTGAAATTAATTATATTAATGGCTTTGCAGTGTATCATAAAGTAAAATAAATACATTAAAGGGATTGTTCACCCAAAAATGAAAATTCTGTCAGTATTTACTCACCCTCATGTTGTTCCAACCCCGTAAGACCTTCGTTCATCTTCGGAACACAAATTAAGATATTTTTGATGAAATCTGAGAGCTGGATCACTCCTCCATACTAGTCCATAGGCTTCTTCAAGGATTGAAACTTGCCGGCCTCGAAAAGTTATTAAAAACATTGTTAAAATAGTCCAAGTGACTACAGTGGCTCAATCTTAAGTTTATCAAGCAACGAGAATACTTTTTGTGCGCAAAAACAAACAAAAATAACAACTTTATTTCAACTATTCATTTCCTTCTCGTGGGCCTCTAGTCAGTTAAATTAGTATGTTTGCGTAGAGCTACGTCACACGTAGGCTCACTATTGGCCGACGCTGGTCATGCACTCTAAAAAATGCTGGGTTGTTTTAACCCAAAGTTGGGTCAAATATGGACAAACCCAACCATTGGGTTAAAAAATGTAAATAAAAAGCTTAATCCAACGGTTGGGTTTGTCCATATTTGACCCAAATTTGGGTTGAAACAACCCAGCATTTTTTAGAGTGTGTTTGTGATGCGTGTGACGTACAACAACTGAAGCTTACGCTGTTACACTAGTTTAACTGACTCAGAAGGAAATGAATAGTTGAAATAAAGTCTTTATTTTTGTTTGTTTTTGCGCACAAAAAGTATTCTCGTCGCTTGATAAACTTAAGAGTGATCCGGCTCACAGATTTCATCAAAAATATCTTAATTCGTGTTCCGAAGATGAACGAAGGTCTTACGGGGTTGGAACAACATGAGGGTGAGTAAATACTGACAGAATTTTCATTTTTGGGTGAACTATCCCTTTAATGGGCATGTCATGATATTATAGACTAGAATTTAAAAAGTCATACTTAATTGTGTTATATGTAGCAGGTGCTGCCTCTTTTTAAACCTTTAAAAAAGCTTTTTTGAAAAGCTAAGAAAAGCAAATGTAGTTGTGTGTGATACAAATTCTATGGCTCTGATTCTTTTTCATGTCATCACTTAGGCAGATACCTAAGCATGATACCAGAGAGAAGGGTGGATGTTTACAAAGTGCATTCTGCTAGACTCCTTCAGCTCTGGATGAGGACAATTTAAGCTATTATAACTTACCACATTTGTGGTCCTGCTTTTGAGTCCTAGCATGCCCTTGGCCTGCCCCGCCCCACATATGTGGAGATCTCATATCTTTCATTAACCCACAGTAAAGTGCTAAATTGTTTGTAAAGGAGCCATCTATAAACATGCATTAATTTGATTACTTGGCTAGATCAATGAAAGGAGAGTGTGTGTGTGTGTGTGTGTGTGTGTGTGTGTGTGTGTGTGTGTGTGTGTGTGTGTGTGTGTGTGTGTGTGTGTGTGTGTGTGTGTGTGTGTGTGTGTGTGTGTGTGTGTGTGTGTGTGTGTGTGTGTGTGTGTGTGTGTGTGAAAAAGTAAAAAATGCATGTCAGCGTTGTTCAAATGAAAGACGTGTCTTTGTAAACAGTCCATGAAACAGCTCTTTCCATTAGACCTGATGCTTTAACTTGAGAACCTCAAATAGTATGCCTTTCCCTAATTAAAAGGAAATAATACAAATACTTTTTTTTGCAAAGCCCCTTTCACACAGAGATTCCGGAAAATACACGGATAAAGTGACCCGGGATTTGACCCGGGTTCGTTTGATTTTGCCTCATTCACACTGCCAGTGATTTGCCGGAATCAGAGAGCGCGTTCACACACAACCCGTGTGTGTTCCAGAAAGACGCGTGACGTTGGATGTGACGTGTAAGGTACTGCGCTTTCGATCTCGAGAAACTGCGCTCGATCATTTTTTTTTTTTTTTTGATTCGGTCGCACACTAATGCATCACGTACCGTTCCACAAAGCTGGCGAACGATCTCAGCTTCGGCGCGGATTGCAAGGAGCTCTCGGGTCTCTACTTCAGTCCAGTTTGCAGACATTTTTTCGTTCTTTCTTGTATCGATGACGAACACAAACTTTCTTCTAGAGTAACTGAGTCACACGATAACTACTCATTGCAAAGGCTCGTGCATCATCACTACGACACACCCCTTATACGGCATTGGTTCTGGCTTTTGTTCACACAGCGCGCTTTCCGGGTCTGAACACGGCAATGTTACTAGGTCCCCAACCCGGCATCGATCCCGGCATCAATCCCGGGTCGTGTTTGCGTTCACACAGAAGGCACTCTGGCAATTTGCCGGCAATTTCCCGGGTTCAAAGCGCTGTGTGAAAGGGGCTCAAGACAAACACCATGACCTTTCAAAGCCACCTAGAGAAGTGTATTTTCCTCTGCGTTTGAGGGCAGTTAAGACCACAATGAAAGTAGTTATTCAGAAATACTGAAGTTTTCTCTGCAGTCTTACATGCTGCCATTTTTTTTAAAATAGAAAGATAGATTATGTATTCAGTTTGATTCATATTTTGTTTGCTAGTTAAAGGTTGCAGAAGGTCAGAAAAGTTTTAAATATGAGTCACTCTGTTTATCCAGCTGCCATTTAGAACGTTTAAGTGTTTTTTGCTGGCATATTGTGAAAGAGACCTGACAAAACAGGTTTTTATGAGCCATTTTTAATGGTTGAATTGTTTGGAAGGCAACATTTACATTGCACTTAGTATTAAAAAATGAATTCAGAACAAACAACAGAAAACTTGACTTTGGACTGCAGATAATTAATGGGGTGGTTTGTTGTTATTTAACAGCTCAACTTTTCTAAAATAAATAAATAAATATATCTGTTGTCAGTCTACTTGCCTAATGTGAACTGTCACATTCACATATTAAAATAATAACAATAAAAAAAATGTTTTCCTTACTGTGAACGTGACTGTTTTAAAGTGAATAATGTGTATATGCAATATACACAAGCTCTGAAAGTTTGGCTTTTTTAAAATCACATGTTAATAATAATAATAATAATGCCTTAATTTTATTCCCCCCCCCCTCAAATTTAAATCCAAGTCTAATCCTAGTAATTAAAGTGTAATAATTTGACGCACACTTTCTCAGTTCTTTGCTTTACCCAAATCACTTTATGTAACTCAAAAGTATGACTGAGAGACTATATATAAAAGAAAAAAGAGGATCGGGTGGGGGTGGGGATGGAGGTCTAAGAAAAAAAAATTACATTTGAATGAGAAAAAGGCAGTCGACAGCCGTTTTTTTCTTGTGACATATTTCTCCCATTACAGCAAATTAAATTCATTCAATTAGGCCACTAATCTCACAGTTTTCTACTCCACATCAGCTGAGGTGTCATGAAATTTCTGTTTATATTACAATGTTTATGATTTTGTGCTGTGAACATCTCATTACATTCATTGTGATAGATAGATAGATAGATAGATAGATAGATAGATAGATAGATAGATAGATAGATAGATAGATAGATAGATAGATAGATAGATAGATAGATAGATAGATAGATAGATAGATAGATAGAAAGGCACTGTTATTAAGATGCGTTTTAGTCAATCGGATCCCATGGAGACGAGGCAGACACATTTACACCTGGTCTTTAAATCTGTCTCTTTTGTCCACTTTCGACCACTTCTGTCCCGATCTCTTTGAGGGGAGGGTCTATGGGTGAGTAAATGTCTTTTTCAGATATTTTGATCAAATGGATTAAATAAACTCGTGCAATTTACATATGAACGCGACGGAAGACGACGGAAAACACTGATCTCTGCTCTGGCAGTCGCAAGACCACTGTGAACACTGATTGCGTGTTAGAAATCAGGAATGGTGAGAGAACATTGTGATTGGTCAGTTTTTTGTCTTCAAACCAGTCTTCCTACGACAAAGTTTAAATCTCATATTGCTAGCGCGCTTCCCATAATGTGTACGCATTAATTCAGTAGGCGGAGAGTAGGCGGTCTTTTGTGTATCTTATGTTGTCTTTTAATATCTTAATTTTGAAACAACCACCCAAACTGGCATTACCCAGTGGTGTTTTGTGGAAGTATTGTCAGGATATGAGGAGCATTCATATTGAACTCCAAGGTCAAGGAGCTGCCGCTTATTATCTGAAATTAATCAAAGCCCTGAGGGCAGCCTGCTGTAAATAGACTCACGTGCACATCAGGGATTTTCACCACGTGAAGCTGACTGCCCCTCATCATTTTCATATTCGGTTTTGGATATTACAATCTGGCAGGATCTTGATAATAAGGGTGTGAGCAGTCACGCGTCTGCCTCAAGACTGAAAATAAAATTGATGTCATCATCTTCTCTTAAAGCTTTAATCATTGATGTAATTGAAAGAAATGCAACAGTGGGTGTCTCACACCATGTCTTTTGATTCAACACATATACGACCATTTAGACTGATCTGTGTGTGTGTGTGTGCAGGGTTGCAGGAGTTAAAGTGAGGGGATAAGAGGGGTCCTCCACGTCGTCTCAGCACCGGGGGGCCCGACGCACCCGCCACACGCTTCCCATCTCCTTCAGCTCTCCTCTAGTGCTGCCGTGATTGGCAGAGATGTTAAGTGCCATTTGACACCTGAGAGGGTGAAAATTTGTGCGAGTGGGCAGTAATGAATTGGAGATGTCTACGCAATTAAAATCACTGTTAATTTCTCCAGGGAGATGGGGGCCCCCCCTGAGCCCATGAATCATAGGACAGGAGGAGGGATGGAAAGAGTGAAGGATGAGTCACTGGCTCTCCTAGATGGAGAAGAACGAGGGCCCCCACTGCACCTCTCGCATCGTCCGCCGTTAAGCATTTTTGATTAGGAAATCGCTTGATTTTTGTTCTGCTTCTCATTTGGTGGAAATTACTGTACTTTGGTTATCATCCACATTCGGATATGATTGTAGCACTTGTAATGTTCAAATGAGCATTCAATTACACTGATTGAGATATGCATTGTTTCAGAGGGAAGGAAGGAACCCTACTTGGTTATGTCGGTCCATCTCATGCCAGATTTTTCATTTGGTTTCTTTCCTTACAAAAGTTACAGGAATATCCTGTCACTCTGGTTCACTGGCAGATGATCCAGGACATGTCAAATGGAGTAACATTATAAACTGGGAAAGCTTTTAGTTCACACAGCAGACGGGTGTTTTTGTTTGCACTTGGCTAACGCTATACTTTCCACATTTCCTTTGGTTTGTTCTGCTTGATCCGTTCGCAGTGACACTATTAGCTCGTTTTACGACGCATTTGGCATTCTTTCAACCTCAATAACGTCACCCAAGTGCTGAAATCATTTATGAAGAAATGTAGAAGTGTAATTTCTGTCAGAGTTCAAGCCTATTAATAAAACCTGTCAGAGTCTTTCCTTCTTTGACCAACAGTGTTCTCTGAGGAGCAGGCCCAAACACTGACCTTGCCAAGCCCCGAACAGCCCTGCTGCTGATCAGTGTCACCATACTCAGGCGTTCTCTGACTGCCATGTGTTTAAATTGCCTCCCACTGGCATTCAAATTACAGACCCTATCTCATCTGTTGAGAGCTGGCATTACAGCTAGTCCACCATCTCCCTTCACACATACACACACACACACACACACACACGCACGCCACCCAAGCACATAATGAGGCAAAGCCATCTCCTTCTGAATCCCCACTGGGTGTACCTGTGAAGTGTAAGGCCCATATGCGCTATTTTTGGATCTCGCTCTTTTAATTTATTTCCATGATTTGGTGATAATAATAATAATTGTGCTGTAGGTGCTGCATTGAAATTAGCTGACACTTCCTAGGGCGCTATCGCTCAGCCATCGCATCCAAAAGTGCCTCTCCTCTGCTCGCATGCCTTCACTTCTTCATCTTTCGCCGTGCATTGACACAAAGGCTGTCGAAGCAGTTCTTCCTTCATATTCCTTTCCTTTTTTCAGCATATTCAAATCAGGTGTTTGAAAACTAACCTTGTTTGAATTGTAATGCCGCAACGGAGGGTTTACAATTTACTGATACAGCGGCATAATAGGAAGCGGAGCAGGTCTGAATTTGAAATGAATTAAATTTCTGCTTGTCTGTATTCTAATCACAATGTTACATGATAGCTTACAAGAGTGTCGTTGAGACCGTTTCTATCTAAATAAATTTGATTTTGAAAGGGTGTGTTTGGCAGATTGGCTTCTGCATATTTTTACCGCCAGCCAGGTGCTGTCATGGATAAAGTACCTAGTTTATTGCACATAATAGGATGCAAGGATTGCAAAATATACATGAATTCTATTTGACAGAGAGAAGAAATATCACAAAGACTCCCGCCCGCCCAGAAATGGCATTTACCCACTATTCAGACGCCCATACCGGGCATAGATTAATCAGTATGCTAAAGAGGGAGCTAACATGTACATGTGTCGCTTTTACCCTAATTTTTGGCTGAATAACAAAGTGAATTTTAAAAAAAGATAGCTAAAAATGCAAAATACTTTTCTGAATAAGATTTTTTTTTATTTCAGCAAAATTTAATTTGTTGTAAATCATTTTTAATCCAGTTTGTGTTAAATTGAATTTTTTTAATTAATAAAACATTTAAATAAATCATGAAACATAATTTTAACTTGCGCATATCCTGAATTACAACGATAATATTATGAATATTCATGTAATTTTCCTAAATTTAGCTTCAGTGGACATCAGTGAATTGTTGGAAATGCAGCTTTGGAACTTCATATTTTATTTTATTTTATTTTGTTTTATTTTATTTTATTTTATTTTACATTCCTACAGTTGCCATGTTGAGTGTTAAGACTTGTCCCATTCATTAACTGTTCCTTCTCCTCCCCTTATACTATCTCTGACTGAATCTTCATTGGTAACAGCACAGAAAAGTTAAGAGATGAGCCAGATGTCTAGCAGTCATTGACAAGGGAACATTGTGTTCATCACGCCTCCATCCTCAGAAAGCCAAAATGTGGATTCTGTAGATTGCCTGGTTAAAGCCTCCAGATGTGTCCTACTTTTGCTCAGTGGTGACATATGGTTAAACATACTTCCTGATGACCATCTCTGTTCAGGTCTCGAGTTTCCCTGTCTAGGGACAAAACTCACAGACCTTGCGAGTTCACACTGAAACTTCCTCTGTGGCTGCCATAGACTGCCATATGTATTAACTTGTTTTTCAGGCCAGCTGAGCTCGTAATTATCTGATAGAGCTCATTATAAGCTGTAATTGGAGGTGCCTGTATCCTGTGAGAGAGAAAGAGAAATAAAATAAGCAGAAAATTGGGGAATACTCTAAAGCCCCGGGCCCTTCTTTCCCATACAGCAACCTTGCATCTTATTTGAAAATAGGCAAACATATTCAAAATGGGCAAACAATAAAGTTATGATTATGACCAAAAAAAAACTCATGAGGTTGAGAACATTAATTTTCAATAATCTATTTTGTTTTAATTAAAAATAAAGATCTATGTGTATTGAGTTTATTTATATATTACTATTACTACTTTCCACTTAATTCCCAAGCAACATAAATATTTATAAGCCTTGATGCTTTCTTTTGAAGTCCCAAGCGAACATCTGATATAAAGTCCCTATCAAAACAATCAAAGAAAGCACAAAGAGGAAAAAACTGGCCTAGCTAGCATTGTTTTTTCCCCGTCCCAGTGCACACGTAGAAAACATCCACCAAAAAAATAAATTGCACGAGAGCATCAGGATTGGGACCAGTGCACTGTCGCTTTAAGATAAAATATTCTATCTTCTACATCATAATTATCTCCTTAAGGTAGAAATATTAGCATATCTTCCAATCTTATTATCTGAGAAATTGCCTCATTAAGTTGCCTGCCTCCCCTTGTGCCCACCTTGCACGCCATTGTCCATATTTCATCAGTGATCCCATAGAGCTCGGGGCTGCTCTGATTGGCAAGAGGCATATGCCTTATAACCGATCTCTATGGGGACTCAGAATGGGCCAAAATACGCCAGCAGAGCTCTGTTTCTGACACTGGGATGATCATCTTTAATTTCATGTGCCTTTGCTTCTTTATAGACAACCTACAAGTGAGCGGCTTCACTGCCTCTTCTCTCCTGCCTTCTGCCCTCGCTCCATCTCTCATCTGTCCTTCACGCGAGAGCATGGAGGGGATGCCAGTCAGGAAAATTTGCTCCACTGCAAACGAGGGTCACGTCACAGAGGGGGACAAAGTCCGAAGGTCTCTATGTCTGGGGAGGAAATCTGATATTTGCCTGCAGCCGTTCATGTAGGTGTGTGAATATTGAAATGTACCTTGTTTGGATGAGTGCCATTCAGTGATGTGTTTCTCCTACATATTGGTCTCTGCAGGGCGGTCGCAAAAATTCACGGTCATTCACTGGACAACATTTTTACAAGGGCAGCAAATGCTGAACGTGTATGCTATACTGGGGTATTTAAAGCTTTTTAACACAAAAGACTTTGATTTCTACAATGTAAAATAATAAAGAAAACATTTGTAAGTTATTTCAAGTTAATGATTGCTTCCAAAATTAAATATTTGGAATGTAATTGCAGTTAATCAAATTGGTAAAATATTATCAGATTTAAAAAAATATATGTATATCGTATCTAAAATTAAAAAAGAATAAATAAATGAAAAAAAAAAAAACTGTGCAATACAATATCGAAGACCATAGTGAGCTCCCCCTTATTAATCGTAACCCCCTGTCGATGGCCTTGGGTCTCTTGTCTGTCTGAGAAATAACCGTGGACAGAGGACAAATCCCTGTTTGGAATTATAAGTTAATTGTCAAATAGAAGGATCCCGCAGCGTCCTAAGCCTGACTTGTACTGCTGCATACATTCACAGAAATTATTTAAATGATTACCACCACAAATTACACATTACCGCTTTTAGATATTAATGAGATGCGCTGGAATATCTCTAACAGCTTAATCTGTGAAATTTAAGCCATGAAATGAAATCTGACACCCATGGATTCATAATAAAATAATGTATTTTTTATCCCAGGCAATGGCCGAGCTAGCAGCTTTAGGTGAGATCTGAGGATGTGTGGACCCCATTTAGAAAATGTGCTGGTGTTGACAAGTCATCACTAGAAAGAGATGGTTGAAGAGGATAACTGTCACCATCCTTCACTCAGCCTTGATCAGAATGAGAATGGTGATGAGATTTTGGTCAGACACTGGCATCCTCTCAAATGGATCGGTGGACTTGAGACTCAGATGTTAATTGAATCTATTGCTCAGTTAAATGATTTCACTACTGTGTTTTAAATAGGTAGCCTCCAGCTTTGGTAATGTTCTGCTCCACAGCGTGTTGGTAAAAGAGCGCTCATTTAAATCTAGATTGATTTGCATAATGATAATTTTGCATTCTTGCATAATGAAACCCTTTTCCTCGAATTACTCAACGCAACATCTACAGCATTAAATGATCTTCTTTTATCTAAATTTCACTTATACAGGTGAACATTTGAAGCGTTCCATTGACTCATAATGAACAACGATTCATTTAAAATCAAATAGCATCATTTGTGGAAACTTGATTCGGTAAAGCAATAAAAATGAAGAAAAAAATTAATGAAGCATTTCATTCAACCATCAGGTAAAGGTCTATTCCTTACTGATAGCATTTATTTTTTTATTATTATTATTATTATTTTTTTATCATGTCTGTCAAGCTCCAAAAATGGACAAAAAGTTAAGAGGGATAGTTCACCCAAAAATGAAAATTCTGTCATCATTTACTCACCCTCATGTCGTTCTAAACCTGTAAGATTTTCGATCATCTTCATAACACAAATGAAGATATTTTAATGAAATCTGAAATTCCTGTCCCTACATTGACAGCCTACGCAACTACCACTGTGACTCTTCTAAAGTTCACAGAGATCATAAAACTAATCCATATGAATCGAGCGGTTTACACAAAAATTTCTGAAAACACAATCGATGTATCTGATGAACATATTTTATTTAGTCTTTTATTAACATATAAAAGTTTATCAACTCACACATCAGATATGGTAAACGGAAGCTCAAGCATGTTCGCTTGAAGTGCGAGAACCAATGAGGTTCATTCTCATGTTACGCAGCACGTTTGAGCTTTCGCAGGAACCAATGAGGTTCATTCTCATGTTACACTGCAAGTTTGAGCTTCCGCAGGAACCAATGAGGTTAATTCTCGTGTTACGCAACACGTTTGAGCTTCCGCAGGAACCAATGAGGTTAATTCTTGTGTTACGCAACACGTTTGAGCTTCCGCAGGAACCAGTGAGGTTCATTTCTATGTTACGCAGCACGTTTGAGCTTCTGCAGGAATCAATGAGGTTAATTCTTGTGTTACGCAACACGTTTGAGCTTCCGCAGGAACCAATGAGGTTCATTCTCGTGTTACGCAACACGTTTGAGCTTCCGCAGGAACCAATGAGGTTAATTCTTGTGTTACGCAACACGTTTGAGCTTCCGCAGGAACCAGTGAGGTTCATTTCTATGTTACGCAGCACGTTTGAGCTTCTGCAGGAATCAATGAGGTTAATTCTTGTGTTACGCAACACGTTTGAGCTTCCGCAGGAACCAATGAGGTTAATTCTTGTGTTACGCAACACGTTTGAGCTTCCGCAGGAACCAATGAGGTTCATTTCTATGTTACGCAGCACTTTTGAGCTTCTGCAGGAATCAATGAGGTTCATTCTCATGTTACGCAGCACGTTTGAGCTTCCGTAGGAACCAATGAGGTTCATTCTCGTGTTACGCAGCACGTTTGAGCTTCCGCAGGAACCAGTGAGGTTCATTTCTATGTTACGCAGCACGTTTGAGCTTCTGCAGGAATCAATGAGGTTAATTCTTGTGTTACGCAACACGTTTGAGCTTCCGCAGGAACCAATGAGGTTAATTCTTGTGTTACGCAACACGTTTGAGCTTCCGCAGGAACCAATGAGGTTCATTTCTATGTTACGCAGCACTTTTGAGCTTCTGCAGGAATCAATGAGGTTCATTCTCATGTTACGCAGCACGTTTGAGCTTCCGTAGGAACCAATGAGGTTCATTCTCGTGTTACGCAGCACGTTTGAGCTTTCGCAGGAACCAATGAGGTTCATTCTCATGTTACACTGCAAGTTTGAGCTTCCGCAGGAACCAATGAGGTTAATTCTCGTGTTACGCAACACGTTTGAGCTTCCGCAGGAACCAATGAGGTTCATTCTCATGTTACACTGCAAGTTTGAGCTTCCGCAGGAACCAATGAGGTTAATTCTCGTGTTACGCAACACGTTTGAGCTTCCGCAGGAACCAATGAGGTTAATTCTTGTGTTACGCAACACGTTTGAGCTTCCGCAGGAACCAATGAGGTTCATTTCTATGTTACGCAGCACGTTTGAGCTTCTGCAGGAATCAATGAGGTTAATTCTTGTGTTACGCAACACGTTTGAGCTTCCGCAGGAACCAATGAGGTTAATTCTTGTGTTACGCAACACGTTTGAGCTTCCGCAGGAACCAATGTGGTTAATTCTTGTGTTACGCAACACGTTTGAGCTTCCGCAGGAACCAATGAGGTTCATTTCTATGTTACGCAGCACGTTTGAGCTTCTGCAGGAATCAATGAGGTTCATTCTCATGTTACGCAGCACGTTTGAGCTTCCGTAGGAACCAATGAGGTTCATTCTCGTGTTACGCAGCACGTTTGAGCTTCCGCAGGAACCAATGAAGTTCATTCTCGTGTTACGCAGCACGTTTGAGCTTCCGCAGGAACCAATGAGGTTCATTCTCGTGTTACACAGTACGTTTGAGCTTCCGCAGGAACCAATGGGGTTAATTTCCATGTTACGCAGCACGTTTGAGCTTCCGCAGGAACCAATGAGGTTTGTTCTCGTGTTACGCAGCACGTTTGAGCTTCCGTAGGAACCAATGAGGTTCATTCTCGTGTTACGCAGCACGTTTGAGCTTCTGCAGGAACCAATGGGGTTCATTTCCATGTTATGCAGCACGTTTGAGCTTCCGCAGTAACCAATGAGGTTTGTTCTAGTGTTACGCAGCACATTTGAGCTTCCGCAGGAACCAATGAGGTTCATTTCTATGTTACGCAGCACGTTTGAGCTTCTGCAGGAATCAATGAGGTTCATTCTCATGTTACGCAGCACGTTTGAGCTTCCGTAGGAACCAATGAGGTTCATTCTCGTGTTACGCAGCACTTTTGAGCTTCCGTAGGAACCAATTAGGTTTGTTCTCATGTTACGCAGCACGTTTGAGCACGTTTAAGCAAGTACAGTTCTGTTTTTGTTTGCTGATCAATGTTTCAAATGCTGATCAGTGTGAATAAAAGCCTGAATTAAATCTGTTGTGCATATAAAGCAATAGTGTCTCTTCAAAAAATTTGGACTAAACCGCTCGATTCATATGGATTAGTTTTGCGATCTCTTTATGATTTTTTGAAGCATCAAAGTGGTAGTTGTGTGCACTGTCAATAGAGGGACAGAAATCTCTCAGATTTCTTTTAAACATCTTCAGTTGTGTTTCAAAGATGAACGAAAGTCTGAACAGTTTTGAAACGACATGAGGGTAAGTAATTGAGGATTTTTTTTTTTCGGTTAAACTAACCCTTTAATTAAATTGAGTAAATTATTTGTGATAATAAAACAAAATTGAGTGAGCAAATTGCTATTGCTATTTAAATGTGCAGATATTGATGTCTCTTATTAACTGAAAATAAAGCATTGCGCTTAGTTTTGAAGACTTAGATTTAGAATTAGAGGAAGTTTCCATCAGTAACAGTAAGTTTTACTTTATGAGTGTGTGTGGGAAGGTGGGCGAGGGCGGATGTTGTGTTCATTCTGGAGCATGTGTGGGGCAGGTTGGTCGAGTCCTGATATGCTTAACAGCCAATTTACAAAGGTCAGGTCCTATGGATCAAACCGTTCAGTAAATTGCACCTTCAAACTCATAAATGAGAAACAATCATCTTGCTAAAGGTCACGGCGCTAGCACTGTGGATTACAATAATAAAGTAAGCCACCCTGCTCTTCCACTAATTTACTCAAGGAACTCAGGAACATTGGCTAAAGAACGTCTTCTTTGTTTCTTTTTTTCCCTCTCTCTCTCTCTCTCTCTCTCTCGCTCTCTCGATCTCATTTTGTCTCTTTTTCTCTTTCTTAAATCACAGATGAATACTCACCCTTAAGAGTGTTGATTATTTTTGTGATTATTTCAACGGTTACATTATAGAGAATTTTACATTCCAAAAGTCTTTATACCACACTGAAATCCATTTGAATTTATTTGAATTTAAACATATTATTTTATTGTTAAAAAGGTGCAAAACAAAGAAGGCATCAAATGTTATTTTTTGTTTATTTTCAAAAGATTCAAAACAAAGAAATGTTATGAAATATTTATTTGAATTTTTTTTTACAGGTTTAAAGTAAACAAAGAAAAGTTATGGAAAAAGGAATATATTTATTTTAATTATTTTCATGTTTCAAATATCATTTTTGTATGATGCAAAACAAAGAAAAGTTATGACATAAAATGAAGGAATATTTAAAATTAATCTATATATAGCCTACTGTACAGTTACACTGAAACCATCTTGACATACTCACTTTTTATAAAGTTAATCCATTACAAAAAACGATAGTAAAAAGTTGTAATCTTACAACTTACTCACTTTAATGTGAGTTTTAATGAATCACTCAGTTTGTCCGTTTCAGGTAGATTGCAGTAAGTTCATGAGAGCACACATTTACCGCTGGACTGTGCCAAGTGTCAGATTACTTTTGACACCTCATTAGCAAGCATCCATAAAGACTGGATATGACATCACCTCATCACTGCACCTGATCAAACTGTCACTCAACCACAGGAACCTTCATTCACACTGCTTTTGCGTTTAAGTTTTAAAACTACATGAACTTGCTCTTGCTCTGTTTAATGGTAAAACATGTTGTCATGTGCTAAAGCTGCGAAAGAGATCTTAAAACTGCTCTTATATTAAGAATCGTTCTGAATGTGTCCTCATGGGTGTCAAATCCCACACATCCCTGCTTCTCTTTTCCAAGTCCTGAAACTGGGGACTCATGAGAATAGGGACAATCTGGGGACAGACTGGCAGCCTAATTAAGCCTGGGGAAAGATGCCCGGGGTCAGCCAATTACAGCCTCATCTATATGCGTCTGTTATGAAGGGTTCTCCAGGAAGACAGGAGGATGGGAACACTGAACCGAGGCCAATGCCCAAAAACACTGGATGCACACTTTTTATGTTATTTCAAACAGTCGCCCCAACCTTTACCAACCTGTATGCTTAAAACAAGAGAAAACTTATGTCAATGAGTTATGTAAACTTTCCTTTGAATTAAGATTTTTAGAAGCCCATTTGCAGATTATTTTAATCATAAACTAGTGATCAATTTGATAAATTTCACAGAAAACAAGACTTCAAATTTTATGTTATCTTGTATCTTCAGTAAATGCATCTTGATTTAATAATCTTTAGATTGCTCTTAAAAAAAACAAGACAAAAATACTGAGGAAGAACATCACTTTTTCAACATTAATATTTCCATATTCTAATGGTTGGGAGCTGAGCAATTAGAGCTACTTATTTATTGTAAAATGAATTAAAAAGTAATAGGTATCTGCTGGAAGTTGTATTCTGAACTGTGAAGTTGTTGCTCCCTAGACATGTACATTTAGAGAACATATTGATATATTGTTTTTCCTTCAAATTATTACTTACATTTTCCTTACTTGGTCTTAAATAATAAATCTTAAAATGTACCTACATAAAACCTGCAGAAACCCTGTTGTAGTGCACTAGTTATATGGAGCATGTTTTTTTTTTCTTTCCTTTTTTCTTTTTGAAGCTTGTAAGCCCAAGTTCACTTTAATTGTAACTGCACTGAAAAGAGCAACAAGCACACTCTTCAAAATACCTCCTTTTTTGCTTCACATTTGTACAGGTTTGGAAAGACAAGAGAGTGCGTAAATGATTAAATTTAGATTTTGAGGTGAACTATTCCTTAATGCATTGTCCTAGATCAGTGATGAAGGGTGAGGCATTTGATGTAAAGATCTCACGAGCAGCGTTTTACTCCTCTGAGTCAGGGCTAATGGCTCCGTCAGTGAGACACTAATGACAGATAGGACTAATCACAGCTTCCATCCATGTGACTGAAGTCTTCTGAACCGCTGTTTTAGCAACACTAATTTCTCCGCCGATATTCTTTCACATTCTCTTTTTCCCGTTGTCCCTTTAAACGGACGCAAAATGATTCTGTTAGTGTATCCGCCAGCATTCTCTATTCACCTGTCAAATGACAGAAAATACCAAATTGCTCTGTCTTTTAGTGCCTCTGGAAGCTATTTGTACAGATGCTGCGAGAGAAAAGAGACGATTGCTTACAGTGTGCACTCATCAGGGAGGTGACACGCAGACAATAGGTTTTGCTGTGGGGTAATTGCAGGCCGTTGGGGTGTCAGTCTGCCCAACAGAGGCCCGCTCGCTGCCATCGATGAACAAATGAGACTCCTCTCCCTGGTGGATAGAGCTCCGTATGGACAATAGGGGGCAGTATTGAGTCGCAATAGTTTCTTCTGTTTGTGTGGCCATCTCCTCTTTTGCGTTCAGTCTTACCCAGACGATGCTGGCAGGGGTCCAGGAGCTGGACCGAGGCAGATTAATTACACTTTTTTCAATTAATGTTCTAATGACGAACTGTTGTGTATTCTGCCGATAAGCATGTATAATCTGTGTGTCAAGGGGGCTGATAGGGGAGATAATAGCACACGAAGAAATAATATTTCACACCTGACGAGGTAAATAGAGCCAGATACGAGTCACGCCTGCCTTGACCACTGAAGACCTGACCACATGGATCTGTGTGTAGGCAAGCAACACAGAGCTTTCATATATCTGTATTTCAAATAAATCATTATTTATTTCAAATGATTAATTCGATTTGAAGCTCTGGGCATTGGTGAGGATCCAGAAAAATGAATTGCTCATCTTTCATTTGATTGGAGATGGCCAACTGCATAGCCTGAAGATATACAATATTAATTTTTAGAAATATAATAATTCATGATATATGTACATCACTGTTCAAAAATTGGTGTCAGTAATATATAAAAAAGGAATAATATTTCATCTTTCAGTAAAGATATTTTTGAAAGTCTTTTATTCTCACTGAGAATGCATTTATTAGATCAAAAATATATAATATTGATAAATGTTAACTGTTTTCTATTCTAAAATGTTTAAAAATGTCATTTTTTTATTGTCATGGCAAAGCTGAATTTTAGTCCTCAGTGTCAAATGATCTCTCAAAAATCATTTTAATATGCTGGAATTCTACTGACTCCCACACACACACACACACACACACACACACCAGTAATCCAGACTAATAGTTGGTGAACTTTTAGTAGATAATGGTTAAATCATCTTATTTTAAATTTTAAAATTATTTTAAGTTCTTATCACATATATGTGGCAATATCAACTTTATTTTAAGACAGTAGCAGTAACAATAGCTCAAATTCAGGAAATAGCTTTTAAAAAACATTAGCTGTTAAGCTCTGTCTGTCCTCAGAAAAAAAAAATCTGTTTTTAATTCCACAGACACTTAACATGAGTCTTACTCTCACTTTAGCTAATCAGGCCCAATGATTACATTACACATAGTTTTTAAGATAATAGGAATTCAAAGTGTGTTAAATTAAAATACGCTCTCCATCCATGTGCTATACAACAGTACTGGAGGAGAATAAAATATTGGGACTAAGGGCTAGTCTTCTGTCCATTATATCATCTCCATCCTATTCATGAGGGAGAGAGAGAAGAAATAAGATAGATAAGTCTCTTACTGCCTTGTGACTAGACCTGAATTCAACTTCCCATTAAAGTGTTAAAAAAATTAAATCATAAAGAGAGAGAGAGAGAGAGAGAGAGCGAGAGAGAGAGAGAGAGAGAGAGAGAGAGAAAACTAACGCACTTTTTAATTAAAAAGGATCCTAATAATCCACATCATATTATACACCGTAGATTCATCGGTCAATTTAATAACATGCAGTCTTTTGGATCTTAATATCTTTGGAAACAGGTTTCCTTCATAACTGAGGGGCTTTGTTAATTACACACAGGGCCTAATGATTTTGAATATTCAGTGGCTCTCGATGTTTTGATAAATGGGCTTCCACTAAGATTTATTCCTAATTATCTCATTTGTCTTTCTCCATTACTTTTTATAGCTTAAATTTATGAAGTCATTAAGACGTTAGTGGCCCTGATAATGATTAGGAGAAAGAATTGTATGAAAGTGAATTATACGAAAATGATTATGGCTAAAGGAGTCTTTAAAATGAAGCCGGTGAGGAAGTTGTGTGGGCTTTGTTTAAAGGTGCAGGGTACTGTTCAATCACGCAACCCCTGGCACGGCCCTCGTTCGCCTGGGCGCAGGCGGAAATAACGGTGATTAAAATGTCTTTTTGTCACTGTTCGCCCCTCTCTCTCGCTCCTTCTGTTCTGATTCATCCCTTAATGTGCGCTAGTGCTGACGGTAGCAATATTCTCTGTGGGACCCGAGATGAGATCGCTCTCTGAAAAAAGGGGCTATTTTTAAAATGGCCCTTTATACTTGCACGTTTGTTTAATTTCAGCCCGTCTTTGAAGATAAAATGAAACACATAAATACAGGCCATTACATCCGCATTTGAGCTCCTTTAGTATTATTACATTTTTTACTGGTTTTCAACTTCCAGACCGACAACCAGGCAGAAACATTGACTTTATTACTTTTCCTCTCTCTTTCAAAACTGATTTCCACCCTTTCGTACCTAATTAAACAATGAGGTATGTAATATACCATGTGTCTTCTCACATTGACAGTCTGTTATGAGAAGCATCTGGCAATTCAAACATTGGTCATGCCTTGATTTTTATTTTTTGGAGAATATCGATGGTCACATCCTCCGTTGAAACCATAAATGTCAGCTGAGGATCTAAATCATTGTGAGTAAAAGCAAAACAGTCGAGAGCGAATTTCTACATCACTTACACGACGTCCCCTTGAAACCAACTTCCAAAAACATTTAATGGTGTCTCTTCGATAATTAAATATCAGATTTGAATATATAAATTTGGTCAGTGGCACCTTCTGTAAATCATTCGCCTTAAGTGGAAAATTCAGCTTTCATCTTTACACTCTCATGTTGCTCCAAAGTCATTTGTTATTAAAGCAATTTTGATAGTTATTAAATAAAAAAATATTAATTATATTTATAAATAAATATTGTATATTATTATGTGTTAATATTTGTTTTATGAATATATTAAAAATAATATTTATTAGTGTTGTTGTCATATAATTTGAATCAGGGTCAGTTGCAAAGTTTTTTAAATGTGATTTTTTTCCCCCCAGAAGTAAATCTTCAATTGGAAAGACAAAGACAATTTACAGCAAAAGACAGATGTTTTTATACGTTCTAACATTTTGTTGGGTGAGTATAACTAACTAACTAAATGAAATGAGGTGCAGGAGAACATGTTTTGCTGTCCATTGAGAAGCTCCGCGGATGGTAGGCTGCACGCTCATCTGTCCTCCTCTTATTCTCCCTCCCGCCCGCTTCTTTTCTCTCTACAGAGAAAGACAGATCTGAAGAGGTTGTGTAAGCCTCTGGTTAATTAATTATTTAATTATCTAATCAAGCAGATGAAGAGCATCTCCCTACACCAGTGTTAATTATGAAACAGCTGGGGCAGTGTGCTGAAGGAATATTGAAACAGGGCTTGGCAACCTTTAGTTTTTCCATCTCTGCTTCTCTGTTCTCCCAGCAGGAGGAGCAGTGTGTCTGCTAGTGGCGGATCAGAATGGCACTGGAGAAGAGAGTTGGGTTGGGTGGAAACTTCCTAAGGCTCAGAAATGTCATGGATTTAGTAGGTGAGAGTTTAGAGTTTAGAGCTCAGATTCAGCAAGTGCGTTTCTGTTTTCCAAACCATATGGGTCTCATCTGAATGACACCTGTACACTTTATTTTATCTATTTAATTATTTTATTTTATTTAGCCACTTTTTAGTAATACCTGTCTATGTAATACTTATATATATATATTTTTTTTTTTCTTTTTTTTTTTTTAAAGACCAGAATCCACAGCTACTTTTAAATAGCCGTCAGTGGAGAACAACAGTATCTCTTATAGGTATTAGCAGGGGCTAATGCTAACCAGCTAAACTCTGACCATTTGGATGAATATTCAATCTTTAATTTCTATTTGCATCCAAATGATGTAAAAACTGCCTTAAAAACTACTGAGTAATCACTCATGCGAGCATTTAAGGAGACATGTCCTCAATGATGGCTACAAACATGTTAGGAACAGATGAGCGGGAATATAGCTAATTCAAACCTGCATTTCCCACATGAGCACTATGCACCATACACTATGTTCTTCTGCCTTCACGAGTGGGTCCAGCATTATTATCTACCATCCTCCTTTGATTTCGCATAGAATTATCTCTCTTCTTCATAGTGCCTAATTAAAGCATGTGAAAAAGGATGTCAAGAATATCCCGTCACACCGGTCAATGATTAAGACCACCTTGAGTGTTTCCCCCATCTCCTTCCCCAGCAGTGTTTCCACCTAACGGCAGCAATGTAGTGGAATTGCCTTTAATTGCAATCATCTAGACAGGCCCTGGGTGTCCGCCTGGTAGGGAGACGCAGTTTCATGGGCTCTATGCGTTGCATAAAATTAAAGGCAGAGTGGGGACTGGATAATTGGCTTGAGTCTCTTGCTCTCCTCAGTAACGCAGAAGCGCCAGCTTGTGTTCCTCCGACACACGTGTTTCACGGTCACTTCCGCTCGCAGGCCAGCACTCAGTGGGCTGAGATTAATGAGAGCTGGCTTGCCTCGCTCAGCTTTATGTGGCCTTTAGGTTAGGAGACCCTATGTCGGGTTTGAAGAACTAATTGTGCTCAATTTAGCAATGAGTGCTGAGCTCTTAGTCAAACGTCTACACCTAATGGTTATTCAGTTAATGGTGGCTAGTTAAGAGCTAAACAACTACTACACAGGAAGTACCTAGACTTGCTCTAAAGCAGTTTCTGAAGCATGTTTGTGTTTGCTGTAATAGAGCGGTTTCACAAAAGCAAACAAAATCATTCTTTATCTTTTTCAACTTTAAAATGGCAAAGCATCGCTTACAAATGAATCTTTTTGCAGGTTAGTGTGTAGGCTCACGTCAGCTCTGGGCCCATATACAAAAAAAATGTAACGGGCACCAAACAAGAAGTGCAATGGGGGGGTTGTGTGTGTGAATTACCTTCATTTATGCAGTATCTCTATTAATAGTGTGTGTTGAATTACTTAAAAAACAGTGAGTTACCAACTCGTTGCTGAGAAATATAGCCTAATGCAGTAATAAAAGTCGTAGGCAGCGTTGACAACAGGTTTTTGTGCTCCTGAATATTTTTGTGTGTGTGCTGCACGATCTCTGATCTCTCTGTGTGTGCATGTGCTTCAATGAAGCTGTATAGGCGTTGTAGCCCCGCCCCTTTTCAGTGCTGCACTCGTTGTGTACCGCTCATTTTAAAATCTTCCTGGTCTACTGACATTTGTTATGAAATAACATACGTTTAAAAATTTGTTTTCATTCAGGAACTAAAAAAGTGTTTTTATGAGTGAGTCATTGAAATATTCATTTAACCAATTCAGTCAAAAACGCTAACTGTGTTGCTCAGAGATGTGTAACGTCTGGATTGTGGCTTTGTCTTGGAACTATTTTCATTGGCGGTACTGCAGGTACAATATTGCAATCTTCTGTCTAAAAAGTAGTTGGTAGTTGGCTATAACTCCCCGACCCAGCCGCTCTGGAGCTCCAAACTCTGATACCTAGAACTATGTTTATTGATCTGTTGTTGCAAAAGCAATATCACACTTGCAATCATACTGTTTTATTTGTAAGATCAGCCATTTTAAATTGTGAAAACTGGAACAACAGAAATTTTTCGTGTGATATTCAACTCTGAAACTTTAAACCGGTCTATTTCTGTGATGTTTTCCTTGTCACAGGTTTATTATAGCTTCACATTTCCTTGCTGTACAGTTGTGTAAACACAGGGCAAGTAAAATGTTCTCTTGTTAGAAATTGACCTGTTTACAGCAATGCCAGTACTTCAGTACGTGGTTCAAACAGATCCTAACCAACATGATGCAGTACATAAAAACTATGCATGAAATAGCTTATTATTCTGTTGTGAAAAGCATGCAGTTCAGTTCTCCTACATTTCATCTTCTCTCCCCTCGGTGTGATTGTGTCTCATTTGAAGCGAAGCGACTGAACCTCTGTGTGCACAGGGAATAATCTCGGTGTCTGTCGATGCATACCTGATCTGTGCTGTCTGCATTCAGAGATTAGTGTTGTGTTGTGTCGCTTAGGGACTGTTGAATAAGAGACTGTGTTTATTTTGGGGAGTACAGTGGAACAGAGATTGAACAGCATTAAAGATGGAGAACATGACAGATTACATGGATCATTTTAATCTAAATCAGTATTGGGTATATCTGGCAATTGGAAAATGACTACTTTCCCTTGACTGGCGGTATTCAGTATTCCATGACTGTTGGCACAACGGCTCCTTCTCTATTTGTCTCTTAACATCTTTTCTTTTAACTGCAGATCATTGTTACAGTGAAAATACTAAATAGTTATACTGTAGTGTACTAAATAGTTCAACTGAAGATAGATAAATAAATTATCCAATTTAAGTCAAGTCACCTTTATTTATATAGCACTTTATACAGTAAAGATTGTTTCAAAGCAGCTTTACAGTAATAAACAGGAATACAATGATCAATGTTGCAGACAGAATTCTGCTGTAAAGTACCTCTAAAAAGTCAATAGTGTCATTGTTCAGCTAAAATAATTTCAGTGTTGATTTAGTTCAGTTTAATAACTGTGTAAAGTGTCAGTGCAGTCAAATAATTGTTTTTCTTAAATATCTAGTAAATGTATTTTTATGGGGAAAAGGACATCCTAACAAATATATCTTATTTTCACAATTAAATATATAAACATAGATTCATCATACACTTAAAAAAGAAAAAAAAAATGGTTTGCCAGTTTTAGATTTTGGCTTATTCAAGATACATTCTCTGAAAACAAATACATTCTATGCAATTTGCTTAAGTACATTTATCTTAATTAAAGGTACACTATGTAACTTTTTTTTTTGTTCAAAATCAATGAAATTTAAATGATAATCAATAAATCATCTTCCAAAACAATTTTTGTCTTACACTGATTCACTGTGGTAAGCCTATTATATATTTAAGACCTCATTGATGCATGCCTCGTTATGTCCGCAAATAGAGAACTGTTGCTCCTGCTAATTTGATGCATGTACAGTGTAGTGGCATACACAAGTGAGACAAGTTGACCCGCTAAATCTCAAACCTCGGGGGAATTACCCGTTAAAAAAGATCCAAACAGAGAAGAGTTTGCTGGTAAAAAGAGAATGTGAAAGAGCTCGTAATAAAACGAGAATCAACATTGGCTTGGCTTTTTGGAGATGGCGAGAACTGAGGGGTTTGAAATGTTGTAAGCGACTCAGAGATGGCGATTTTATTTTATTAAAACAAGTGCACTCTAACAGAGTTATCTATTGTGAAGGGTCATTTCGTTATGGTTGTTGCAGCGCTGTGCTGGAATTTATTTTCAAGGAAGTACCGTATATTTAAATGGGTAAAGCTACAGTATCTTTAGCTAGTCAGCTTGAGATCCTTTCCATCTAGTTGTGAATGTTTTATGAGCAGTAGGACGACCATATTCATCCGCTCAGTCACACAGAGTCAAAGCACAATCAAAACAATGGTCTTTTGTTGTTGTTGTTTTTACCACTAGGGGCAAAAGTTACATAGTGTAGCTTTTGAATGATTTTTTTCTCAAAAATAATAATTTATAAAATAATTTTATTTAGTTTAAAAAAAGGCAATTCCTAACTAATTTATTAGAACAGTATGCTTTGCTCTACTCTTGCAACAGCACCAATCCTGTACAACAGAGACTCTACCATACCTACAGAGATCTCACCAATAGTGTGAAGGTGAGCATTCGTCAACCCTGTTTTTCCTCTGTTTTTACCTGTTCCCTTAAAAGGTTAACAGAGAGGACTCGACGAGGCACTCACTGAGCGGCACAAGTGATTGCCGTATTAATTGCCTCTCCCTTTTCTCCACAAGGTCACCCCTGTCCACTGGAAGATAAGACAAAGTAATTCTTCTGTACTACACTAGAGCACCGCACATCACAGAGCCATTCAGCCTGAACCAACGAGAGCGGGGTTGGGGAGGGGTGAGGTTTGGCACAAAGTGGCTTACCTTTCAAGAGGCTTGACATCCGCAACAATACAGACCTCATTAAAAGGTAGGGATATGCCCTCACTGGCCAATTTAAAACCTTTGGTCAACTGCCGTGCGACTAATTTGCTATCAGCATCAGTGACGCCTCGCACAAACAGCTAAGTAATGCCTGTAATTTAAAGTGCAAAGAGTAAATGTAAGATATATAGGATAAAAATGGAAAAAAAAGCAGGCCATTTATGGTATAAATTTTATTAAGGATGATTTTCTGATCCATTGGAACTGTCCATATGAGAGACAATCATGGGTCAGGGCTTCTGGTGGGGTGGTATGTGAATTATCTCTCTTCTCCAGCTCTCTGGAGCTTCTCTCTGTGAGGTGAGAAAAGCCTAATTCCCACCTGACAAAGGGACAGATTGGATATGTTCTTCGCCCTGCCCCAGATAGTGCTGAATACCATAGAGTAATTTCTAATGTGAAGTTGGACAATGGCTGTCATTACTCATTCCTATTCTGGACAACCTTGAAGACTTTGCCAGAGTTTTGAGAATTGGGGAAGGTGGTCGTCTTCATGCAAGCTCTAACTGAATATAACTGTGTGTGTGTGTGTATGTATATGTATATATATATATATATATATATATATATATATATATATATATATATATATTCACTGCCGTTTCAAAAGTTTTTGATTGGGAAGATTTTTTATGTTTTTAAAAGTCTCTTTTGCTCACCAAGGCTTCATTTATTTGAAAAATAACTGTTTTCTATTTTAATATATTTTAAAATGTCATTTATTCCTGTGATCAAAGTTGAATTTTCAGCATCATTACTCCAGTCATGAGTGTCACATGATCCTTCAGAAATCCTTCTAATATGCGGATTAATGCTCAAAAAAACATTCATTATAATTATCAGTTGAAAACAGTTGTGTGCAATTGTTTTCAGGATTCTTTGATGAATAAAGTTCAAAAGAACAGCATTTATCTGAAATAGAATCTTTTGCAACACTATGAATGCCTTTACTGTACCTTTTAATCAATTGAATTCCATGTTGATTGTATTGAAATACAATTATTGATTTATTTCTCCCAAAAAATAAAATGACTGACCCCATGCTTTTGAATGGTAGTGGTTAATGTTACAAAAGCTTTCTATTTCAGACAAATACTGTTCTTTTGAACTTTCTATTCATCAAAGAATCCTGAAATAAAAATGTAAATAACTGTTTTCAACATTAAGGGGTAACTAAACCCATGGTCAGAGCCTGACTCCGCCCACTGGCAATATTTGAAAAATGCTGTAAAAGTGTGAAGAGTCCAGAGGAGGGGTGGATCCCTCTCTCTGTAGGGCTGGTACCCTCTTATGTCACAGGGCACCTAAACTTCCAATAGGAAAATTCAACTGCAGTAGCCACTGTTCAACCTGAAGAGGGCAGCACTCGTTTTTACACCACATATTGTAGAATTAAAACACTTTATACCAAAATGTAAAAAAAAGTACTTGAATCAATGAACAGCATTAATAAAGCCCCAGTCTTACAGATCATTAACTTAAAAAAAGTTGTTTTATGGTTTAGTTACCCTTTAATAATACCGGCAATAATAACTGTTTCTTGAGCATCAAAACATCATATTAGAATGATTTCTGAAGGATCATGTGACACTGAAGACTGGAGTAATGATGCTGAAAATTCAGCTTTGACCACAGGAATAAATTACATTTTAAAATATATATATATATTCACATGGAAAATAGCTGTTTTAAATTGTAATAATATTTCACAATATTACTATTTTTATTGTTGTATTTTTAATCAAATAAATGCAGCCTTGGTGAGCAGAGGAGGCTTCTTTTAAAAACATTACAAATCTTACCGATCGAAACCTTTTGACTGGTAAGTGATAAATGTATTTTGCATCTCTTCTGACCAGTTGTGACAGCATTATTGACCTCATGTGGGATTTTAAATAGTTGATTATACTGATGTATCATATGGAGTTTTATTTTAGACGATATTGCATAATACTATGGCCATGCAAGTTACTAATATTATAAGGCAATGTAAAATGTAATTAAATGAATTGCAATATATATATATATATATATATATTATATATATATTGTTATATATTGTTATATATTAATGTTACTCTTTCCCATATGATAGCCATAGTGTAATACTACCAAAAAAATTTAGTCTGAAATTTCTCTTAGTCCTTATATGGCCCTACAAGATGAATAGTCCTTCCCATGTGTATGCGTTCCCGAAATACAGCTTACCGTAAGCAAGCAAGCTTATGGGATCAGTTTACAGACAGAATATGGACTGGTCTTTTCTTTTGTGAACTTCCTTGAGCAATAGTAGCTATCAAGTACAGATAATGAAGTTAACCAGCATTGTAGAACTTTCTTTTGAAGGGTTAAATTGATAACTTCATTTACTGTACTGTTTGGGTTTACATTGTCATGTTTTGATAGGTTGTCCATTTTTCACTGTGGCTGTCACATTTTCTCTTGCAGAATTATTGCAAAGGGAGTTGTGATTCATTTCCAGCTACAATTCACAATCAGCAAAAATGTGTACAAATGGTTCAATTATCAATTCATTTGATAGAATTAGCTACAAGTTTATGGGCTAAGACGCTGATGATGCTTTCCAGATGCCTCTAAGTGACACTTTTTCTTGTTTAACAAGATTTTCAATGTCAGTAGTTCTTTCTAATATCATTGAGCCCACATTTTCCGAAACATTTGCCAAATCTGCACTTTTAGTCTGGCAGCATTGTACCAAACGCAGAACTAAATCTGACACACGTGAGTCTGAGAGAATAAACTTTTGTTTATCTCTCTTGCGCAAACTTGAGTCCTGACATTTTTCCGTCTTTCTAGCCCTGGCTTCCACTTGCCAGCTGCCATTCATTTATTTGCACAGAAGGACAGATGCCAGCAATCAGCATTTTCCACACACATCTACATTACTCTCAAATTTAAGATGTCTAATAAAATTAAGGTATGATTTTATTAGATTTGTTCCCAGAAAGAGCAATATTTCGGCCACTGTTACCCAGTCTCATGCTCTACACTGCATTTGCTATTTGATTTTCCCACAACATCTTCCATTTAGACATTGATCATACTTTAAAATGAATGTGCTCCAAAGATTTGATATTACCATTAAACATCCCCTTTGACTGGCACTGGGAGGAATTTGGTATGAACTTAGTAGCTTCTTAAACAAGAAGATATTTAAATATTAACATGTCAAATGAATATTCCATATCATTCTATGTAAATAAAAGCAAATATGTTGTTAAATAGGCTCTATGCACGATCGCTTCTGCGTTTTGTCTCAGCCCGGCCAGTTACATCTGGGTTTTTTTTGCATTTGGTGGAGATAATGGCAAATTACACTCGCTGTTTACAAGAACTTCCCGCGGTTAACGTGAGTGATGTTAACAATATTGTGTTAAAACTCTTAAAACTCTTATGTGATTTACTGTCACACATAAGAGTAAGAAAGAGAAGGGCTTTAAATTATATATTTCGAGCTACATCAACAACTTTGAGGGTGAGTATTCTCTCATATCATGTGAAATCTGACTAGCGAATCAGTTTCTAAAATCATTGTCTCCGTTTCTGAGAAAAAGACTTTTATTAAAGTTTTGCCGCTAGTACACTTCGCTATAGAACGCGCGCGCTATGCGGAAGTAAAGACGCTGGCTGAGAGTCTACCGTTATACGTCAGCAGCGTCCGTGCATAGAGCCTCTTGTCTTAATCATCAATTTCCACTCTTGTTTTGTTCATCCACATGTGTTGCCTGTAGAAAAACAATGGGGTGACAGCAGGTGTCTGCGCTCCAGAACCTGACTGACCCAAACACACGGCCTTCTAAATCTGAGAGGAGGGAGCAGCATTTTGGGCGTGAGGGATAAAGTGGAGATTTCTATTAAGAGAGACCCTGATAATCAGTTCAGCCCTCAGACCTTCCTTCTACATAGCTTTCTTCAAAGGATGGCCTTGTGGTCCGCCACACTGTGGTGAACGAATGCCTCGATTTTGCTCGGGCAGGCTCGGGAAAAGAAGGGGTGACTTTTGAAGGGGTGCTCAAGAGTCATGACGGGCCCCTTCTGAAAACTAACATGTACCATGCTACAGTTTGGTGGTCTTAATAAAATAAAATAAAATAATAATAACAATTATTTTATTTTATGCCTACCCTTCAACCATCCTAAAAGGAGACTGGAGGACAAGGCAACAGGATTTTTTTTTTCTTATGTGGAGCCTCTTACTTTAGAGTCCCAGGGGCCATTTCATTTTCATATTCATTTCATTTTATTTATTTATTAGTTTATTTTTATATTTCGTTTTTGTTACAATTTTTATTGTATTTGTAAAACTACAATTATAAATAAAATCAGAATTATTAAATATACAAATTGTCAGGCTTCTGTATAAATAAAAAAAATCACTTTTTTAATTATTTTTTAAATAACAATAAAATGTCAAAATTAAGGTGTTTGCTGTATATGAAAAACATATTTTATTAAACACAGTATACTATTACATTTTCTTTTTTAATGTATATTTTAATTAACGTCTAAAGGTACATTAGTGAATGGAGAGTGACTGTGAGATATACATTATATATGAAATACAATTTAGAAACGTCTGAAATTGTGTTCATGAACAGGGTGTCACTGAACTGTATTTTGTTTTATTACTTTTTTAATTATTTTATTTTATTTTATTAAATGAAGGGGGGGGGGGGGGTTGGCTGATGTGGAGCCTCTTCCTGTACACTCCCAGGGGCGTCCTTGATGCTTGGCTTCCTATTGTGCCTTTGTCCCGCTGCAGACACACCTGCCCCGGGCCTGCTGAGCACTGTCCCGGTGCGCTGGGCTTCATATGCTGCTGATCTGTGACACATCTTCACCAAGCTGTGCAAATACATGCTTCATTTCAGACTGTTTTGGAACCTCAAGACTGAAAGAAATGAACTCATTCTCACGCTTCCAGAATCAATACCCATGCACTCCAGTCAACGCACCGGCCTGTGTGCCAGACTAGCCAGACAGATGCTAATGTGACTCACCTGGTATATTTCGTTTGCCATTTTGGAGTCCGGTGAGCATTTCGCACAGTGAAATATTTCAAATCAAGCATGTGTAAATATTAGAGAAGACAAAAATCTCCAAGTGTTTAAGATGAGCTGGAGTTCAAGGTAAAATCAGAGAGCCAGTTAGCCCTGAAAAATGTTTACTTGTGGCAAGCCTCCATGAAGGGCTGCGATGTCCTACAAGGCCACGGTCTGTGCCCCTTATTTGAGCAAGCTGCACTGAGTCACTGTGGGTTAAACAGGGTCTGTTTTTCATGCTCTGCCTAGCACCCCTTTGACATTTAGCTGTGATACATAAAATGCTGTGTTCTGTTGGGCTTAGACTCTCACAAAGCACACTTTTTATTAAACGATACCATGAGATTGCAGTACAGTGATTACAGTACTGGTTATTTAAAGGAGCTGTATGTAAGAAATGTATTTCAATTAATCATAAAAAGGCCCTGATGTGTCACTAGACATTAAAAAATGATGTTCATTTCAAATACTTATATCACTGACAACAGTAGTATGGCTAGGATATTGTCATTTAAAAAGTGGACTTGCAGCCCTCAACTGATGTTGATGTTGTCATGTTGTGTTTTGGTCTGATGCGCCACCCTCCACCCATCTACCAATCACGAAGTCAGTAGTGTTTCGGGATCTGGGTTGCCAGCTTTGCTCTAATCTACCCTAACTCTAGTCGGATACAAATGTCTAACGTTACTAAATCAAAAAGACCTCGTTATAATTCAGAAATTCGTTGTGACAAAGTCCGAAATAAAACCAGAATTTGTATTGGAGATGCTTTTGAAAGATGGAGACGGCTGAAAACGGAGAAGAATTTGAACACAGACGCCAACGTTGCTAATTTTCTCCTGGACAGGTAAGATTCATCTATGCTTGGCTAACTTGTACTTGATGTCAATGGACATTTCATATATGCATGACAGTCGAACAAAGTTATGCATGTTCGTGCAAAGTAACGTAACGTTAGCTCACAAGCAATGCATTATAGGAGCCCGTTTCTCTGTCCTTATGCTGAGACGCAGAGGAAAACAACATAAGCACGCCCATTATGGCAATTTGAAACGTAATTGAGACAGAAGCCTAAATTTACCTCAGAAAAAATGATTCGTCATTCGTTCTTCGCGTATATCGTGGACGATGGCATTCTCCAACACGGGCTCTCCATCTCTGCCGTGCGCGCGCGCGCCACGCGGATTCTCTGTCTCGTGTGCGCTCGCTCTAGATTCCGGGACATTTTAACTAATTTGCCGCATAACTAGTCGATCACGAGTGGCTCAACAGGTAAATCTATAGATAAACTCATCTTTCAGGCATTTGACCGACCGGGTTGATATTTCAGTTTGAGAAATCGGGGGTGTGGCGTGTGAGCGTGTGAAACCACTCAAATGCGGGTGTCTCACGGCCAATGCGTGAGAGTTGGCAGCTCTGAAATTTAGTTACTCTATCAATATTTTATGATGAACTGAAAACAACCCTGTGATAGCCATGGTGATATTGAATTTGTCCCGCGGTATAATTGCTGTGGCAAATGTTTTGGTTATTTGTTAGCCTACTTATGACAAAAACTTGCTTACCATACATTAATGACAGATAAATAACGTTACAAGTTAGACTAACAGATACCGTTCTGTCTGTCACATACGAGCATAAATCTTTACGATTATACTGGCACATACGAGCATACATCTTTACGATTATATTTAACTAATGACAATTAGTACATTTTTAAAATACATAATTACTTATCAAAATATCTCGCATGAAGCATAAACATAATGAACAGAAAAAAAAACTTACTGTGTACGTCTCGTCGTCACTTGCCTTTGGAAGCAGCCTACGTTTCTGCTGAATCCTGCAGCTTATCTGGCAACCTCGAGTCAGGGGGTAAGGGGAGGGGATACACCGCTCTACGGTATTTTTAAAGTGATTGCAGTACCAGTTTTGGCCACAAGTTGTGTTGCATTACTTGCGCGTTCCACTTTGATAACTTGGTCATAGGCTTGGTCTTTGATGATCATTTTAAACAGGTATTTTAAACACAACTTTGCATAGTCTTCTGTAATTCACTACCGTTCAAAAGTTTGCGGTTGGCAAGTTTTTTTTAATTCAAAACATTTGTTTGATTTAAAAAAAAGACATTCAACTTCAAATCCTGTTGCACAGTTTCCACAAAAATAGTAAGCAGTACAACTACTTTCAACATCAAATCAGCATATTAGAATAATTTCTGAAGGATCATGTGACACAGGAGTAATGTTGCTGAAAATTCAGCTTTGCCATCACAGGGAAAAAAATACATTTTAAAATATATTAGTAGGAATTAGTAGAAATCTATTTTTGTATTTATTTACAATCTATTTTAAATTGTAATGTTTCACAATCTGTTTAAATAAATGCATAAGAGACTTCTTTCAAAAACATTAAATCTTAATCTTAACGACCTATATATAAAATATATACATATTAGAGTATTTATAATGCTATACTTTGTGTCAACACTGCTGCATGAGTTCTTAATATAACATCTGAGGGAATTACACCAGATTTCACATCATTCTCTCATGCTGCTGTAATCAATATCCATATATTTTATATTACTAATCTCTTTTAAAAACTTGTGGAATCGCTATCGTGGATTTTTTCTTTTGCTGTTGGAGCAAATGGGAACACAAAAATGATATTTGCTGTGGTCTTCCATTCACCACTAGAGAAGTTTACCCAACTAAGACTTCCGCTTCTGAGAACCCTATAAATGTGAAAAGGGTCCATTAGGGCGGTCCAGAACAAGAGGGCACTGCACTCGGGACACGGGGCACTCGCGCACCAGCTGCCGGTGTTGCTACATTTGCTGATGCAGTCAGACGCGGGGCTTTTGGCTGTAGACCAGTAGTTGCGTAACAGTATAATAAAACAGCAGGGTGCTTATTGAACTGCATTTTTGTCACAGACATCCACGTCTGTTAACGGCAGACACACTGAGAGGAAGTTTGTGAAGCAGACAACCTTACAGAGAACACCCACCCACCAAGATCAAAGCTGTTCCGTCTGTTTTTACACCACTGCCTCCTTTTCATAACCCAGCACCAGAAATATACACCCGACTTCATATTTAATGCCTTGAGATCTTTGTGGATGTAAAAACGTAATGCATAAGTAATAATAAAAATGTTATTCCTTCTAATAAATCAGTTTATAAAATGCAAAGCAATTTTGAGAGGGATTTTCTAATGGATTTCCTAAGCTCATAAAAGCATCCTCAACACATTCAGGTATTACAATGCTCTTATTTAGCACTACCATAAAAGAAGACTAGGCACTAATGTTGTGTTTGTTGCAACGGTCAAACTATACTGACACCTAGTGATTTGGATGCACACAAACGTTTTTTTTAGTTACTGATGCCATTCAGCCATCGATGCCATTGTAGAAGCGACAATTGACAGTAAAAAGTGCCAGCTTGTGGCTGTCTACACTGAATGCAACACAGCCATCATTGCAAATCCATTTTTTCTTTGTGTCAGAAGTATGTCAGAAATAGAAAGGGGCATCAGTTTACTGTCGGAGATTTGTAGTGTCGCCACATCCAGTGTAGACAGCTTCTCTCATTATAATGGTTTCTATTGTCTTCTGTCACGCCTCTCCGCTCGCGTCCGGTTTAGACAGTGTAAGCCAGATTCATTTATTGTGTGAACAAATGGGTCCAATACCAGAAGGGTTACTGATACTGTCACTGTTTTATTCAGTTAGTTTCATTCTCAGAGGCTTTTAGTTTTGTTTTCACTAGTCATGTGTTTATTTGTTTTTGTTTCCCGCCTCTCATGGACACTGATTCTTCTCACTGCTGCTTGTCATTTAGTTGGAAACCTCCAGGTATTTAAGTTCCTCGCTGTTCACTCCCAGTGGTCGCTTGTTAATCGTGTTTGTGTTACGCCTTATGTATTTACCTGAGTTTACTCTGCTGTCAAATTGATTAATCACGATTAATTGCATCTAACAAAAGTTTGTTTACATAATGTGTGTATATATATATATATGCATTATATGTGTGTCTGCATGTCTGTGTATATAAGTAATACACACATATGTAAACAAAAACTTATGTTAGATGCGATAAATCTCGATTAATCGATTTGACAGCACTAATATATTATACTGTATATACATACATACAATTATTTTATTTTGCATAATTCTCTTTTAATTCAAATAAAACAAAAGTCCTGTTTAGAATGTTATTTTGAGGTGTTTGTATGAGAAACGTTTAAAGTCGTATTAGTGAACAGAACGTCACTGAACTCCATAAGCTTCCTTACACTCGTCTCATTGTTGCATTATCTCTTAATATTCACTGTATGTATGGCAGGTTCATTATTAAAGCCACTTACAGTAATCTCATCCATCTTTTAATTTTTTTCCCGCTTCTTAATTTTTTCCCCTTCTCTCTCTCTTTCTTTCTTTCTTTCTTTCTTGAGACTGGTTTTTGATTAAATAAAAAGCCGAAGGGATGGATATGGCTGTTAATTGCATGGGTCTGATGCGAGAGCTGAATCAACACAGAGGAGAGGTCATTAAACCCAGCCGGTTGCTCCACTCCGTTCGTCTGACTGCACTCCCCCCATCTGTTGTGCAAATTCTGCCTTTAATTTAACTTTGCAGTGTTGGGTTGCTCCAGTCCACCGGAAATAATCTTCCCCCTTCATCTTCAAACCACTGTTATCCCCCTGCTCTTATTGTGCAGTCACGTAGCCCCATTGTCCAACTACCAAACTTCAATTAAAAGAGGACGAATATATCTGGGCATTCATCAACTGATTCATTATTCTGCAATCCGTCTCCCATCGTGGTTATTTGGATAGGTTGATTAATCTTTCTGTCATGCATCTATAAAGATATATGATGATTACATATCAAAAAAGAAAAGAAAAAAAACCATCAAGGCATCACCAGAGTTTCATAAAGATTGGTTTTCCGAAAAGTGCTCTTTATTACATTCTCCATATTGAAATGATTGTTCTAGAGCAAATCGAAAGGGTGAAACTCTCAAGAAAACTCCATCTTATTATCATCTTTGATTACATTGTTTGTGCATTATCAGAGAAAAATGTGTTGCACTGACCAGCAAAGACGTATTTCTGCTGACGTTGAAGCCTCAGCTGCAGAAGCTGCTTCATTGTTTGCTGGGTCTAAAGGGAAGCATTGTGCTCAACATGTGTTTCTGATCAAGGCATCAGTGCACCGCAGAACTTCAGAAACAAACTGAGAGACACAACTATGAAGGGAGGGGGAGAGAGCAAAATAGGCATGTTGCAAAAGCTTATGATTTCCTTAGGCAAATTCATATTCATTGCTTTATGACATTGAAGAACTCGTCTCGTCGAACACAAGAGCATCTCTTGTTCTCTCGGCTGAGGTCATTAAACAGGAAGTAGAGCTCTCCATAAGAACTTTTCAGATCTGATTTTTTTTTAAGTAGTGCTACTATGCGGTGCCATGGGAAATTCATCTATTTGATAGGAATTAGATTTGATGCCATTCATTTTCAGTATAAACAATAGGAAGTTATGTCAATTTCCAAACGTCCAGTCCAGACAACCACTTAATAGTTTCATCATAAACCAATTTACCTGTTATTGGAAGTAAATTGAACACAAGCACAGAAGTGAGTCCATAAGGAGCCATTTCAGTCCGTCATGTTATGTTCAAGCTTCATTGTGCAAGTTAAACAAATCCAGGCCCAATCAAATCCATCACTTTTGCCAGGCTGAGCCAGTTTAAAGAGGCCACAATAAAATACACATTTCCCTTTTATTTTAAATAATTTTCTTCTCGGATGTATTTCTTGTAATAAGCTCCATTGTGTGTGAATCAATTCTGAGCACATTTATGTGGTGTCGTGCTGAACCTGCATAAACAGTACGCAGCTGTGCTTTCCTGACTGCTTCAGTTTGGATTAATTATATATATATATATATATATATATATATATATATATATATATATATATATATATATATATATATATAACGCAGTCATGAATATGTTTGCGTTGGCTGATCTGATTATTGTCTACATGGGTGTAATGTGTTCATGTGTTACTAGAGTAAACACAAAAAAAGCTTTTATTATTTAGGAATTAAGGATATATTAAGTTTGCGGAATGTGCAATTTCATTTTTGTAAATAAAACACTACTGTTCCAAATGTTGTCTCTTGCCTCTTATGCTCGCCAAAACTGCATTGATTTGATTAAAAAAAAGGAGAAATATTGTGAAAGTCTTTAGTATCACATGATCCTTCAGAAATCATGCTGATATGCTTATTTTGGTGCTCAAGAAACATTTATTATTATTATCAATGTTGAAAACAGTTTTGCTTCTTAATATTTTTGTGGAAACCATATTATTTTTTTCAGGATTCTTTGATTAATAGGAACTTCAAAATTGCAGCAATTATTTGGAATACAAATCTTTTGGATTATAAATGTATTTACTGTCACTTTTGATTAATTTAATGCGTGCTTGCTTAAAAAAATACATTACTGACCTTAAACGTTTGAACAGTATAGTGTACATTTAATATAAAGGTAAGTAAAGGTTTGGGACACAATACTACAGGGTTAGATAAGGTTATGTTAATAAACTGATATTGATTAAAGACATTTTTAACAGCACATTACTTGAAAAGGTCAGAGAGAAGGCAAAATATTTTTAAAGACTAAATATTAGACTAAATGGTAAAAATAAAATTGTGGTTGAATAAAAAAACATGACCCTTTTAATATAAACAATTATTGTTTCTAAAATATGATTTATTGTAAATTCACATGCTGTTGTGATTGTGTATTGGTGTTTGTTTGCGGTTGTGTGCAGAATCTCGCTACTGTGTGTGTTTGAAACACAATGATGGCTTGAAGACAGGCCTGTGAGTCGAGTGTGTAAGTGGGAGGACAAGATGCTTCACTGTAGAGAGAACAACTGGCTCTGGTCCCACATATCTGGTGACTCACCAGGCCTCTTGTGTGTGTGTGTCTGTGGTTCTGCATGTACAGTACATGTGCACGGATCCCACAAAATGATCATAAAACCGCCAGCTGTGCTCAACCTTGAGTATTAGTGAAATCCAAACAGAGAGATGTGCTCCATTGAGAGCCATCCTCATTAAGAAAACCCAAAAGAACCTGACCAATAGATTATATTACGCTCTGAATATACCCACTCTCTCCGCAAAACATCTATTTTACTCTCTTAGATATACATTTGCAGTTGGTGTGATTAGCGAGGCCGGATGCATTAAGTATAACCGGCATTCCTGTATTTGATCCGATTTGGTTTGGATGAGCAGAGTGAAAAATAAGGAGACCATTGTTTCACTGGCATTACTGTTAAGTGCTCTATAATATCCTCTAAACACTTAACTAACTCTGAACTTGGCCTGCACGATTAACCGAAAGAAAATGGAATAAATGACCTAGTGCAATTATCAAATTGCAGTCTGCGATTGAATTAAATAAATATATGCACTGCATGTTTCAGATTAAAGCATGGCAATGTGTTCATTTAGGCTGCGTTTACACTGCAGGTCTTAATCCACAGATCCGATCTGTTGACCATATCAGATGTTTTGTCCCGCCTGTTTATATTCACTTTAGACAGGACTGGTCTCCTATATCGGTGTTTATATTAATCCCCGCCCAAAATGATTCTGTTGGTGATCGCTTTACTATGCGACACGGTTGACCCCTTGGGTTTTGGCACCAGGTTTATTTACAAAAACAGCGAGTTATCATCTAGCTGCTGAGAAATCGCCTTATAGCTTTCAGTAGCTGCCTTCGTGCACAGAGCAGATGTTGAAACAGTTTCTATGCTCCTGAATGTTTCTGTGTGCGCAGATATGTACTGTATCTGATTTAAAAACACATTTGAAAGTGGCTCAGAACGGATGCAGAAAAAATCTGATCTCGTGTGGATTTTTGCGTTTACACGTGCAACAAATTCCAATCTGTGTCAGATGCTAGTAAAAAAAACATATTTACTCAGCCTTACAAACGAACAGCTCATGATCATGACTTTTTTTTTAGTAGTAGTAGTAGTAATTATTATGATATAATCATTGATGTACAATCATACAATTTTTGGCCAAATTGTGTAGTTCTACAAACAAGCACACTAAACCTTCAGATAAAAAAAGAAAAGAAAAAAGCAAATCTCAATTACTATTGGAGATTTTGTTCACTCTCCTAAAACAGTCAAACTCACAGCGTGAACTGGACTACTTGGGAAAACTATGGAAATATGGCTGCTGTTGCCCTCTGCATTAATAAAACAGACACTATGTCTTCTGTTTGGCATCTTTATGACTTCTGAAAGAAAAGAGAATCTGAATTTTCTCAGAGCTTGAGTTCAGTGGTGTTTTCACGCCAGAGTTATTAATCTAGGATTTTCATCACAGCTGGCGACCCCTTCACCTCCATTATAATGCGCTCTTTGTAATTTCATAGTTAATATTCAATAGCCACTTGTCCTCTGTTGCTGAATTGTGAGAATAGCTGGACAGGATTTGTGTCCGAGAATGAATACGCTCGTGAGAAAACGAGAAACTGTACAAATGCATTGTGTGCAAATGCAAACAGATGCAGATGTTCAAGAATAGGTTTAACCTTTCCGTCGACTGATTGGCTCCTCTGTTTCATGCAAACATTTAGAGACCAGAGCTCTGACCACCAGGTTAAAACTGTGGACACTTCCTATCTATAGATGTGTGTGGTTAAAAGTCAACCAGGGATAGAATTTACCACCCACAACCATATTCATAGAACATACACTTGAAAGACAGAGAGAAAAAACAAGGAGAGATCGAGAGAAAGGCAAAGTGAGCAAGAGATGTAACAGAAGGTCTGATCACATATTGCACTGTTGCCTTGAACAGACATTCCTCTTCAACGACTTTGGCAGCCCTTTAAGAGCCTATTACACCGCAGTTTTCTGTTGCCCAAACCTCACAGAGCTTTCTTGGGCAACAGAAAAGAGTTTGGAAGCAATGCCTGTCCATGCAGCAGTCTTTATCACACAACTTCACAAAGCTAATTGCCAAATAAGATGAAAATATGAGGATTATGCGTAACAAATGCTAACAAGATGCCAATATGGATAATGTGGTTCAGTTATGAGCAAATAAAGCAGACACTGTTTAGAGAACTGATGTATTTCCCAGCATGAAAGGACCTTTTCACCAAAGGCAATATTCAAAGGCCCTCATATCTAACTTAAAATGTACCTCAGGTACTTGTGTTGTAATTCAAATTAACTCAACAATATTATGTCAATTTAATATTATACATCTTTATTTTTTTTGTAGCATTTTAATAAATAATAATAAGGTTTAACAAAATATGACTTATTAGGACCACCTGATTGCAAAACATTGCCTTGGGATACGTTTACACAACAATGATGTACTTAAAACTGAAACGTTTTTCCTTTGCGTTTTTGAAAAGCTTTACACACAGAGGACAACTTTGAAACCCCCTTTTAAAACATTTATGTGGTTGAACTCTGATGCAAGAGAATTGGATGCCTCTCTATCAAATAACAAAACAACCATACAAAAGATACAACTTTTATTTTATTTTATCCTGTTCTTTTATTCCATTGTTGTACACTCTTGTCCAGTTAAAAATCATTTCTACCTCCAGTTTTATTGCAAAGCAACAATAGAAACATGTTCTTAAAATGTAAACGATTCAAATCAATGCATTACATTGCTTTCTGTAAGATGATTATGTACTGTTTATGGTATGAATTATGCTGTGTTGATTCTCAAGACTATCTTTAGATCACCCTCTGCTTTAGATTTAGATTTCTTTCTTTTTTTTAAAGGATACAATAATACTGCTATAATGCTAGGCATTTACTACATCGAAAAAAAAAGGTAGATACGTAAAACTAACATTTAAACTCACAATTGATTTAAATGGAAAGTTTTGGAATTACAAGACAGACATTTCACATTGGGAAAAAAATACAGAGCAATTCACAATGGTTTACAGTATAATATTCCAGTATGCAAGAAGATTGATTGATGAAGTGACAATGCTAGAAAGAGTGAGGATAAAAACATCACAGGACCAAATGTCGAGACTGACAGGATTCTCTTCACGTTTATATACAATCTATGACACAACTGTAGAATGGCAGCATATATTAAATACACACATCTTTCTCCCGCTCGCATACATCTATGAGTTTCACACTCACATTTTATGGCTTTTGTAATCCTCAGAGGACTACACCAGTGTACTACAGTAAGTGTGCGTACTGAGAGGTGATACTTAGGATTACCATTAAAAAAATAGCGGTAGTGTATGTGATCTTTGGATACGTCTTCCTTGAGAACTCAACGTTGGAATGTTTTCAGGAGACTCCATTGTTTTTTAAAATAGATCTGAGTTGAAATTCAAGCTCTTTTATGGTGTGCATTATTGTGGAATTCTTAAACCACTGGATTGTGCAATTTTTTTTTTAAAGCTTGGCACTAAGACGATTTCAAATAAGAAACAAACACTGACATTTACAAATGTTTTTTGGACCTTTCTCAGTGGCCTCTTAAGTCTTCTGGATTTATTTGTATTCAGCATCATGCCAATATAGACTCAACAAAACATTTTAAACAGAAACAGTTCATAGCAAGACAGTTCAAAAGAAAGCTACTAGACTGTAACTCACAACTCCAACTAGGTTTGTGGCCACTCCAGATCATTGACGTCTTTGCCTGTTTCTTCTCAGGTCTCAAAACAGTGAAAGAGGCAGCACCCCCTATGGGAGTCTCAGGAGGAAAAGCACAGGCCGCAGCATTCCATGCAGATCTCCAGGCAGTCTGCAGACTCGCAGCACGCGTCGATGATGCCGCAGTCCATGTCACAGGGCAGGTCGCAGTCGCCACATTCCTCTGAAGCGCAGCAGCAGCAGAAGCACGAGTCGTCTGATGTGCAGGAGCCGCAAGTGGCGCAGTCCAGCACGATGTTGCACAGTGTGAGGAACTCACAGAACAGACAGGCCAGGATGCAGTGGACACAGCAATCTGGACGCAGCAAAGAAAGTTAGTCACAACAAAAAAACTCGCTGGCTAGTGATGCTTATCTGTGTCAGTCAAACTTCCTGCTAGTGAAAGAAATGTGTACAAACAATCACGGGCTTATGACTGCCTCACCATCCTGAGCCTCTGTGGGGATCTGGGAGCTGTTGGATTTGGAGCTACCTTTGCTCCTCTGACTGTTGATGGATGGGTTCGACTGCAGCTTCTTGGAGTTTTTATGGGCTGAGGATGAAGATGAGGAGGACGAGGAGGCGGCTCGTGAAAAGGTTCCGTTTCTAACCCCATTGCTGTGTGGCTTGCTGTCTCTCCTCAGCAGGGCCGCCGATTCGGTCGAGCTAGCTAGCGAGGGGTGTATGGGTGTAGACCGTGCCTGAGGTTGATCTGAGAGAGAGAGAGAAAAACAAAACGGAGAGCAGTTTTATATCAGCTTTTCTGCTGCGGTGTAATTATTCTCCTTCTGCAGCCTGAGGACGTGTAGAAGAAAAGCAGCAGCTGCATATTTGTGGCCAGTAAACTTAGTTAGCATCTTGTTTCTTATAATGGAATTTAGCCGTTTGACACTACAGATTCTTTTTGTAATTAGCTCTTAATCCTAAATCTAACTTACTACCCCCCAAGCCATTTACTAAAACAGACATTACTCCAGTCTTCATGTCACGTGATGCTTCAGAAATCATTTGAATATCCTGATTTTGTGCTCATGAAACATTTATTATCAAGGTTGAAAACAATTGTGCTGCTTAACATTTTTGTGGGAACTGTGCTAAATTATTTTCAGGATTTTGATGAATAGAAAGTTAGAACAGCATTTATTTCTTTTGTGACATTATAAATGTCTTTACTGTCGCAAGCATCTGCTAAATAAAAGTATTAATTTATTTAATCTTACTGACCCCAAACCTTGAACGATAGAGTACATATCAATGTTTCTGAATTTGTGTTTTTTACAGTAACTTTAACAGGATTTATTTATTATTTAAAATATAAATATATATAAAATATATATATTTCAGAGAATATTAAAACACATGTCATACTTGTAAGATCACAAAACTAGTATAATGAGTCTTTAGGAAACTTAATGAGCATATAAGCATATATTAAAATCAATTTTGTTGCTCAATTTTATGTCACAAACAAAACCAGTGAATTCAATTTATTACCCAGCCCTAGTTTTGTCAACAGGTCACTCACAGAAGGAAACAAAGGGCAAGATCGACTGAGATTTACACCAAAGTGGGGTTTGTTTCTGGGAACCAGCCTTCAGCATTCAGTAGGGACAAGGGTCCTGACGGGAAGAGCACATGTGTTTACAATATCCGCTTGGTGCTTGCTGGTCTGCAGTAAGCATTGGATCTAGACTGTTTATGACTAGACAATGATATGGCTCATATTTGAGATTCAATGTCTTAGTTACTCTATTATGTCCATCGGTCTCTTCTGTAGTTTGTTTACTCATTGTTTCCTTTCATTTTTGGTTGTGTATCATTTCAGTCTGATGGCTTTCCCCCTTAACAGCTTCAAAGAACTAAGAAGAAAAAGTCAACAGCAAACAGACAAGCAAACAAACAAAGAAACAGGAATTAATAAACAGAGATCAAGAGACCAGAATAGATTTGCATATCATTGCTTCAGAGTTGCAGGAAGAGTACACAAAGGAACAAATAAACAACATGAGATCACCGCTATGCTTCGTTTCCCACAGAGAGCAAATGACAAGACAACATACACAAATCAAGCAACGGAGCAAGAAGTTGTAGGAAACATTTCAGTGTGCCTTGAAAATGAAAAATAAATAAAACACAGACGTCTAGGGGTTCAAATAGAAGAGATTTTTAAAACAGGATTAGCTTTAATATAGCTAACAAATGCAATACTCAGGTTCTAACAGTAAAGAGTCTAAAAATGCTATGTCAAGATGCTAGCTAGCAGCCAAACCTGTGCACTGTATTTTCCCGAATTTAAGTCCCTTTTTTATCATCTGAAATGTGCAGCGACTTGTATTCCAAAGCACACATAGTGTTAAGCATGTACCCACTAGGAAAAGTGCACACATTTAGATTTGTGCTGAATAACAGGGGTAAGTGATCCCAAGTTTATTTGGGTAGCGCATTTCCCGCACGCTGGTAGTTTAAAATACCTTGTTTATAGTGTTTATAACAATTTGGTTTCATTTACCAGTATAGTATTTTATTTATAAATGTAATAATAAAATGTGACTTATACACAATGTGACTTGTCTGTTTTTTTTTCCTCTAAATGCATGCATTTCGACCCGATATGACAGTTATGTGCGACTTATTTTCCAGAAAATATTGTCTAAGCTTTCTGACTTCAGCAACTCTCTCGAAATTGAATGTCTCGTCTGATTAAAAATAAATGCTTTGTTTAAGACACAGGCACTTATTAAACAAATGCTCAATTAAGCTCTTGAATCTGGGCAATGCATAGTGGACAACTGTTTGAAAAGTGAACCGCAATTCACGCAGCCTGCCATCAAAAACAAAAGAGCGCGTACAACGATACACCGCGGTGCAGCCAGATCAGGGTAATGAAAACAAAAGGAGAGACATATCAGCTAAGTTATAATTAAAACGTCAGTCTTTTTTTGTGCTGGGTGTGAGGATGAGGCCAATCGTTTGGCATTCTGAAGTTCAGACACCGTCTCCCTGAGTTTACAGCCTACAAATGTTCTAGTGTTCCTCCACAAACTGCTCGTGGAGTTGACTTTGGCAAGCGGTCCACAGCTCTTCGTATATTTTACTCTTGAGCACCGCAAAAGACTAATTATTCTGGAAGAAAGAAAAACTATGTGAAATGCAGACCTTCCAAGCCAAAGAAAATAAACCCCCAAAACAGAGAAAGGCTAAATGGACCTTTTACGTGAAATGTTTTGTTATGTTTTCTGTAAATGATGATAGTATTTAATCCCATCCTTTTGCTGCAATAAACATTTTCTTGACTTTAACGCATGTTTCAGGTCATATGAGAAATGAGAAAAGAAAAGCGCGAGAGTTCATATGAAGAGATCTGGTGCCCATGTGGAGGCGCGTGGACTCTGTATAGTCCAGGAAAAACATACACAAACAAACCTCGTTCTATTCACAGAGTCTGACGCTCGAAGGTCTAGAAGACAGAACTGGCAATCAGCTATATTAGATAATGGCTGAGCGGACACATGCCCACAGTGTGCTGGTGTTGGAGCCTGGCCGAGCAAATACGCTCTGATTGGATATTTTGCCGTTTCAAACTTCACTCCAGATGTTCAGTTTGTTTTTAAGGGGGAAAAAAAAGATAACTTCATATGAAGTGCATTAAAAGTCAGAGTCTATGAAAAGACTAAAAGCCAGTTCCTTCTTTCCATCGGGTAAACATCATCACCCTTGTGTCCATATGTTCGGTGTTAGATTGGCGGGGTGTTTATAATGAACTTCCACCCCCATTGTTTGTCAGGCATTAATGTGTATGATCTTGAGTTTGCCAGCTCTTGTTGGAGGACCAGCCCTTCAGAAACAGCTACAGTTTGCCCTGGATTTACATCTGACATTTTGAAGCTGTGATGTGTGATTCTTTATGAGAATCTAATTTCAATGAGATTTTTAAACAAAAATAAATAAATTAATACTTCTATTCAGAAAGGGTGCATTAAATTGATCAAAACTGACAGTAAAGACATTTATAATCTCACAAAAGATTTCTATTTCAAATAAATGCTGTTGACAAAGGAATGGAATAATATATTTGTTAATAAAAAAAATCCTGTAACTATATGTAAATATGTATATATATATATATATATATATATATATATATATATATATATATATATATATACATATTAAGCAAAAAATAGATTTCAATATTGATAATAATAAGAAATATTTATTGTGCACCAAATCAGCATATTAGAATGGAATTCTAGAATCAGAATATAATTGTTTGACACTGATGCTGAAAATTCAGCTTTGCCATCACAGGAATAAATTACATTTTAAAATAGATCAAAATACAAAGTTATTTTAAATTGTTTTATTGTATTTTTCAGAGAAATGCAGCCATGTTGAACCTAAGAGACTTCTTTCAGAAATATTAAAAACTCTTAACGAACCCAAACCTTTTAACAGTAGTGTATATATGAATTTATGTCCACTAATACATAATGTGTTTACAAAGAACCACAAGACCATGTATTTAAACACAGAATCCCAGCAGTGCATTTGCATCTCTTTACAAGAAATGCTAGCAAATCACAGAGGATATGGTACACAAATTTTGATACTCCTAATATTGTGTCCAATTATCGAAATATTATTAACCAAATACTACTTTGGTTTAATACATTTGCACTTTATTTTCTAAATCAGGGTACAGTGGCCTTGAAGTTCAACTTAGTAGTATTCAATTTAAAAATATATAATGTTGTAGGACTGTCTACAAAGTAAACTCAAAATTACTTTTTCATCTCAAAGCATAAAGATAATGTTAGTGTTGGGTCCGAGTGCACCTTTGTCGAGTTCGAGTCAAGTCCAAGTCCTTAACAATCGAGTCCGAGTCCAAGTCCGAGTCCAAAGAGGGGCGAGTCGGACTTGAGTCCGAGTCCTTAACATCCGAGTCCGAGTCGAGTCCAGCCGAGTCCACAAAGATTTAAATGATTTAAAATTGACCTTTCACAAAGACTCGCCCCTCTTAGTTACTGTTGCTACGTCCGACAAGCCGTTCCGCTCTCACTCCAAATGTTCTCGCACAGTGAAAAATATATTGCAGAGCAAAGAGGACACTGAATATGCGCCAACATACAAGACAGAGCAGCCTACTTTTGGTATGAAATAAAGTCTCATCTTTAACATTTTTATAATTATTATGAAATTCAAACAATAAATCCTGTTTTGTGGTGCTTTAAAGTGTAGGCCTCAGTTCAAGCAGCACATGAACTGATAATCTCTTAGTTATAGCACAAATTAAAGATGAATGAAAATCAGAACTGCAAAAAGATATCAATACACACCATTTTTCAAGTTCAAGTCCACTGACTTTAATCTATTAACTGATTTGGTTTGTTTGTCGGACAAAAATGGCGGTATCTGCATTATGATTGGTCAGATCGCCTGTCAATCAAATTCCGGCGAAAGGTCTCAACACTGAGCTCTTAAATTAATATTTTAAACCTTACAAAACGATTGCAATGTATAGTCAAAGTCATATTTTTACCTATTGCACATCTTTCAGAATCTGCAAGGTAATGCTCAAGAATGCAACACGAGCCAGGGGTAAACTTTTGAGCAAATGGTGATGTTTAAAGTTTTCTTATTTTGTTTTACATGCTAATATCTTTTTTAGCCTCTGAAGGGCAGGACTAAATTAATATACATTTTCAACAAAATAAGAACAATTTACATACAGTTTCATCCTTAACAGACTTCTTGAGCATCACTAAGTGTTTGCAGGGTTTGTAATAGTTGTGTTTGAGTCCCTCAGTTGTCACCAGTGTGAAAAGATGAATCTCACAATCATAGTCACTGCTAGTAAGGAGTCAAATATGCAGAAGATGCTGGGAAAGCAAATAATGTGCAGGAGCTGGAGGATTTTTCATCATGAACAACCATTACAAAAAAAAAAAACAGTTTTGGATACTGACACAAAATACAAGATAAATTACTTGATTGTAATACTGTGTGTCAGGTAATGATATTTACAATCAAGTAATTTGTCTTGTATTTGTGTTTGTATTTTGTCTCGTGGACTAGGCTATTAAACATCTGTTATGTGAAAAAGCTTTTTCAGTGCAGTACTAAATAGAAACAATGTTTTTATGATCCTACTTATTAATAAATAAATAAAAATTCCATTTTGGAGATTTTGAAAGGTGTATGTAAACTTATGACTAAAGTGTAAATGTAACAAAAATCATTAAATTATTAGACACCAAAATGTTGCTATGGTAATCACTTTCTCATGTTGCTATGGTTACTATGTCAATCATCGCAATTTCAAGACTCACAGGACTAAAATTTAGCAGATTCACTCCCACATTTAAATGCATTTATCACTCTTTATAATTTACAGTGTGAACGTAACCACTGGTCCTCTAGAAGCACGAAAAACAAAACTATTATTTAAGCCATCACTTACCGCGTTCTGCACTCTCCCTAAAACTGTCGTCATAAACACTGAAGTGTCCACACTGCACAGTGAATCTCTCATTTATATCGCGCCAAGACTTTGTTTATGAGGGGATTTGCGAAAGGATAAAGCTTGTGCTGATTCTGAACATACATTTTAAGCGAATTCTCCGCATGTTGACTCTAAAATGCGTCTGATTTGCCACTGTGTTCATGCGCTTAATATACAGACCTGTGATTGGCCAATGCTCAACGCGGAAACAACACAAGTAGTTCGGTTTCGTTTTTGAATAATATTGTGTCCTCTAGTGCCCGGACTCGACTGGACTCGGACATTTTTCCGAGTCTAAAATGTCCGAGTCTGTGTCAAGCCCGAGTACAAATTCATCCGAGTGCGTGACAAGTCCGAGTTCATTCAAAATTGGACTCGAGTCCGAGTACCTCAACTCTAGATAATGTTAAAGGAGCAGTATGTAGAATTGTGGCCAAAACTGGTACTGCAATCACTTTAAAAATACCGTAGAGCGGTGTATCCCCTCCCCTTACCCCCTGACTCGAGGTTGCCAGATAAGCTGCAGGATTCAGCAGAAACGTAGGCTGCTTCCAATGGCAAGTGACGACGAGACGTACACAGCAAGTTTTTTTTTCTGTTCATTATGTTTATGCTTCATGCGAGATATTTTGATATTTTGATAATTATGTATTTTAAAAATGTACAAATTGTCATTAGTTAAATATAATCGTAAAGATTTATGCTCGTATATGACAGTATAATCGTAAAGATGTATGCTCGTATGCGACAGTATAATCGTAAAGATGTATGCTCGTATTTGACAGACAGATGTCCCGGAATCTAGAGCGAGCGCACACGAGACAGAGAATCCGCGTGGAGCGCGCGCGCACGGCAGAGATGGAAAGCGAGCGAGAGCCCGTGTTGGAGAATGCCATCGTCCACGATATACGCGAAGAATATCCCGGATCCCGAAACACTACTGACTTCGTGATTGGTAGATGGGTGGAGGGTGGCGCATCAGACCAAAACACAACATGACAACATCAACATCAGTTGAGGGCTGCAAGTCCACTTTTTAAATGACAATATCCTAGCCATACTACTGTTGTCAGTGATATAAGTATTTGAAATGAACATGATTTCTTAATGTCTAGTGACACATCAGGGCCTTTTTATGAATAATTGAAATACATTTCTTACATACTGCTCCTTTAAGTGTCGGAATGTGAAGCACTTGATGAAAGCTACTGTATGAAATGAAAGTCTGACTCTTTTGTAAGACTAAGACGGTATCTTTAAACAAAATAGCTTAATGAGAAGATGAACAATATAACAATGGCTTTTCAAATCCAGCAAATGAAAAAGTAAACATTTTCGAGAAAGATTAAAATTGAGTCTTGACAATCTTAAAGAAGTGGCTTCACAGAAACACATTGTTTTCACTTGTGACTCATCCAAACTTACATTTAAAGGGTCTATTTCAAGGTTAAATAGAAGCATTAGTGGCTCTCAGAACAGCACTATTGTACACTGCTTGAGTTACACCCACAGCATTTCACATTTTTTTAACCCAAATAAAAGTGCACACGCGGTTAAAGGGTATAAACATATTCAAAGGTGGTCAGGAATTGAATCCATAATAACAAGGGGCATATTTGTGTTTTCCTGTGCTGCAGTTTTTGAATCAGGGATGTTACTTTCTTTGTGTGCATTTGTGTTTAGAGCAGTAAACAGGCAGCGTCAGCCGGTCTCCTGGGCATCTGCCAGAAAGACAAAAATTTATACAGAAGCCAGAACTTTCTCTGCTGAGAATCAGTGGCAAAACTACCACATGTTTTGTGCTCTAGCATCCAAAATAAAGTGCATAAACATGCATACACACATGTGACATGCTCACAAACATTTCAAAGCTGACATATATGCTTTTACACACAAATTTAGTCAGTATGATTAAGACCTAGTCGTTGCTAGGTTGTGAGTAAATCGATAAAAAAAAGACATACATTTTTTATCATTTATCATGTATCCAAAAATCACATAACACCAGAAAAAAGGGAGAGATGGGCAGAGTGAGTGTCAAGAAGTAAATGTGAGTTTGAAGCTGATGACAAATGACAGGAAGTAAATCAAAGGGGAAACAAT